>CAHIKZ030000724.1:2110000-2487500 GCA_903632075.3 Acanthosepion pharaonis | reverse complement strand
GTAGAGAAGACAATATTTATGAATAAAAATGACAATAGAAAAACTGGTAATTGCTGACGCGTTTCGTCCAATGTGGACTTTATCAAAGCAAAATACGAAATGAATTTAATTGAACACGGTAACTAAGAAAAACAAAAAAAACCCAGAATATTCCTATCAACTGGAATGTAGAGAAATGCTATTTTCATATTGTTAACTGAAAATAACTAATTATTTCGTATTTTGCTTTGATAAAGTCCACATTGGACGAAACGCATCAGCAATTACCAGTTTTCCTATTGTCATTTTTATTCATATATATATATATATATATATATATATATATGAAGAAAAATATATACGGAAAAAACAAACAAAAATCCTTATATACAATTATGGTGTTTTAATGTTAATATGTCCACGTCGGACGTTTCGGTCTAATAAACCATCTTCAACTTTCAGTTATTCTGTTTGGATAAGTCTTTTTCTTATGTACATCGTCTTTGTCATGTTGTATTGATAATGTTATAATTTATGAATATGTCCTGAAGATGGTTTATTAGACCGAAACGTCCGAAGTTAACATATTAACATTAAAACACCATAATAAGGATTTTTGTTTGTTTTTTCCGTATATATTTTTCTTCATACTGCCGGATTTATATCCATATATTTGTTTACACACACACACACACACACACACACACACACACACATATATATATATATATATACCGATACATATACATATATACACATACATACACATATACATATATAATAGCTGGCCACTCGTATTCAAGGATACCTGTCTACTAGGGCGGCTAGCCAATCCTTATTGCAGACGCTTGCTCAGGCACATTTTTTGTGTGTGCTGAACACCCACAGAGCCTACCTGTGGCTTATACTGCAACTATGCTGAGCAAACCTTAGTTACAGTTTCTGGGAAAGAGTGCGTTATCTAGCGTGATCAACAGTTTGAACAAGGCCAGCACGCTCAAACTCTCGGCCACGATGACCTTTGGCTTCATGCTAGCACAGCTCCCAAGAGTTCCGTCTATCTAATTTCACTCACAAAGCTTGGGTCAACCCGTGGTGTGGTTTTTCAGTCACTTTCTGAAAGTGACGCATGCTGGGATTGACCTTGATCCAGTCCGATATCATTAAAAAGTCTCCTTCCTGTGAAATCGACCATGGTGAGATTCGAACCAGGTCTCATGGTCAGAAAGTGAATGTTCTAACGACTAACAAGAGTTTGTTCGAAAAGGTTCATGCATCTGACAATAAGAAAACTGCTATTATTCTTCATGACAATGCAAGGTTTCATACAGCCAGAAAAACAATTTTGGAACACGACTGGTTTCTTTTACTTGATCCGCCATATTGGCCTGAACTTGCACCAACCGATTATTTAGCTCTGCCTATCGCTGCAAGATGCTTTAATGCGGAAAACTTTCTCTAACGAAAGTCAGGTTTTCAAGAGTTTGTTAAAAACTTTTACACAACAAAACCTGCAGAATTTTATTCAAAAGGCATCAAAGTGGCAAGTATCAACATGATACTGCAAATAATGGTGAATATATATTGTGGAGTCAAGTTCAAATGATACTCAAGTTTGTTTCATTCACTTAAAGGAAAATTACCTTGGTCAATCATGAATCAAAAAGAGACGTGATTGACAAATATCTGCCACTGCCAACATGCATTAGGTCCACGCTACAGGGTAATGGTCAATTTCTCTCCATGATCTGGGGAAGGTCTACGTCCAGCAAATGACAAAGAAGACCAATAAAATTAGGTTAAATCATTAGTAAATTCCGTTTATAATAACTAAATATAATGACAAATGTATCATCTTAACTACTAATGATAAGTGATAATTCTGAATAAATTTGGATTACAGGAACATACCTTAGATTTTGCATAACTTCACTATCTGTGGAATTGGTTTGATGAAAAATTGACTCATAAAAGTATTTTATGTTCTTACCGTTTTAGTAATGCTGAAAACTGTTAGTGGTCTCCGTTTGTCAGCATTGTTTATGAGGTAGTAGACATAGAATGGTAGAGTGAGCCAAAGCCACCCACATGGTATCCAGACAAGGACTGCTAACTGAAAACATTGTGTGAATTCAGGCCATGAATCATTAGTTGTGCCCCAACTAAGAGAAGAATTCTGAAATAAAAAGAAAAAAACATAATGTAAATCATTAAATCAAATATTTTGGAATATTTTTATCCGGATATCAAATTCATGCCTCAAAAAAAAAATGTTCAAAAATGTCTCCTGAGTTTTATGTGCAATGCTGAGGTATCTGTCATGTGAATGTTTGCCCAGATGCTACTGAATACCTGTACATTTCTCTAACCTAACTCCATAATATACATATCTAAAACACAATCTATATATATATATATAAAAGAAATATGTTGTAGTGGTTCCAACGAGAAAAAGGATGTATATTAAAAAAGAGATGGTGCCGCAAACGTTTTTTCATTGATAATGTGGATTTATTGGCAACAAAAAACAGAATGTCTCATATCGAGAATATTCCACATTGAACATGAAGAAAAATTAATTATTTTAATAATATGTAAAAATCTCCACTTTCAATGAAGACGGTTGGACCACCAGACCAGAAACACGTGTCGTGAAATTATGTAAAACAAAGTATAATATTTTTTCTCAATAAATCCACATTACAAACAAAAACGTTTGCGGCACCCCCTCTTTTTTTAATATATATATATATATATATATATATATATATATATATATATATATAAACAGAAAAAACATTTACACTTATTCTATTTATTCCATTGAAATCATCAAATCATCAGACCTACAAATTCAAAAATGAAATTGAAGGTCTGATGATTTGGATCGTATTTACGATTCCAATGGAATAAATTATGACCATGGAATATTAGTGTTTAAGCCTTTTATTATATCCTTACTCTGTCCTAGACATTGAGTTCTACCTGGATCCTTCCTCTTGGAAAAAACTTTTTTTTTTTTTTTTTTTTCTGAATTTTTTATATATATTTTGCATATGTATGTATATTTTCCACTAATATTATCAATCTATATATATATATATATATATATATATATATATATATATATATATATATATATATTTAATCATTTCACCCATGTAAGGCGATAATGTTACTACGATGCAAGGTTATCATAAATCTTCATCAATGTAAATTGTCTGATTCCTGTGAAGGTTGATAATAAGTGTAACAGCTTTGTTATTGAAACTTGCACCTGAGTCCATAAGGCGTTTATGGGATAGTGATTTGTATAAATTCCCACCAGAGTAAAGTAAGATTTGCTTTATTCCTACCTGAATAAACTATGTATTTCCCATTTTCGAGGACCATTTGTAATGACAAATGTATCATCTTAGCTAACCTTTTTTAAATATATTGTTTAACAGGTGATGCAAAACGCTTATGTCCAGTACAAAAGGCAGGGCATTCACAAGAATAAATCTTCACAACCGACTTCAAAAGCTGACATTTTTTTTGATGGATAGTCTTTTCTTCCCCCTTTCCTTTACAACCTTTTCTACGAGTTTTCTTTCTGTGTCCGGTATCAACTTGGTGCCAGCTGCATATCTTATTATGTCGTTACATGTATTCGTTCATTTTGTTCTGATGTTCTGCAATTTTAAATTTAGAGTTGCTCTATATCTAGATTGACTGTTACTCAGTCTACCCTGACATTTAAATTCAATTCATGCTTTCCTTTTAAAGTGAATGCAACAGACTTGGGCAAATTTTGCAACTCAGGTCAACTATTGCACTTTCTGCACTAATAACCACTATGCTATCTTGTTTATTGTTTAATTTGCTATCAGAATTTGCTGTGTCACTATATCATGATAAGAGTTTTCATGTAATTGTTTCGTAGATTTTATGTGGGATATTACGTATTACATAAAAATATATTAAATAAATCTTTATTATTAAAAATATTACTAATATTACTAAAGTGGGTTAAGCTTTAAAAAGCTAAATATTAGCTGTCCAAAAAAAATGTTTGTTCAGTTTTGTCATCCGAGTCCATTCAGAGTATTTATTTTAAACTACATTCAAAATTATTGTTTTTGATCATCTTCATGACAGTTGTCATCCCAACATGCATTTATTTCTCAAAATTGATCTATCTTCTGTTTATTGATTCTAATAATGAAACCAGAAGAAAATATGCAACATTTTTGTTACTATTTTTTCTTTTAAGAAAGTTAAAAATTAAACTTGAATGCCAAAAAAAAAAACATTTTGTGCAGTTTATGAAGAAGGTATAATCAAAAGTGTCAAAAATGATTTGGAAGGTTTAATGCTGGAAATTCCTCAGTGCCAAAAGGGATAATTTGAGGTTGATAGAAATTAAATAAAGCCATATTAATAATATTATATTAATGCAGGATACAGCCAACATAGCCAAAATACCATAACAAAGTGTTGAAAATCATTGGCACCAATTTGGTTGTTGTTGTATTTTTATATCCTTGTTGCCAAAATGTTGTAACCTAGGAAAAGGTTACTGAATAAGAATAACCAAAACGATGGTTGGAAATGGAACAATAATATTTATAACAGGAACAATATACAAGATTCGCCAGCGGCGTGTAGTAAGTAATCAACTGCTTGTGGTGTGCTAGAAGAGAATCAAGGTGAATCGCAAGTGAAATCCCACAGTGAAGATATTCACTAACCGTTCCACGTGGTCGGATATGGCACAAGGCCGAGTTTATTGTGGTGTATATATAATTCCCTGTAGACCCCGTATAAAATGAGGTCAGGTAGCTGCTCTTCCCTGATGAGACTGTGTCCTTCGACATAGCTTCGTCTGGGAATCATCTCTGCCCGGAGACAGAGAGTTTGACCAGCACACAGTGGAAGACCACAGTGAAGATATTCACTAACCGCCCCACCCGGTCGAATGTGGTACAAGGCCGAGTTTATTGTGGGGTATCCGAGCCCGTAGGCTCGGCAAAAAATTCCCCGTTGACCCCGTAAAAACGGGGTTGGGTAGCTGTCTACCACCCCAGACGAGACTCTGCCCTTCAGCATAACCTCGTTTGGGTTCCTCTCTGCCCGGAGCAGACAAGCACACTGTGGAAGACCACAGTGATTCAACGTACAGTATATTCCACTGTATTTATAAGGATTGGGACATACCCATTATAGTCTATAGGTACAGTATAACAGTTATGATAGTCATTTTGATGTGTGGCTTCCGCATTAGTTAATCAGAGAAAAAAACTGCTGTACAGTATTTCTGTGTGATTTACTACTTAAAAATAATTATGAAATGAACTATCATTCATCATACCAAAGATCAATCTTCACCCAAGTATATATTGTGGGAATAGAGTTGGAGGGAAAAGTAGTCCGCAAATATGAGGTGTTTCTAGAGAAGCAATACAAATAGTGGCAAGACTATATTGAATCCATTGCTAGGTCAGCTGCTAAGAAAGTTGTTTTCCCTGTGTCGACCAAGACAATTTTTCTCTTCAGAATCTATCTTACATATCTATAAGTTTACCATTCGTCCATGCTTAGAATATTGCTGCCACATATGGTCCGGTGCCCCTGCTATTTACCTTGAGCTTCTTGATAAAATCCAAAGAAGAATCAGCAATATTATATATCCTGATCTGGCAGCTCAGCTTCAGTCACTTTCCTACCACCATAAGTTTGCCTGTCTTTTCTATAAATACTTTCATAGTAATTGTTTAGATGAGCTCTTTGCTATGGTACCTAGACTTCTTTAATTTAAGTGCAGTACTAGACTGGTGTCAAGATTCCATCAATTTACAGTTGAGCTGGCTAGATGTAGCTGTAAATTCTATGCTAATAGCTTCTTTTCTTACACTTCTTGCTTTTGGAACTCCTTTCTGGCTCCATGCTTTCCAGCCACTTCATATCAGCAGGGAGTGTGAACCCAAGAAGGTGCAACAACTCACTTTCTTGGAGGTTAGCATCAGCCATGCTGATGGAAAACAGCAAGTGGTCTCTCAGATGAAGAGAAGTTAATTTTGGAGGTGTTAAAATTAATAAGCCATCTTTTGCTCTAGTTAACGATAGATGTCAGATCGTTTTTGACATCGGCTGTCATTTTGACCTTGTCGGACTGACAAGACTTACTACGAAGCAAGGGTAAATTGTTGTGTCATCAGCGTAGATAGCAAGTTGAGAGATGATGTCATCAGGAAGGTCATTAATAGAAATTAAAAGCAAAATAGGACCAAGGATAGAGTCAGGGGGACACCTGCATTAGTATGAAATGATCTAGAGGAATGGCCATTCAGGATAACTCTTATTTCACAATTTAGATTTTTTACCTTGTGTCTGAAAGTGCACTTGGTAATTTTTAAAATCACTGATAAAAAAAATGTGTGCGCAGTTTTGTTTTCTGTCGGAAAAATTATGAATTCATCATAAAATTCAGGATATATAATTAGTAAATACTAAACCACTAGTAGATACTAAATGCTGCTGATGAAACAGAATATTTTGCTTGTAAATTCTCTTCAAATTCTACTCTTGAGTCACCTGGAGTACTTTTGTCTGATATTCCACTGAGTCTCTATTGAGTGATATGCATAAAATGGTTTCTGCTATCATTTCTAAACTGGATCCAAATAAAGCATATGGACTTGATGATATCCCAGCAATAGTCCTTAAGAAATGTTCTCCTGAACCAGTTCCTGTTCTCTCTAAACTCTACAAGAAATGCATTGCTGCTTGTTGCCTTTCTGCTTATTTGAAATTCTCTTCTTTAGTTCCCATCTTTAAGAACTCAGGTAAACCGTCTAATCCTTCTAACTATTGGCCTATTAGCCTTCTCCTTTTTTTGGCAAAGTACTAGAGGCTCTAATTAACTCTGAATTGTTTAAGCATCTCATCTTGTAGCATCTTCTTTCAGATAAGCAATGTGGCTGTCGCTTCTCTAGGTCAACTGCTGATATGTTAATGATTATTGCTGAGTATATCAAGCTTCAGATAAGAATGGTGAAGCTTGTTATTGCTTAAGATATCTTGAAGGCATTTGACAGGGTTTGACATAATGGTCTTATTCACAAGTTGAAATGTTATGGTATTTCTGGATGAATTTTTGAACTGATTTAGTCCTTTTAATCAAATCTCCTTATTAGTATATCTTCTCATATTGTCTAACACTCAGTAATCCCTTGTGTCTTAGTGGCTTTATTGCCTTGCTTAGGGTGAAATGATTAAAAAAAATACCTGTGGTAGGGGTAGTTTCCCCCAACACTGCAAACCAAAACATTAACTTGAAAACTTGAGTCCTGTTTTTAGATAGTCTCATCAGATCAAGACGTTCATACCGATGCCACGCATAGCACCAAATTCATTTAGAAAAAATTTAAAATTCATCTGTGTACAACGTCTTTCTCAGATCAGTGGTTAAAAATGGTTTTGGGTAAGATTTGTAGGTCTCAGCAAGAACCATCTCTTTTCAAACCTTGTACAGAATCACAAAGAAAGAACTGTACCAAATAAAAGAAACTGCATCACTTGAAGACTTTCAACAGCAGCAACAACTAAAATGGATAGCAGATGTAACTTGAAGATGCTGATGTTCCACACTACTTCAAGCAAAAAGTTAGGAAAGAAACCTTCATCAATACTGGAAAAAGAAATAATTCTTACCAGACTTGAGAAACCTATTTTCCTGAAAAAATTGTTTTAAGAGGAAGATTTTATAAATTTTAACCAAAAGTAGCACTGGCTTCTTGGTCAATGAATGCTGAATGTTTCCTCATAAGGAGACAGCTAATATTATCATTACCATTACTGAAACATTTGCAAGACTTTAATAAGATCTGAAGGAAGTTTTAATGAAAGCATAAATATATAACTTGTGTTTGTCTTTCAAACCACTCACTTGAAACACAACCACAGTGTGACTTACTTTCTATAAGCCAAAATGATAAAATCCTAAAAGAAGATTTTTGCAAAAAATGAATATCATTAACGGATGATGGGTGAAATACCTTAAATGACTGATCAATGCAAATGTTAGTAGAAAATTTGAAAAGGAAATGCCTTTTTGCAAAAATTCTACCTCATTTACTTACACAGTATTAAAAAATAAACAATCATTTCTATTTCACGATTTAAACAATTTTGAAATGACACAATATCTTTTGTAGATTATTCCCATGATTGTCATCATATTATAATTCTGTTTGTCCTATACCATTACTTCAGATAAATAATGGACCATTCCATCAAGAAAGATGGAAGAAAAAGATATATTTGTGTGGTTATCATGAGAAAAAGTAAGCATGCATAATAATAAAGAAAAAGGAAAAAGTAAGGGAAGATAGAGGAAGCAATAAAACTTTAATTCTAATATTTGCTTCAATGAAATGAAAAAAACTTGTCAATTCCAAATCTTTTCATTTGTACCCTCTTACTTCTTTAAATAATGACCTGCATTCATACTTGTGACTGTTATTGCAATATTTTCTTAAAGATTTCTAGTTCAAATATTTAACAATTCAATACATGAGTTTCCAAGGATATTTTACAGACGTGGAACTTGTAAGGAACTTTTTCAATAATTCACTTAATTAAGATTCATAAAAAAATTCAAATCAGAAAACTGTATTTATTTTGCAAATACTCCTAGTTTAGATTATCTGGGCTCCCTGCTTATAAAACTTAATCTAATTTTAATCTGAAGATATTTTAGAGAACAAGACTTTGTGAAATAAAATAATGCTTTAAAATGTTCTACACATAACATCATTTAACAAAGTAAAGTCTGAGAAATCTGGTGGCTAAGACATTTGTCAAAGTCTTTAGATCGCTTTATAAAGAATTACTTTTGACTTCAAGAAGATGGTGGATACATTAATATAATGATTTCGGTGTCTTGAATAAATCTGCTTTTATTTACGTTTTTGTTCGATTTTGAATATACAAGAGAACTCAATGTAAATCAAATCAATGCAAAGATGTTATTAACATTTTGTGTGAATAAGTTTCCTGGTTAGAAATACTTTATAGTTTCATTATGAAATTGATTATTTTTTATTCTCTTTTGTTCTAACATATTTCTCTTTTCTTTTGAAATCTGCTGTTGGGAATTATAAGTAAAAAATGCTCCAGAAAGATTATCAGACATGTTAGTGTTAATGTTAAAATTAAAGGAAAAATTATAAAAATAAATGTAAGAAGTTAAGTAAAGAATTTTAAAAAAGAAACAGATAGATAGATAGATAGATAGTGAACATAGATAGATAGAAAGATAGATAGATAGATAGATAGATAGATAGATAGATAGATAGATAGTGAACAGATAGATATATATTTTGTAATGTCAATGAATACTCGTTTGACACTTTTGTAATGTCAACAGATACTCATTGTCCCTTTTGTAATTCCCTTTGTAGTAGAGACTTAGTAATTGCAGATGCAACTATAATACGTTGTTGAACAATACTGGTGTTAGACGCCTATAAATAGCACTCGCACTAATAGTACTTGCTCGATAATACTCGAATAGTATAGTGAATATAGTAGAGAATAGTAGTCCATACAGTAATAGAGGATAGAATAGAAATGGCGATCTGAATAGTAATAGAGGATAGAACAGAAATAATGATCAGTTAGAGGTTACGCGACTTCCTACTTATGCATTCCCTCTATGATCAAGTGGTCTACTTAATTCAATAATGGGAGCGCTTGTGTTTGCTCACTGGCAATCTATGTTCAAACTCAAGTGTTGGCAGAGACACTTTATTCCTATATAACAAGATAGCGAACAGATAAATAGTGAACAGAGATAGATAGATAGATAGATAGATAGATAGTGAACATAGATAGATAGTGAACATTAATAGATAGATGGATAGTGAACATAAATAGGTAGATAGTGAAGATAAATAGATAGTGAACAGGGATAAATAAATAGATAGATAGTGAACATATTGAAGATAGTGAACAGAGATAGATAGATAGATAGATAGATAGATAGATAGATAGGGAACAGACAGTGTAATTGCAAATCAGTGAGAGTACTCATTTTCATCAACTTTGTAAATATCTTGAATCATTTCTCTCCAAACGTCCATATCTTTTGCTAACTCACAAAACTGTTGCAAGTCTTCCAAACTCTTCAAAGTTGCTTTACATGTAATGACATAATTTTATTGATAGTTCTTTCAATTTCATTGTTCAATGTATATTGTATGGCTCTTCGTCCAATGTCTATGGATGATATTCTTCCTTTTGGCATTGATGTCAAAACTAGTTTCATAATATTTACAGTCTGATTCCAAAGCTACTAACACATGCTGACTCCAATATAAATATCATATCCTTCTTTGATTTTGGTTTCTTGGAGACAATATATATCAATGTTATAACTTATCAACGTTCCAAGCCAATAATTCCAGCTTTTCTTTTTTCATAAATCTCCTAATATGGTAAAATTTTTATATGCAATTGGAGGCTTCTTTTTTGTTTTACTAATTTCACCCGAAACAAGGCAATAAAGCCTCTAGGATGCATGGGAATTACAGAGTGTTAGAGAGCATGAGAAAAAAAATACTATTAAGGAGAGAGAACAATAAAAGAACAATAATTAAGACAGAAGACAAAAATTAACATTGTATTTAGGGTTTTGAAGATCAAAGTCGACTGGGAAGCTAGAAGTCGCAAGAGAGTTTCACAAGTGACAGGAAACTGTTAGCATAGAACTTATGATTACATCTAGGGATTTCAACTGCAAAATGATCAGAACTTGCTGTAAATTTACTACTGCACTTAAATTCATAAGGTCTAAATGCCATAGTGGAAATTTAATTTGAATTTAAGCACAGCACTAGACTGGCTTTGACATGTCATCAATTTACAGTCGGAATGGCAAGATATAGCCATAAATTCTATGCTAACAGTTTCTTTTCTTGCACTTCTCACTTGTGGAACTCTCTTCTGGTTCCATGCTTTCCAGCCAACTTTAATCTGCCAAAATTTAAATGCAATGTCAATCACTACTATTGTAGCATACCTACAGACGATAATGGATATGTCCCCATTTACATAAATATGGTAGTAAATACTGTATGTTGGCCTGCATTTGGAGATTCATTGTGGAATTCACTTAACTCACTTCTAGCAGTTGACTTCTTCTTCTACGCACCACTGGTGAATCTTATATGTGTTGTTCATATTATCGTTTATTACCAACCTTCGTGTGATTATTTTATTCAGAGGTTAGAATCCTAGCTTACAACAGCTATCTACTATCCTCCTGATTAATTTCTTCTTTTTCTGCTCACCATTAATGTTTCTGTTCCTAATTCTTCCACATGCTGTAAATCTTTCTGTTTTAGTGGCTTTACTCCCTTTCTTTGGGTGACATTGATTAAAAAAAAAAGAAAAGAGTAAAAAAAATAGGACACTAACCATTCAAAGTGGAAGAGAAACATGTGACAAAACTTGCTCAGAATAGTGTCAACTCATGACACTTAGTGGCACAATGGGCAATTATGTCCACTTTGGACATAGCTTTTTATTTGTGGTTATATCATTTTCGATTAGTTAAATATATTTTAATTATATTTTTTACTTCAGTTAACATGTTACAAGTCCATCAGTGAATGAAACACGTTGGTAAATAAAGATTTTGCCTTTCATATTGTTCTTTTACAGACATATTTATGTTTACATCTGAAATTTTAAAAACACACACACACATATATAAATGAGTTAAAGACAAATGCAGATAGCTCAAATATATATATATATATATATATAATATATATATATATATGTTATCTCTATCACTGATATTGAATGCTTTCCAATAAGTACTTTGCATGTATATATATATTTTTCTATTTATACACATACATTATATATATATATATATATATATATATATATATATATATATATATATATATATATATATATGTATGTATTTGGAAACTGGTTTGAAATTTAATTTAATCATCTAAAGTTCAGGAATGATAACACATCATGGTATAATGGTCAGCAAGATGAGTTTGTTAATCATCAGATATCAGTTTAATACTAACTAGTTGTCACATGATACTGGTAACATTCTGTCAAAACTAAGCTAAGCTTAGTAAATAAAATTGTACACATCTCATAGTAGTGTAGTGATCAGCAAGCTTAACTTGTAGATCATTAGGAGTGAGTTCAAATCTCACTGAGTGCCCCATACATGTGGCCATGTGCCAAAAATAAGCTATTTTTTGTAAATAGGAACTAAAGTTCAAGAAAGTAGTCTTGAAACACCATTTGGAACATATAAGATAAAAAGAAAAGTCCAACTACTATTTAACATTTACAACAATACACAAATATACAGGTTTAAGATATAAAACTAGAAAATGAATAAAAATGAGTGTTTAAACTGCTACAAAAATCCTATCTCTAATCTTATCTCTTATCAAGTTGTGATTTGTACTTTGAATATATTATAGATTTTATGAAATTGACTAACAAATAAAAAAGTCACTTTTGAATAACTAAATATATGAAATCAGATGCCCTAACCTGATTGTTTCTCATCCGTCAACCACTTGAGCCGAACTTTCTGCTACGATTATTTTCAACTTGAAACAGTCTGATTGATAACACAAGAATATGTTGTGGAGTCAGTAGAAGCATTGTGTTCTAGATTGTCTTAAAAAAATATTCTCAACTAAAAGGGCTTACAGCCATATCACATTGAAACACCAGTCCTCGTATGAAGCCTGGTCAATACCTAGATGGGTGACTGCTTGGGAATGCCAAGTGCTGTAAGCTTAGATGTGTGAGTAGTGTAATGGTTAACAGCTTGGAACTGTATACTGGAGAGCTGAGTTCCACTTCCAGTTCATTATATTCACATAAGGAAAGGCATGAATCCAACTCTTCTCCCCAACAGCTAAGGGTTAATTAGCGTGATCATTATTATCTCCAAAAATTTCTTACAATCTAAAAATATTTTCTGGCTTTAAATAACCTGCAAAAGGTTGATAAGCTGTAAAGAAAACAATCAATCTGAAGAAGGTTGTTCCGAACAGTCTTCTTTAGTCCAAACTCAGGACAATGATGAAAATGATTTAGGATTTAACTGACCATGGCAGCTATTTGGGAGATGTGTTTAAATATACATTAATGTTGACTCTACAAAAATGTTTATTCACTCTTTGGATAAGTCTTGCTTTTAATCTTGCTGGATGTCTAACTACCCTCCTCATCAGAAAAGACTGGTTGGGGAAGGGTTTGTAACATTTCCACAAATGATCCAATTTCTGTTTTGGGTGCATTATCATAATACATCAATAACGGCACATTGTAGCAAGATTTTTGGTAACTACTCTCCTCAGCAGGAAAAAAAAACTGGTGAGGGAACTGGTTTGTTACACTTCCAAAAATGATACAAGTTTTGTTTTGGTGTATTATCCTAATACAGCAAAAACGGCATATTGTGGCAAGATTATTGTTAACTAGCAGCATGGCCCGGCGTTGCCTGTGCTTGATTAAAAAATCGTACAACTCATACAGCAATCGCTATCACTTGACTTAAAATATTTTTGCCCTTCCTTGCCTTTAAAGGAGTGCTCTTTGCCGTGCTGATGTTGCTACATGCCTTAATTCTCACACTGCGAATTTTTTCTAAAAAAAAGAACTAAACAAAATGAACACAAAACGATCAGCTTTAAAAAATACTCGTAACTGGAAAAACCGAATGAAAAAAGAATGTTAACAACAAATACTTTTTCACACCCAAACCAGTTCTGCGGAATTAGAATCAACGTTGAGTTTAAGCAAGCGAATGAGCCAATTGGAGTAAAGTGCCATGCAGATTTTAATTTTTCCCCACTTGTGATGAATGCAGCTATCGATTTTTTTTGCATGCTAGCATGCTAGTTAACATTCGTGTTAGTCAGCTGTTGGCTCTCACGCTGGCCAATTGAATCTTCCTGCCTATTCATGGCAGCCAGCTATAGGCTCTCACTCTGGCCAGTAGAAAATGGCCGCAAACTACATGAAAACTGCCGTAGAAGCATGAAAAATCGATTATTTCCACTATCGATGTGAGTTGGGGAATGCAAAGTCGGTCTTGGCCTTCCCGCTAACTTGAAGCATGTGCATGTAAATTTTGGTGCAAATCCGTCGAAGATTGCGGCCGTGCATTCGTTACACACACACACACACACACACACACACACACACACACACACACACACACACACACACACACACACATCCTGCCTTTTATAGATAGAGATTAATCTCCTCACAATAATAATAGTTTGGAATCTGATTTTGTGCTCACCCAGATAATGACACAATTTTTGTATGTTTTTTTTTTATAATATGTTACAAAACCCAATCAAAAATCATGTAAATATTGAAAGAGAAAAAGTAATGAAAAATTAGTAACTGCTGCATAAAATAATAAAATAACGTTTCCTGTATTTTGTTAAAAAATATCATTCATTACATATTTTCATGTGGAAACAGTTTTTTTGCAATATAAAAGATCGTTATTTTATGCAAAATTAAATTGCTAACTGCTACAAAGAATAGGAAGTCGTAAAAAGCCATGATTGCCCACATCCTGAAGGGTTATGGCACATAAAATAATAATAATAATAACTATTATTATTATTATTATTTGCAAAAAAATAAATAAGGGAGATTTCTTTTTAATTGTTATCCATCCCAAGGGGTAATGATGATTTTCTTCAAAAAAGAACCATTTAAAAATCAACCTGCCCTATTGCCTCAAGTCTTCTCTTCATCTGTGGAAAAATTTTCCCGCTTCCATGTAGGAAGATTAGTTTCAGAAAGAAACAAAGAGTGCTGAACTGCTAAAGAAATTTTCCTGTTTTTTAATACTTTGTTTCTTTATGCTATTTCAACACATCTTTGGATTTCAGTATCATGTTTTTGTCATCTGTTAAAATTCTTTCTATATATTTAAATTTCTGTACTTGCTTGATTTTGACATCTCCAGTTTGTAGCTTGAATCTTGAGCTGTCCTTTTTGCTGGCAGCCGTGCATTCTATCTATTTTGATGGTTAATTCTTTCTACCCACTTTCCTTTATAAATTTGTTCTATGAGTTCTTTCTTTCTTTTCTTTCTCTGTCTGCCATCAACATGATGTCATTTGTATATCTTATACTGTTAAGACTGTGCTCACCAATAATAATTCCTGTTAGGACTTCCAGTTCTCTTAAGATTGCCTTGTTGCATAGGTTAAAGCCAGTGAGAATACACCTCCTTGTTTTATGCGCGTTAAGCACAGTGGAGTAATGGATGGTGGCTCAGATTGAGGAATCGGAGAGCCGAGTTGGAATTCGTCAGATCCATTACATTTACTTACGTGCTAATACCCTTGGGAAAAGTATGAATCCTCTTCTTCTCCCCACCCCCATATATGGGTAAATAGCAGGACAGGCAGGATTCTATAGACTTGGATGGCAACTGGTCTACCGTAGAAAGAAATGGCAACTTTTTGCGGGAAAAAAATCTGGCGATCATGTATCTTTCAATACATGACTGATGAGTCATGTATTGAATGATACATGATCGCCCAACCGTGTATCACGCATGGCACATAATTGATTGAGTTATTCAATTCATTTTCTATCCGCATGCAAACGATTTTGTTTGTATATATTCTGGTTCATTTTAATAACTTTCCCAAATAAATCAAGTTTTCCTAGCAGTTCAAATAGTTCTTTGTGCTGTACTTCATATAAATAGTAAGCAATTTAACTCTCCGAAACCTTTAAGCGAGTTATATAAAAAGAAAAAATACCATAGTCAGACAGATTTAATTTGTAATAAATTCAGACATGTATAGGTGAGCATAAAGTTTTTGACCTATTAACAAACGTTTCCCGTAATTAATGTCTCAAGTAACTATTATCTCTATTGATATAAACTTTTAAATAATCTCTTCAACATATTAATGATTAATGATAACTGAAAATGATTTTTAAAAATTCAAATCTCATGAAAGATAAATGCTATAGTTTGATACATTAATTGTATACAACGTAATTAAACTCCTCAAGGTTAGAGATACCTGACACCATAATAATTAAAATGTAAAGGGAAAAGAAAATAAAACTTAGAAAAATAACTACAAAAATATTAAAAACTGCTGAGAAAGTAATTTATATAAAATATGTTATATATCTGAAGTAATATATATATATATATATATATATTATAACGAAAATTTGAATATGGCATGTGGTAGTTATATAGCATACTATATATGGCATATATATGACAGTTATATACCTTATGCCTTTTCTGTCAATGGCGACGGAAAATAAGTTATCTTAAAACACAGCGTCGGACATGGCTAAAATAACCAATGCACGATCGGCACGGCTTTTGACAAAAACCACAGTATTAGAATACTACGGAGTCATCCCCAATGGAGGATTTGCGTCTTTGTCCAGCATGTACGGCTTGCTTCACCCTGTTCTCTTAACAGCGCTCTGCTCCCGCGAAAATAACAGCAGCTATCAACTCCACTCGATCCCGTGCAACCTCATCACAGTTCACAACATTGATAAAAAATTCCATCATGGAAGTTTTTAGACAGGAATTTGAAGCGAAGCTTGGGTCGTCCAACGTTACACGTGCCCTCAGACAGTTCCCCATATAGTATCTGATTGGGAATTCTGGAGTTTATATATATATATATATATATATTGGTAATTGGTAATTGGTAGTGATAATTACAAGGAAGACATTAAATATATTCATGAAATAGGTTATAACCGAAATAGATTTTTAGGGATTCTCTTTACTTATTATTATTATTATTATTTTCTTTGATTTCTGGCATTTACACATTTCTTTCCGGGTCCCGCCCAGGGACCTAAGGTTAGAAATGGCGTCATGACACTTTCCACTGACAAAAAAAAAAAAAAATTAAATTACATAGATAAAGCCCTTCGTAAGGTGTGGGCTGTACTTGTCAGAACAATTTTTTGTATCTCCTTGAGGCATGGACTTCCAGGAATCCCTTCAATTAATCTACTGCAATCTTTTCCAGTCAGTCCTAGGGATCTAACTACAACAGGGATTGTTGATATTCCCATATGCCACATTTTCGAGATTTATTATTATTATTATTATTATTATTATATATAATATATATAAATGATGAACTCTCCCGTCGTTTTCGACATATGAGTGTCTCCCAGTTCAGTTTATATGTTTATGTTTCGTATGAGACAGCAATCCTGCACGGTATTTGCAAACAAATCCACACGAAGGGCATATTGAAAGGTTGACAGTATTAGCCCGACATTTAGTGTTAATTCACGATTATCTTAAATGGTTGAGGCGATTCTTTTCAAAGTTAATTATACCTCGGTAGCAGGTGTTTCTCCAGTTTTCTCGGTTTTCAACAGCAAGTTCAAACTCCTCTATAGGGATGTTTGCAGTAATTAAATTGTACTTAAGTTTATCCTTGAAGCGTAACCAAGGACGGCCTACGTTAAGCTTACCATGAAAATTTGGCTATACATCAGGATTTTCGGCATCCTATCATAACTCATTCCGATGACATGATCAGCCCATCTGAACTGTGATTGCATCAGAAAGGATTCAATACCACCGATATCACATTTGATGAAAAGATCAGGGTTAGAGAATTTGTCCTGCCGTATATATATATATATATATATATATATATGTGTGTGTGTGTAATATATATATATATATATATATATATATATATATATATATATATATATACACATGCGTTATGGTACGTAGACTTTTAGAATTTAAGCGCAGTACCAGACTGGCGTCAAGATCTCATCAATTTACACTTGAGCTGGCAAGATGTAGCCGTAAGTTCTATGCTAACAGTTTCTTTTCCCACACTTCTTGCTTGTGGAACTCTCTTCCGACTCCATGCTTTCCAGCTAACTTTAATCTGAAAAAATCTTAATGCAATATCAATCACTATCTACTCTCCTCCAGATTACTTTTTTCTCTATCCTCGCATTATTAACGTTTCTTCTCCTAATTCTTCGACATCCTGTAACTCCTTTTGTCTTAGTGGTTTTACTGCCTTGCATGGGGATGATGCCGATTAAAAAAGAATATATATACAGTGTAGGTGGAAAGTAACTAGGCATTAGAAATTGCTTATAGAATTTTTAGTACCACTGAAGTCAGGGCGAAAGCATTTTTTAAACAGACAACAGTAATAGGGATTTCTTATTTACGCACAGAAGTTAAAATCTGAAAACCGTGACCGCAGAATGGAATATGGAGAGTTAATGCTAAGCTGGCGTGAAGATTGGCGTGATTTGCTTGAAAATATCCTCTGGAGTAACAGCATCTGGAGTATTCCATGTTGGTGGTTTCATCAGTCATCACAACTGCTATTACTGGACGCCGTGTGATAACGATCCAAACATGACGGTTGAGAGGATGCAAGCTCGACCAAAAGTCACCGTGTGACGCAGAATGACGGCAACAGGTGTCGTCGGCCGATATCTTCTGCCTGACACCATGAATACGGACCGCTATCTTCAGATGCTCGAAAATTACGAGTGACCCACAGTGAATGGCTAGGATAACATTGGTGACTTGATATTCATGCAGAATGCTGCCCCCCCCATTTTGCTCCTCCTGTGCGTGCGTTATAAGACCAACATTTTCTAGGACGTTGGATGGGACAACGGGGACCTCATGAACGGCCTCTAAGAAATCCAGAACTCACTCTATGTAATTTTCGCCTATGGAGTTACACAAAAGAGATGCACAAGACAAAACCTCGCACACTGGAGGACTTAGAGACATGAATTCAGGCGGTTCAGAATGATATTCCAGACGACGTCCTTCAGAGGGTCGTTTCTTCCATCCCTGGCCGTTTGATTTGTTGATTTGTATCATTTGTTTCAATAAATTTGTAATAGAAATATGGATTTTAAGACCAATTTTTAATGCCGACTTACTTTTCACCCACCATATATATATATATATATAGTTTATAGTTATATATATTATGAAATGGATTAAGCCCGACAGTTATTGTTATATATTTTCTGTCTATACGTTATTATTATAGATACAAATATTTAAGTAAATGGTCTGTTCATAATAAACAGTATTAACAACATTTACTGGCCTGAATGCCCGAGAAATTTCATAGGAAATATGTGTCCTCCAACAGGAATGGAACCTGTATCCTATACGGAACGATCATAGTTATATATATATATATATATATATATATATATATATATCTTAAGTTCAAGAAAGACATTTCAGTCACTAACACACAAAAAAGAGAATGTCTCATATCGAGAATATTTAAAATCGAAAATCATAAAGGAAAAAATTAATTATTTTAATAATATGTGGAAATCTCCACGCTTTGCCTGATGAAGGTCACGAGACCGGAAATCTGTGTAGCAAAATTACGGAAAATAAAGCATAATATTTTTTTAAAAATCCACATTACAATCAAAAAGCATTTGTGGTTTCTCTCTTCTTTTTAATATACACACTTTTCTCTCGTTGGAACTACTATAACCTCTTCCATTTATATATATATATATATATAGTTATATAATTATATAGTTATGTAATTATATAACTAGAAATATATATATATATATATATATATGAATGTATGTATTTATACTTATATAATTATATTATTATATAACCTAAATATATAATATATATATATACATATAGTTATATAATTATATAGTTATGTAATTATATAACTAGAAATATATATATATGAATATATGTATTTTATACTTATATAATTATATTATTATATAACCTAAATATATAATATATATATATATATATATATATATATATATATATATATATATATATATATATATAATATGTATAAGGCTATATAGCCAAGCGTGAATAGGGATTGTCTTTAATAATGTTCACTATTACCTTGTAATTTTATTTTAATCTTAAAAAGCATTTCAATAGTTACGCAACTATAACATCTATAGTCAGAATATTGAACAAGGCAATACTTATTAAAGTATCAGGTGAATGACAGTAAACAATTTTTTTAAAAAGAGTTTTTTATAAGCTTATGTTTTCTGGAAACAGACACATTTTGAAATGTTATTTGTATAAATCATTGTATTGGCTACCTTTTTAGAAAAGGTTATTCAGATCAAAATAGGAAGAAAGGATGATCATTCGTAATGTCAATCCTCCTAAATGGTAGGGAATGCTGGACAATTTCCTCACAGGTGAAGAGGAGACCTGAGACAATAGAGATGTGGTTCTATAAAAGAATACTAAACAGTCCACGGACAGAGCATATCATTAACGATGAAGTTTTAAGGAAAATGAAACCAAAATGTTGTTCGTCCTGTCCAAGGCCCAGAAGCCACTCGAGGTAGTGAGCTACAGAGTAAGAGTCACAGTTTATGTGGATATGTGAGGAAAGATAACGGTTAATCCTAGATTTGAACAGGTTAAGATTGTAATGATCGGGAAAACATCGTCTATGGGAGTCAATTTCGCGGCTCGCCAAAAGAATCTACTCGAGTGGAACTTAATCTCACTAATGGAATACAAAGGGAATGATTGGTTCGCTACAATGTGAGCACATGCCATGGAAATAGCGATGGATCAGTGAGAAGCTTGCAACATCTTGAAATGTTTGTGAGACATAATGAGGAAAAGGGGCTTGTAGAAATCAACAATCACAGAACCTATCAAAAGCAAGAGAGAAACGGCGAGTAACCTACCTAACCTACTGTAAATTGATGGCAGAACAGGCGCATATAATGAGGAGAGATGGCTTAGAGGATTTGATACTCACAGGACAGATTGAAGGCAAGAGGGTCAAAGGGAAACAGCAAGTAACTTATTAAACAAGTTTGTGTAAATGGATGGTAGATCAATGTTATGGGAACTTACCCATAATAATAATGGACTATTCCTGACATTATAATACTGCGCCTCACAAGAGGTATGAGGATGTTGTAAGACGAGAAGAGATAATTGAAAGCATATTGTAAGGACATTGGAATAGTGATACTTGTCGAGACAACTTAGTTCACTCTAACCAAATCTGATAGTCATTACTAATACTACTTCTTTGTATTATATTTCTGTTGTAATATATCTTTGTATTCCATACCTGTGTTCGTGTTAGTCTTTCATTGGTTCTAACCTTGAACCATCACCGTGGTACAAGGAACTTGGATCATAACAATCAAGGAGAGGGAAGAATTGATAGTAAAAAAAACATTACTAAGAGCTACAAATGATAGGAAGTTATGGAGAGCCGTGATCGCCCATATCCTGAAGAAACATAGGATATAAAAGTATGCTTTTGACAGTAAACATTTTAAAAAGAGCTACATTCATTTTTATTTTATTTTTCTAATTTAATGTTGAGTATTGTGATGAAAGTTTTGAATAAACTTTCCGCAGTTCATATTTTGTTATTTTTGTTCAAGTACTTTTGACTTTGCAGTCATCGTCAAGAACTGATGTGGTGACTGTGTGATATTAAGAATTCATTTGTCTGCATCTTAGTATTCTTTGGGAAGCTGGATGTTGTATCATACCTACGGACGATAATGTCCCTATTTCCATAAATACAGTAGTGAATACTGTATGTGGTCTAGAGTTGGAGATTAATCTCCAGCTGTGCCTCCGGGCAGAGAGGATCTCTATACGAGGCTATGTCAAAGGGCAGAGTCTTGTCTCGGGAAACAGCTACCCGACCCTGTTTTATAGGGGATCTACAGGGAATTTTCGGTCGAGACTACGGGCTCGGATACCCCACATTAAATTCGGCCTTGTGCCACATCTGACCGCATGGGGCGGTTGGGAGATATCTTAGATTTGGAGTTTCATTGTGTAATTCACTTGACTCCTAGCAGTTGACTACTTCTACGCGCCGCTGGCGAATCTTATACGTGTAGTTCTTGGCCTAAGTATTATCGTTAATTACCAATTTCCGTGGATTATTCTATTCAGTAACCTTCCCTAGGTTACAGCACTAGACATTTGAAATACTCTAGCGTTACATCATGTGTAATGGCTATTGGAAATAAGGTCGCACAAAAAGAATGCGATTTATTTCTTTTATTTTCTATTTTTATAATACTGATAAGATATATGAGCACAATAATTATATCATATGCACTTCAAGATACCTTCTGTGGTGAATGATATTTTATGTAATGTGGGGTATTTATTTTGTATAATAATAACTTCTAGAGTTTTGAGCCTTTGATTGTATTGGGTGCTTCAGAATATTTTGGATTTATCTACTAGAAATTTTATCTTGCAACAGGTTTGTATAAACTAAAGTTAAAACGTTAGTTTTTCAATATTTTTAAAATTGTTTATAAAAGTTGTTTATTGCTTGATGCAAAATAAAATCCTTACATTTGCCTTGATAACGTCCTTCAGGGGAAGAAACGCGTCGTCTAAGAAGTTTTACTTTTGACTTTATTCATATTGTCCTCTTACAGATATATTTTAGTTATATCTGAAGTTTTACACACACACACACACTTATGTTGATAGTTTTGTTTTGGTTGATGTGTGCAAGGATTGCACTGGGTTTCGACAGGTGACAAGCCAGTCTGTTAGAGAACGTGGTGGATGTGAACCCAATGTAGGTATTTGATGTTATTATTATTAGTGCTGAAAATGACATCACCCGAGTCGTCATATGAATATAATAAAAAGTAAAAATAAAATATGATAGACTCTCCCATCGAGTTCGACGAATGAGGTTCCGACAACCACCTACCAATTATCTGCATGCCTGTAACGGGGCATGACTTTTGAGGCCGGCTCGAGAATTGCACAAAAGACCACAAACAGTACAGGAGAAAGTATTATATGCAAGTGCAGCAGCAACACGGTTAGCTGTTTTATTCACGCAGTCGAATGATACTTACTGCTTGATGGTGCATTATCCCTGCATGGCAGCTAGAAAGATACGCTGGTCTCTTCATAGCTACCTCTTCAAAGTTCTTGAATGGTATGTTGACGCAAGAAAGGTTACTCTTCACTTTATCTTTATACCTGAGCCAAGGTCTACCAACATTTCTATAACCACTATGGAGTTCACTGTAGAAAAGAACTTTTGGTATGCGATCATCATTCATCCTTGCCACATGGCCAGACCAACGCACTATGAATGTCTCGATGGTACTAATATATATATAT
This sequence comes from Acanthosepion pharaonis, assembly GCA_903632075.3. Lineage (NCBI taxonomy): Eukaryota > Metazoa > Mollusca > Cephalopoda > Sepiida > Sepiidae > Acanthosepion > Acanthosepion pharaonis. The sequence continues at coordinate 2,464,261 of CAHIKZ030000724.1, read as the reverse complement.
ATATATATATGTATATTTTGGACAATAAAAAAATATTAAAAAATTAAAATCTTCGGACACACTGGGTTGTAGATTAATATTCTTTCGTGTTTTTTATTATTATTTCATTTAGATTCCTCGACTAGTTTCGGCCAGAATGGCCATCATCGGGAGAAGAAATATTTCTGCTTGCTATATATATATATATATATAGCAGCCATGATTGGGTTCTCCTGCTTGTACGGCATGATGCAGAGTCATGTTGCCACACATACGGTCTTCCAGTAGCCAACTTCTTGACCCATGGTAGCACTACCTTTTCAAGGAACCTGATGTAGGCCTTCGTGTTGAATCTGAGGCCCTGTGGGAAGATGAATGGAGGCATAACACACCATCACCAGTGATAACTCCAAACATCTTTGTAATCGCCATTAAGCTCATCCAACTCTTTCAGAATCCTCTGCACTGTCTTCAGATTGACACCCAAATACCCTGTAATTTCCGCACTGGAGCTTCCGGCGCAAATGCCAAGCAGTACAGTATGCAGTTTCCAAATTTCTGACGGAGTGAATTGCGTCATGGTTCTCTTTTCCCATAGACGGTGCCCAACTGACCCTACTATACTGTGCAGTTGACAAAATCAAAAACAAACAAGGCGCATGAATGAAATTAAAAATATAAAATGACGACAATTTACCCATTGCACCGTGTGTGTTTGCGTGTGTGTGTTTGCGTGTGTGTGTATGTAAAAACTTCAGATATAACTAAAATATATCTGTAAGAGGACAATATGAATAAAGTCAAAAGTAAAACTTCTTAGACGACGCGTTTCTTCCTCTGAAGGACGTTATCAAAGCAAATGTAAGGATTTTATTTTGCATCAAGCAATAAACAATTTTTATAAACAATTTTAAAAATATTGAAAAACTAACGTTTTAACTTTAGTTTATACAAACCTGTTGCAAGATAAAATCCCCACATTTGCCTTGATAAAGTCCGTAATATATATATATATATATATATATATATATATATATATATATATATATATGGGTGGATGGGTGTTATTTTTATTTATTCAGTCATTATTAATGTTCTATTTTGTAATGTGTTATCTTCTAGCAATTTACTCTTCAGCAAATGTCAATACATAACCTAAATCAGCCAAGCGTTAAATTTCAAATTATATAACATTTTATCACACATACACACACTCACACATACACACACGCACATGTGTGTGTGTGTGATAAAATATTATATAATTTGAAATTATATATATATATATATATATATATATATATATATATAGTTGGTTTGATGTGAGTTTGCGACTCTGGGTTTCACGCTATTTTCAGACAAACAGGTTAATTTTTATATTTTGGATTTATATATGGTTACGTATATCGGTGTTTTTATGGAAGTGGGAGGAAAAATTGTCGTCGAAACGCCACTTATACTTACGCAAACATACATACACGTACACTTATTGACATATGCAGACACACCCACACGCAGTCTCAATCTAACTAAATATGTTAGCTGTATCACTGACGGTGAGCGCTTTCCAATAAGTACCGCGCGTATATAATATATTAATAATATATATGAAAAATGCATCTATTTATACATACACATTTTACATATATATATATATATATATATATATATATATATATATATATATATATGTGTGTGTGTGTGTGTGTGTGTGTGTAAAATGTGTATGTATATAAATATACAGTAGCGTCCAAAACTAAGGGACAAAATTTTAAAACCTAATATTTGTTAGAAATAACAACTTTGAAAAGCTGAAATTTTGACAACTGGTAGTCGTTATCATCCATAATAACATACTAAAATTTGAATCATTTGCAAAGGATAGAAAAGAATTATAACAATTATTTATTTATTTTCAAAATAGGATCGTCCAAAAGTAAGGGACAAAATTGAGAAAAACAATGTAAATAGTATGCTATGTTCAAATTTTTTTTTGATTTCCTCTAAAGAATAAGTCTTACTTAGTCATTTGTAAACGTTGCATCAGCCGGCACCATGGCGAAACGCCAAAAACTTGATTACTCTGTGAGACAAGCTATTGTGAAGCTACACAAGGAAAAGCACACCATTAGAGAGATTTCAGAGAAAGTGAAACGTTCCAAGAGTGTTGTAGGCAGGGTTGTTAAATCCTACAATGATACTGGCAAAATAGTTAGTGCTTTTAAAACCGGCAGACCCTGCAAAACTTCGGCAAGAGAAGATCGAATAATGCAGCGTATGTCATTAAAGGACCGTTTTAAGTCTTGCACCGAAATTAAAAGGGTTATGAATAGTACCTCATGTGTTAATGTGTCAAGACAGACTGTTTGTAGACGACTGCAAGAAATAGGGCTGTTTAATCGAACCCCAGGAAGAAACCACTTGTTAGTTCGAAGAATAAGAAGAAGAGATTAGAGTTTGCAAACAGATATGTAATTTGGACATATGAAAATTGGGCAAAAGTATTTTTCAGTGATGAAAGCAAGTTTAATTTATTTGGAAATGATGGAAAAAACAATGTAAAGAGACGTATTTGTGAAAGATTAAGTGCAAAGTGTACTAAGAAAACTGTCAAGTTTGGGGGCGGAAGCGTCATGGTATTTGGAATGTTTTCTAGCCAAAGTACAACGCCTCTTGTCCGGTTACAAACTCGTGTAAACGCGCAGATCTATAAAAACATTGTTCAAGATCATGTTGTGCCAATCATACAGAATTCAGGTTTCGATAGGGCTACCTTTATGCAAGATAATGCCCCATGTCACAAGGCAAAGGTGGTAATGAGTTACCTTAACGAGCAAGATTTGGAAATTATGGATTGGCCACCGCAAAGTCCTGACTTAAATCCAATAGAAAATCTTTGGAAGACCTTAGGAGTGAAAGTTATGGAAAGAAATCCCACTAACACGGAGGATTTGTGGGTGAAGCTTCAAGAAGAAAGGTCTAAAATTAGTATCGAGGATTGTCAAGAACTGATTCGTTCTTGTAGTCGAAGATGTGCAGCTGTCATTGAGAGCAAGGGCTCATTTACTAAATATTGATTGTACATGTATTTTTATTGTTTTTTTTTTTTGCCGTTTACATTGTTTTTCTCAATTTTGTCCCTTACTTTTGGACGTTCCAAATTTGAAAATAAATAAATAATTGTTATAATTCTTTTTTCTATCCTTTGCAAATGATTCAAATTTTAGTATGTTATTATGGATGATAACGACTACCAGTTGTCAAAATTTCAGCTTTTCACAGTTGTTATTTCTAACAAATATTAGGTTTTAAAATTTTGTCCCTTAGTTTTGGACGCTACTGTATATACATACACATTTTACATATGTATATATATATATATATATATATATATATAGACACACACACACAGACACAGACACACACACACACACATATATATATATATAGTGATTGAAGCCAAAGGTGATGTTATTGAATAAATTTACTTTTTTCTATTTCAAGATATTTTTGTGTAATTTTGTTAGATATATGTTAAAATAAGATGTCAGTGTTGTTTTCACTTTTGCGCAATTTAGACGAGGAATAATTTTTCATTATGCCTTTAAATGCAAACGGTTGACAATATATATATATATATATATGTATGTGTGTGTGTGTTTTGTGTGTGTGTGCACGCGCGTGTGTTTATACATATGTTTATGCATGTATATACATATGTATGTGTATATATATCCATATATATATACATACATATATATACATATATATATATATATATATATACATACATATATATATACATACATATACATATATATAATATATATATGCCTAATATATGCGTACCTCTACGTGGTGTAATGGTTAGAAAGCTTGTCTCGCTAAAACAGTTACAACTGAATAGTGAGTTCAATCCTCACTGGGTGCCCCATACTTTCGGCCTTGTTCCACATGGAAAATCACTATATATATATCTAGATAGATAGGACGAGAACGCTATGTCTAGTCAGTTTCCTCTTCGTTACTGAGGTCCGTTTGTCTAAATGGTTTGACGTTTGCGTTGTATCATATCAGTCCAGGTTCCATTCTCGGTGGTGGATGCGTACTGCCGATGAGTCCCAAGAATAGTTAAGTTACATAAGAAATGGTACAAAAACAAATGAGGGAAAAATAAATCAATAATCAGACAACCAGAATGTTGTAATAAATGTTTTTTGTTTTTTTACACCGAACTTTATCTATCATTTTCTTTTCAAAGGTCTTTTTTATGACAATCTATCTTCTCATTGTAGATAAACTTTTAATGATAATAATAAATAAATAATTAGCCATTAAATTGTTTGATCAATGCTTTGTAAAATATGTTACAAATAATACAAAGAAAAATGAAATAGAATTGTTTTTTTTCTTTTAAATAGTAGAATAAAAATAAATGCTTGTGCTGCGAGTCAATCCTAAGTTGATTGAATTTCTTTGATTGAGTAATTTAATTACCATTCATTTATTTCTATGTATATAATCGTATCGTTCACCCAGATCGTTAAGTTCTCTCTACGTCTATTAAAATAAGAAGCAGTATGATGAATAATGGTTACTCAACTCACAACTGTTATTTACTCGGTAAATAACTATTTATTTACCGGTTAGATAATTTAAAAAAAAAGTATTCCCCAAAGAAAGCCGATTAATCAATAGAGTTGGTTAAATTTTCGCATAACCTGGGACTTGTTCTTTCTTTAATAATGTCGATTAATTATTTGTTTGATGATTTTGAAAGCTACTCCCAGCAACCAACCCACTTGTCCGCGGTATCCGTCACGTGTATTATAAACAAACAAATAAATAGTAAACAATTTAAAAAAAGATTAAAAACGTATGAGTTGTTATTTTAACGATGACAGAAATCGTGCGAGTGTTGCCCTTAAAGCTGAAAGTACTTGAATTACCGTCAAGAAGTCGATGATAAAGTGATTTTAAAAGGGATATGATCTTCCCTCCTCGGGTGTTAAGTTAATGTTTTACTAAGCGAAGATTTAATGCGGCACAGCCGCACAAGTCTTCAAATATGTAGCACCCAGTGAGGATCGAATTCATTACTCAGTCGTAATTGATCTAGCGAGACAAGCTCATTAACTATTAGTGTCCCTCCTCTAGTGTTAATGTTAGTGTTGTTCAATCAATGTTATATAACGCCAACGGTGTTATCACACAGTAAAACTTGCATAGTACATACTACAACTACATTTTCTAATTATATAATTCTTCTATTGCTGTTAGTTAATTTCTTACTGTGTCCAATTTTAAACTTTACACTTTACTTTATCATATGTTTGTGTATTTATAGGAAAAAATATATGCTTCTTCAGTATTATCCACGATTTCATTTCAGCGATCCGCTGGGGTCATGAAGTGTATCACTCGTGGTTAAGTTGGGGAAACTATGTATGTATTTTGTGAATAGTTTTTTTTTTTTTTGATTCCGTAAGAGAAATAAATAAATCGGAAATAAGATTATGACAAATCAATATTTTTAAAACACATATCCTTCCTGTGTCACTAGTTTATGCCTTTTCCCCTTATTATATAATTTATATAATCATTTAAACAATAATTTTGGAAAGTGAAAATTTCAGTTAAATTTGTAAATTAAGAAAATACAAACTTTAAGCAAAAAATGGTCACAACTAACTTACAATATATTGAAAAAACAAGGCGTCTGTTTAAAAACTCTTCCTGTCGTCATTTCAAATTTTTTAAATTTGATTATAACTTTTTTTACTTGATTTTGTTTCTAGCTAGCTCGTTTAGTTTAACTTTTTATTTTTACTTTTTTTTATTTTTATTGTGACTGTGAGTATCTGTCAATGTCGGGTGCCTCATACTTCGGCACGTGTAACTTAAGTAATAAAAACTTTGATTCCATATGATAAAAATGAATTCAAACTTAAAATAAAAATAAAAAAGAAAATTGTGAAAACGAGAAATTGACTTGTGTCGGAAATACACGCAGAAGAAATTTGATTAAACTAAAAAACGTCAATTGCTTACCAGACCGTTTAGGTAAAAAGTAAATGATTTTTTAAAAAAGTCGTGATGAAAAAAGTATTTGATTATGCAAGCCATAAAAAAATCAAAAACCGCCGAGTTCATCATCACGTTCTAGTTTTTGTTTAACGTTATTTTTTTTCTTTTGAAAAGCACATATGTTCTCAGTTCTCATGAAGAAGTGTATGTGATTGAATCAAAGAAGCGGTAATAAAAAATATACATGACGGCAAAGTAAGTTGTAGTAATTTCTTAGGTAATTACGGCACGAAGATACAATTATTGAGACACCTAGTGAGAACTTAACTCATTACCCAGCAGTTTTATGTTTAAGTAGATATTACCCCACTCCGAGGTAAAATAAATTAGGGTCTGTTTTTTTTTTTTTTTTTTTTTTTTTTTCATTTCGTTTTATTGATTCTTCCTTTTAAAATGTCAGCGTGCGAAATCTATTTCTTTTTCAGTATTAAAACGCGAAAGCACGCGTTAAATTTTTTTCGTGTTAGCTTGTTGAATTATTTATTTGCAGAAATGAAAACATTTGTTTTGTTTTTGATACAATATAAATACATCATAATATTCCCACCCTAGGATATTTTGGGGGTTATTTTTTTATTCATAATGATATCTTTTGATTTTTTTTCCGGTCCATTTTTCCGACGCGGATTCTCAGTATCTCATTTTTACCAAAAGTTTTTAACTTACGTTAAACAGCAAACTAAATAAGCATTTTTAAAATAGAATAAAAATTGAAAAGTGTGTGTTTTTCTTTCTAACGTACAAAAATAAAAGAGTAATTTCTTTTTTATATCTCACAACTTAAGTATTTGAAAAACTTCTGACAGCATCCGATGACAATTGAAAAGGCTTTTCTAACTTTGCTTACAAATTAAAGAGAAAGCTCCTTTTTTTTCTTTTTTTTTTTTCTTAAATATTTTTTTTATTCAATATGACCAAAAACACCATTACTTCTTCAGGTCAAAAAATATTTTTACATAAGTTTAGTTTTAATTGCGTTTTTTTGTCCCATACTTGTTACAAATTTTGTGTACTGTACGTAATTCATATAATCGTCATGAGACGACGGTAGTATTTTTAAGTTAAAAACTAATAATATTAACAATTTTAAAGAGATTTATTTTTAACTTACCCAAAGTGGGGAATCGCAAAAACCGTCCAATGTGATGATGGCCATAGTACAAGAAGAAGTACAATAATGCAAGTAGTAGGGTAAAGTGAAGATACAGTAGTTGAATTATCGTCTGTGCACAACGTGCTGATTTTGCTTTGGTTCAACCCACGCCTTCTCACACCGACAACAATGAATTAAAACTTGTTGTTGTTACCACAAAAACAGATTTTATATAGTCCCCAAGATGAGTGCTGCCTTTTTATAAAGTTGATGAAAGTAATGCACGTGTGTTTTATCCGCTCACATGGTTGTATAAAAACAGAAAATAACTTGATTTCACTTTTTAACTTTTTCTCTTTCCATGTTTTTTTTTCTTTCGTTTCTTGTCTTTTTAGGTTTTCTATGTCCAAAGTTTATTGCCGAATGCCAAAAACCTGTAAAGATAAGTAAAATAAAGAAATATAAGAAGAAGAATCATTAAATTAAATTAACTTTCTTTTTAGTCCTTATATTATTGGCGTTTTAAATTATAAAGAAAAAATAGGAAGTGTTTATAAATTTAACATGCTTCATTTTTATTTAAGCTTCAGCAGAAATAATAATAATAATAATAATAATAATAATAATAATAATAATAATAATAATAAATACAAGGACCTTGAAATAGAAATCTCGAAAATGTGGCATATGGAAACATCAACAATCCCTGTTGTAGTTCGAGCCCTAGGACTGGTTGGAAAAGATTGCAGTAGACTAATTGAAGGGATTCCTGGAAGTCCATGCCTCAAGGAGATACAAAAAATTGTTCTGACAAGTACAGCTTTACGAAGGGCTTTATCTATGTAATTTAATTTTTTTTTTTTTTTTGTCAGTGGAAAGTGTCTTGACGCCATTTCTAACCTTAGGACCCTGGGCGGGACCCGGAAAGAAATGTGTAAACGCCAGAAATCAAAGAAAATAAAAATGATAATAATAATAATAATAATGATGATGATGATGATGATGATGATGATGATGATGATGATGATGATGTCAAGCTTACACATTTTTACACCGGATTTTTGTGACTCTTAAAATAAATAAGAGATTTCTGTGTCTAAATAAGAAATTCATTCAGTTTTCAGTTTTCGCAAAGTCGAGTCACTAATGAGACTTAATAATAGGTTTGTCGGAAAATTAGTCGATTATTGTTATGTTAAAATCACTAAACAAGCCCAAAAGTACCAATCCTCTTAAATTGTTGTTACCTATGTTGGGTAAAAAGAATTTAAATGTTTTTGTGATGCACTAAAAATTTCCAATATAAGTTTTAAAAACTTCAAAAGAATGACGTTATATATAAAAAAAAAATGTTCCCTATCTTATTTTTAATTTGACCCACATTCATTGACAGTCGAAAGTGAAACTAATTCATGCAAATCAATCCCTTTTCTTCGTTACACTTAGTATACACGTTATGATAGACTGGTAGAAAATGTTTATCGACACTGACGTAAAGAAATTTTTTTAATGACGCGTCTTTACATACCAAGGTAGATATCAGGAATAAAAACCACTGAGTTAAAACAGGCACTGGAAAGCTCCCCCCCCCTTTTTTTATTCATTTAAAAAAATGACGCACCAGAACTTAATATCTTCTAAACAAAATTGCCTTGAAGCTGCGTTTTGACCCACTCTTTGTCTAAGATAGGGTTACCAAGAAAAATACAGCAAGCATTTATTTTAATTAGTACAATTTAGACAAATTTGTTTTGAATGAAAATGTATAATTAGTTAAAAGTTAATTAATTTATTAAATTAAATGTTTAATAGACAAAACATTATTAAGTCTACATTGTGTTTTGTTACTTCATATTTTTTATTAAATAATTCCTGCATCATGGATGCGCAAACACACGCATACAGACATACACGCATTTGTCTGACGAACGCAAGGGCGTGAAACCCAGGGTCTCAAACTTACATCAATACAACTAAGTATATATATATATATATATATATATATTAAGAAATGGACAAAGTCCGACAATTTATTTATTAAAGACATTTTTATGTTTAACGTTCTTTTTTATAGATACAAGTATTTAAGTAAATGCTCTGTTTATAATAAATATAAATATAGGCCGGTAAATGTTATTTAATACTGTTTATTATAAACAGAGCATTTACTTAAATACTTGTATCTATAAAAAAGAACGTTAAACATAAAATGTCTTTTAATAAATATATATATATATATATATATATATATATATAATATATATATATATATAAAATATATATATATATAAATAATGATATATATATATATATATATATAAAATATGATATATATATATAAATAATATATATATATATATATATATAAATAATGACATATATATATAAATATATATATATATATATATATATATATATATATAATGACATATATATATATATATATATATAATATATATATATATATATATATAAATAATAATATATATATATATATATATATATATATATATATATATATATATATATATATATATATATATTATATATTTGCAATATGTCAATTGCAGACAGTACGGTATCATAGCTCCTCAGTACCTCAAGTCAGGATCGAAACCCAACTTCTATCACTGAGTTATCTTCATTCGGCAGAGTGAATCAGCTAAATCTAGTGTATTGTTTTACGAATGTAAACAAATGCCAAACAGCCGGAGCTTACTGAAGAGCTTTGCATTGACGCAGGTGGCTGTTGTTTATAGAATTAGCTTCTCACTCAACAATGCTCAACTGAAATATATTTTCAAGAGCTAAAAGTTAATGGTCAGAGTTGAATTAGACCAGGAAACAGTAGTATTAAAAAGTGCCCAATACACACATAAAAAGAGAAAAATTTAACATATAGAGTTTTTAAATATAGAAAATTAGGAGATCAGCTGATTCTACTACCTTGGTTTCAACCTTTCGGTATCTTCAGGCGATTTCGGGCAATTAATTTCCTAACGCTTTATTTTTTTTTAGAAAAAAAATTAATGAACGCTATATTTTTAAAAAATTTATGAATGCTATATTTAAAAAAAATAAATAAATCCAACCATCCTGCTAATATAATAAAGCAAATCTCCAAAGGAATAGGGTCTAGGTTATCTAGAAATTCCTCTAGTAAAATAATTTTAGAAGATAGAAAGAATATAAAAAGAGCTTAATAGATGAGGGACATAAAACCAAACTAAAATTTAAACCTCAAATATAACAACAAATGAAAATCAATTCGAGGAAAAGAAAAAAATATTATTTGGTTTACCCACCCACCACTTCCTTAACTTAGAGGTCAAATTTAAAATAGGGAAAATATTCTTCAAATTATTTAATAAACATTTCCCCCAAAATTCCGAATTACATAAAATATTTAATAAAAACACAGTTAAATTAAGCTACATCTGTACTAATAATTTAGAAACCATAATTAAAAGACAAAACGTCAGAAATTTCAAAATTAATGCGCAGCATAACATCGTTAACATCGTTGCATTTGTAGAAATAAAAAAAATGTCCATTAGATGGAGTTTGCAAAACTGAAGCAATAATTTACAAAGCAGAAATAATAGATACAAATGCTAATTTTAGTGTGGACTCGTTTTCCATCTTGAGTAGATCCCACTCTAAGTACCATCTAAATATTATGGAGGCCATCTACATTCTATCTATGAAACATTCTCTCTGCAAAGTGAAGGATTTTATCCTTGGCCTCCAATTTCATTTAACTTTTTTCTACACTTTCTCCATTCCTTTTATTAATAATGTGTACCTATTTATTAACATTGATTTAGCTGTGTTGAGCAAGCTTCGAAACCGGTTAGCTAGCTCATTTTTCATTTTTTTTTTTTAATTGTTATTATGTGTGGTAATATTAAAAATATATTTTGTCTGTTTATGCCGGTTATATATATATATATATATATATATATATATATATATTATATATATATATATATATATTTGGTTGGATTGATATGAGTTTGTGACCCTGGGTTTCACGGTTTTGACGATCGCCAAAGCGTGAAACCCAGATTCACAAACTCACATCAATTCAACCAAATATGTTAGCTCTATCTCTGATATTGAGCGCTTTCTAATAAGTACCGCGTATATAATATATAAATAATTATATATATATATATATATTTATTTATTTATATACACTTTTCATATATATATATATATATATATATATATATATATATATATATAAAGAAAAAACACACCACTTTAAGGCTCCATTATAATAATGTATTTCCTTGGGACTACCCATACTTATTACCAAGTTTTTCATAACTTAAATATATATATATATATATATATATATATATATATATATATATATATATATATATATGGCTTGGATCCAGTTAGTAGATATTCCGATATATTCACCCTTGTCGTGTTATTTATTTATTTTACTTTAGTCCGGAGGCAAACATTGGTCGGGTTCGTACTAGAATACAAGCACCCATATGTAAGATAGGCCTTCTCGAGGAAGGTCTTACCAGCCTGCAGAATATGCAGTCAATTTATTCTAGATAGATAGATAGATGGAAACAGATTGAGGTTGATAATTTTACCGTTTTTAGAAATACTCTAATTTGAATAATGTTTATTTTGCTAAAGTTTTTTTTACCATCAGTTTTCAAGAGAATTTAAGATTGTGCCACTGGATATAAAACAAACTTAATTTATCTTTAATATAAAATGAACACTTACGCAAGAGAAAATTAGTTTCCATAATAATATGCTGTCTATTGAAATGTATGCACTTATCCAATCTAAAACATGCACCTGTGCAGTCAATTAACCTAAATCTTGCACTTGTATATTCTACCAACGTAAATGTTTAACTCATGCACTCTACCAAACTTAAGGTCGCATTTGTGCACTTTATCTACCAACAACATGCACCTGTGCATTCTCCCAAACTAAAACATGCATTCTGGTACTCAACCTGAGCTTAAGGCCGCATTTCTGCATTCTACTTTTCTAAAACCTGCACTTATTCACTCTACCAATCTAAAACCTGCACTTGTGGACTATACCGACCATAAAATCCGCATTTGTATAACAACCAAACTAAATCCCGCATTTGTGCATTTTATCAACTTGCACTCTACCAGTCTAAAACCTGCAATGATGCACTTTCCCGACTTAAAATTTGCATATGTTCACTGTTGACCAAAATGATCGTCCAAAAAGGCTAGTCTAAAATTACTTGATTATTGCTTCGTTACACCTTTTGTTTAGTGTCAATTATTACACCCCTAAAAATGCTTGCACAAGAATTATATATTATTTCCGAATTTCATTGTGTATCTCTTTTTATGTGAACATAATCTTCTTGCCGTAAATGTGGTCGTTAGATGCAAGAAAAAGAGAGACCTCTTTCTTTGTCTAAAAATAAGCATGTCCTATTTTTCGTATCCAGAACATTCGCCGTAAAAAAAAAAAAAAAAAAAACTCGCATCAAGAATTTTCGCCATAGGAAACTTTGCCGTAAGACAATTTCGCTGCATCTTTTTTCGATACCCTTAACTTGAATGTCCCTTTTGAAGTAATGTTCAATTTAATATGTGAAGTACCAAGTGCATATGGATGTCTTTTTTACAGGGAGAAACATCAGAATAGAAATTTAAATATAAACATTTATTTAAAAAAATGAAAGACTAAAAGTAATTAATCAAATTAATAATTAATCAAATTAACAAAGAAATAATTTAAAATGTGTGCAAATTTCAAGCAATGCTTCATAAATAATGTGTTTTTTGCGTTGGACTGTAATGAAGCATTTTCGGCTGAAGTTTTGCAATGATATCAATATATATTTTCATTTGTACTGCATCGCCTCGATCTAACAAGGTACTTCGCATATTCAAAAAAATGAGGTGAAATTGTCTTACGGCAAAAATCCTATACGACAAAGTTTTTTACAGCGGAAATTCCCGAGACAAATTTTCCTACGGTAAAAATGTTTACGGCGAATGTTCCTAGAACCTCTATTGTTACATTCACACAACACATTGCCTCGTCAACATACACACTTATTAATTAATGTGTAAGTATTTCTCGTCTTGCATAACCCCGTAATTTTGTTTTTAAAACAAAATAACTTAGTCTTTACTCTTCTATAAATTTCTACATCTGTGTTTATCAGTGAAACAACTCTGCAAACTAAACGTAACAATTCTTATCATATTGGAGATCGACTTCCGTTTACCGGACATACTTAGGAAAAGTGGTAGCTATTACTAAATACCCTTTTCCTTTATTAACGAATGAATTGGATTATATTTCCTATGACATGCATAAGGTTAAGGCTTTTATTCGAGCTTGATATTAATTTTGTCATTTTTGTTTGGGAATTTAATTCAATTGTTTCGTGTAAATAATCGCTAAACCTACTAATTTCCTAAGCCTATAGGTAAACCTTACTCGCTACAAATTGGTGACCCCCAAGTAGAACGTTATATATAAAATGGTAGTCGCTACAAATTGGTGACCCCCAAGAAGAACATTATATATAAAACAGTAGTTGCTACACATTGGTGACCCTAGGTAGAACATTATATTTGTAAATAAACTGTAAATCTTATACTATAATATAGTACAAACATAATGGTAAATCGCATACTACAGTGGCACTAAATGTTCTAATTATACATATATAAGTGGAGCACCTCGAGGCGGTGTAATGGTTGGCAAGATTGTCTTGCTAGAACAATTACGACTGAGTAGTGAGTTCGATCCTCACTGGGTTGCCCCTACTTTTGGCCTTGTGCCATCATTCGCCCTTGAAAGGAGTATTGCTGCCATATATGGTCCGGTGCCCCTTCTGTTTGTCTCAAGGTTCTTGATAAGACCCAGAGACGGATATGCAATGTAATTGGCCCTGATCTGCCATCTCGTCTGTAGTCGCTCTCTCACAGACGTGCCGTCGCCTCCCTCTGCCTTTTTTTTTACAAATACTTTCATGGTAACTGCTCCGATGAGCTGCTTTCGCTGGTTACCAGACTTCATGAATTTAAGCGTTCTACTAGGCTGGCATCTCGTTCACACCCTTTCACTATCGACTCTGTTAAATGTCTCTTCTACTCCAATAGCTTCATGTCTCGCACCTCTTGCCAGTGGAACTCCCTCCATTTTTCCAGTTTCTCTGATAGCTATAATCTCCAACGATTCAAATGTAATGTCAATCGAGTCTCCAGATGCCTTGCTCTATCCCCTATCCTTCTCTTCATCTTTTCCTCTATCACTCGTATTTGCTCTCGCTCAAATTCTCTGTAACCCCTTGCGTGCTAGTGGCTTCCCGTCGTGCTTGGGGTGATACGCTTAAAAAAAAATGTTTGGAAAATCAATATATACATATGTAAGTATACATTCAGGTTTTTCTTCTAGACTGTTTGCTACCCAAAGCAAGAAAGGCCAGTCTACCATTTAACTCACAGCTGGAGGAAGATTGATTCATTTCTTATCCAAAGACAAATGAATTGAATTAAACAGAACGAACGGAAATTTGAACTAGGTGATTCCACTTTCCTTCCGTACCGATAACCATTACACTATTCGCACCTCTAAACTCGAGGAAAGCTGTTTGGAGACTTCATAACATAATGTGCACCATTTCTATGTTATAATGTCTTTCAAAAAATAGGATTCATACTTTTCCCAATAGTATTTACACATAATTGAATGTAATAGATTTGACTGGAATTCGAATTCCGAGCCGTTATCCATTATTCCACCGTGCCTCTAGCTAGTCTTAAAACAGGGCACGACTTATGTCTGTCTCTTGCTGACGTACAGTAAAATATCGGCACCACAGCGAGGGGGTGCTATATGGAGACCTCCATCGGAGGCAGATATTATTCAAATCTTTTGCATTCTTTATCTAGTATTTGCATTTATGTCACTGGAATGTAACATCTACATTGACTCTCTAACAATAGAACTTTCTATATGGACAAACGCTGATTATGGGAGAACTTATTTTTCATTGCACGCATCTCATAAAATTTTAACTGACTACTACGAGCAAAGGTTATATTTTCTTATAATATAGAAGCGTGTTCACCTTTCTAATACACAGTGAACTTGGTCACGAAGGCCTTGCATCACGAACAAATCGGTTTACGAACAAATTTAAAAAAAAAAAACTACAAAAACAAACCACGTCGGTCGACGAACGGTATCTCGAGCGACGAACACGCAAACCGGCGACCACGTGAAAAGACAAGCCGGGGGGGGTATAAGGCCGGGGGGTCAAGCCGAGGGGGTATCAAGCCGGGGGGTATCAAGCCGGGGTTAGGTAAAGAGATAGAAAAGAGTAAAAGAAGAAACTCCCGACAGTTACCTGATGTTTTTTTTATAGAAAGAGACTCCCTTTCCACACAATAACATATCTCCCGTTCTCCTTCCTCTTCATCTGCCACTATCAACCCCCCCCCAATAGAGGTACGGTAAAATTAAATTAAGTTTCCGTCTATATATTATCTGCTTACTATTGTTTATCTTTTTTTTATGTTACATTTAATGATTTTCATTGGTTTTGTTTGTATTGTAAAAGTTTAAGTAAGCAATCATCTGCGGTCCAGGAATCCGTTTTACATTGATTTCTATGGCCAAAATAGTTTCAGTTTACGAACATTTCGGGTCACGAACGGCCTTCAAGAACGAATTAAGTTCGTGAACCGAGGATCCATTGTATTTATGTTTTTAAATAATCTGTGTATTACTGTATAAAAAGTGTTATATAATATTTGGCTGTCACCCATGAAATGACGTACTTTATAGGAAATGAATAAAACGCTTCTGAAATGTTAAATAACTAATTTATTTAGTTGAAATAGGCGCCATGTTGACGAATGATCGTTCTCTAACGTACCTCTGAATTTTTTATCCCATCTTTAAAAAAATTCTCATCCTTTGATGTGATAAACAGTTCATGTGCTTCGATTATAGCTTCCTTATTTGATAATGTTTTATTGCATATGAAAATCTCAAAATGTTTAAATAAGTGATAATCAGTAGGAGAGATATCAGGCGAATAAGGGAGGATGAGTCGAAATTCAGTTGGCCTTCTCCTAGACCGTTCACCAACCAAGGATATAGAACCCATCCTACTATTTACCCATAGAAAATATGGATTCATAACTTTCCCAAAGGCATTAACAGTTAAGTAAATGTAATGAACTCGACTGGAATTCGAACTCACTCAACTCGGCTCTCCGATTAGTAAAAAATCAATAAAGTTATACTATAGTATGTTGATTTTGTTTATTTAGTATTACACACACACACACACACACACACACTATATATATATATATATATATATATATATATATATATATATATATATATATATATATTATTTATTTAAAATTATATTTATGCTCTAAATTTGTATCGAGCACTATTTTTAAAAATAATAACTAAAATACTAAGGAACTTTGTATCTACCTAACCAGTTCTTTCCTATTTTCTATATATTTTCACAAATATATATATATATATATATATATATATATATATATATATATATATATATGTGTGTGTGTGTGTGTGTGTGTGTGTGTGTGTAGCACCATGCATAGTTAGCGAGCTGAAGGGAAATATTCATAAATATATTATTTGTTTTTTACGGTTTGTCAACCATTTGATAATTATTTAGGGCTGAAAAATATTTCAGGTTTTAGGAATAATTCTTTCTTTACGTTCAAGCGATCTGGAAGAAGGAAAGAGAAAACGAAGAAGAAAGAAAGAAAACATAATACGAAACCAGGTCATAAGCGAGCACACATGGGCACGGCTGACAGATACCAGATGTCGAAAAAAAATATCAGGTCAAGCACCTGACCTACTTCCGTGTCCACGAAAAATGGAAGTTTGTTATCAAATGGTTGAAGAAACAAAGTTTAGGGACAATGAAAAATATGATAGGTAACAGGTGGGAAGTGTATCTAAGGATATGAAGACAAACCATTAATACGAAAACACAGACAGTTTCCAGAATTGGAAAAAGCCACACAAGATGATGTACGCTGAAAATGTTTTTTTTGAGATAATGAAAATTTTTATTATCGGGCCGGGAAAAAGTGAAATATTTTTATTCGTTCACGGAAACGCCAACAGGTCTGAGAAATCCCTTTCTTAGGTCATATCCAATTAGCGATAAACTGCTTGACAAATACCACGTGTTAAAAAGCCGAAGGTGTCATCGCAGTCGCTCATGATAACGGCGATTTAAATTTTGTTTTTTTTTTAGCAAGGTGTTTCTTCCCCAGAACAAAGCCACGGATTGTCCACACCCGACTAAAGACGTCATTGGCTAAATAAGATCACATGACACACGAAGGAGGAGAAAGATACCCGACCAGGACGTCATTGGCTAAATAAGATCACATGACACACGAAGGAGGAGGAAAGATACCCGACCAGGACCTCATTGGCCGAAAGCGGTCACATGACATACGAAGAAGCGAAAGAAGCGGGTATACGCCCCTCAGAGGTACAGTAAGGAAGTGGGAGTGAAAGTGAGTTACCGAAAAGGGAAAATCCCTAACCAGAAATAAGAAGGGTGGATACGTATTTAGAATTATCGAAGAAAACCCTGGCGCCGACAGACCCACCCCAGTTTTGACTGCGTCAATAAAAGCGGGACCCCAACCGACAGAAATCAGTTTCAGCCGCGGACGGCGAGAGAGTTTGAGAGCGGACGGCGAGAGAGTTTGAGAGCGGACGGCGAGAGAGTTTGAGTTGGAGTTGAGCCGTGAACGACAAGCAGAGATGAGCGCCCAGTGTTGAAACCGCGTCAAGATAGCTGACTAAGATTCACGCACACTTCTGGACTCTTCTTCAACCAAGAACAAGTAGTTTGAAGAGCGACTTAGAATCAGACCACAGAAATAAGTTTTTTTTTTACTTTCGTCCAAGGACACGCCGAAACACAAATTTCTTAGAGAGCAGACAACTGGAAGCCTTAAAGTTGCCTAGTAAAAGCGTCGTGCCACAATCCACAAAACGGGTCGGGAAGTAGACATAGTCCTATGTACCGAGCAAATAGACATAAAAGTTTCTTACCTTTTTCTTGATACGTTGGACCTTGTGAGTTTTTATTTTATTTCTTTTTTTTTTATACATAATTGTGTGTTATCACCCCGTTGGACTCAACTTGCATTACGGCCCCAACCCCTGTTTGATCTCGTCTGTCTAAGATCAATTCACAACGTGGGTAGGCAGACTGGAGATCAGTGCAGTTACCCTGGTAACCAGGCGTTGGAAGCGGGTTGGGAACGGCGAGGCTGGTATCAATCTAACCAAAGGGTTAGAACGTCACGTTTGGAGCAGCGAGGAGCGAACAGCTGACGCCGCGGCGAAGACGTCACAGTTGGTGCTGTCCGTGACCAGGATATCAGAGCCTGGGGAGCACGTGACGTCACAATTGGCGCCGCGACCGGGATCGAACGACACAGTCGACGCTGCGACCGGGGACGACGTCACATATATATATATATATATATATATATATATATATATATATATTTTTATTTAAAAATTATAACATAAATATATTATAAAATCACTACAAAAATAGCCATTTTGTTTCAACACCTCTGGTGTCTTATCAAGTGATGATGCTGAATGTAGATTGTAGAAATATATATGTATATATATATTGATATATATATGTATATATATATTGATTGTAGAAATATATATGTATATATATATATTGATGTCTGTTGGATTTTAGTATAACAGCCTCCATACAACCTTAACGTAAAAATCGTCAACACCTCCACATTTATTAAAACAATATAGAGACATACATAACACTAAATGAGATAGCAACAACAGCAGAGCAGAGACAGTAATATACAAAATACATTGTGCAAAATGCACACTACATTGGTGAACCCTCCAGAAACTTCGCAAAAGGCCATATGATAATCGCAAAGATATGCTGCATAATCAGTATGCATCTTAACATCGTAATACATCTGACCACAATTTCGATTTAATAAATAGCAATCAGACAAGGAGGGAAAAAGATTCACTTAGAGGAAAATGTATTGAAAAAGCGTTAATTCCACAGTTCTCGAAAATAAATTTAAGACCAGGATCATATATAATATCACTGATCATTGCAAATGCAATAATACCAGCACAATGTGGTATAAGAGCTAATAGGCAAAAAAAAAAAAACACAAAAAAAAACAGATGTACTCGGAGTGGATTGATTTAAAATCCAACAGACACCAGCAGCTCTAACACACACACACACACACACACACACACACACACATATGTTTCGTTAATCTTTAACGAAACATGTATAAAAGAGGGATTTCTGCCTAAATACACAATATATATATATATATATATATATATATATATATATATATATATATATATATATAATGGACTCTCCCGTCAGTTTCGACGTATGAGGATCTGACAGCTTATTGATTCAGTTATGAAATTTTGTGCTATAATCTTAAGTGGCATTTAAGACTCGCTAGTGATTTACAAAAGAAGGCCACATATGGAGCAAGTGTGAGGATTGTGAGATGCGATCACTGTTAGATTGGCTGACCGTTTAGATCTTGCTCTCGCTTCTTGAAGATGATTCAGACAAGCAGTTTGAAAATTGCTGAGTCCACTGAAACACGTTGACCTTCATTCTACCCGCTCTAAGGCTAAACGCTCAAGGGTGTTATGTGGTATATTGACTGCTGACAATACATACATACAATATATATATTGTATTTCAATTATTCAAATGTCACTCTGACTCAGATTGAACTTATGGCTTTCTCTCGTGGATTAGATTTTTGCATTCCACTTTCTAAAATTTGTAAGGAACAGATTTTCCCTGAATTTGAGATTTTGTATTTTCAATTAATTAAACATGTTTTTTTTTCTTCTGATAAGTGTTCTCCTATTAAGTCTAGATTTCTTGAATTGTCTAATGAATATGCTTCGCTTACTGCTGAACGAGATTTTCTCTAAGGAAATCTATAACAAGGTTAGACCTACAGGGTCTAAACGTCCTAGAATGTATGGATTGCCTAAGGTACATGAGATCGGAATACCACTTAGACCCATCCTCTCTATGGTGGGAACCGTGCAACACGAGTTGGCCAAATGGTTGGCTGTACTACTCCAGCTTTTCGTTTTTTTTTCAAATTTCATTAGAAATTTAATGATTGAATCTGAAAATAAACTGATGGTGTCTTTTGACATCGTCAGTTTGTACACTAATGTTTCTCTTCATGAGACCATTAACATATGTGCTGATGTTCTTTATAGAGGTAATTTGGGTCCGGCTAGCATTCCTGAAAATCTGTTTTTAGAATGCATGTGTCTGGCTACTGAAGGAGTTGAATTCAGTTTTAATGATATTATGTATGTACAGACTGACGGTGTTGCCATGGGTAGTCCTTTGGGCCCTATTTTGGCCAATATTTTCGTAGGTTCTTATGAGCGTCTTTTGTTTGACAAGGTCCATAAACCCCACATTTACAAGAGGTATGTTGATGATACCTTCTCAATTTTGATTCCGCCAGTGATGCTACTGATTTATTGGCGGAACTCATTTCTTTCTATCCATCCCTTCAGTTTACTATTAAGGTTGAGAGTGATGGGACATTGCCCCTTTTTTGGATGATCCCGTTGAGCATAAGCATAGGGTATTCTATATCAGCGTCTTCCGTAAACCTATATTCACAGGATTATACACAAGTTGGAATTCTTTTGTCACCAAGGCTCGAAAAATTCGTCTAATTTCAGCCCTGGCTCATCGCGCTTTGATGATCTGTTCTCCTAGTTTGTTAGATGAAGAACTTGCCAGTATCCAGAAGATTTTTGAAAGTAATGGATATCGGACCAATATCAACAAACGTTTTAGAGAACCAGTAATTTTGGGACCTAGTCGGTACCCTATTTAGTTAGAGTTGCCTTGGCTTGGCAGGAAGTGTCAGCTGTTCTCTGGCAGAATTTCAACTTGCATTGTTTCATATTACAATGCTGTTAAGTTGAGCAATGTTTTTCAAACAAAATCTGCATTTCCTTCCTTCAGTAAGGATCGTTTGTCCTATTTTATAAAAAATTTCGTTGTATACAAATTCAAATGCCGACGTGAAGCGGCGTACATAGGACGAATCAATCTGAAGTTGGAGACGCGGATTTCACGACACGTTCCCGCCTATTTGCGTTCAAGTAGTCGAAGCCAAGTTTTAAGAACTACTCAAGCAATCCACTATCTGTCGATTGCGATTGGGCAGAATTTGCTGGACATCCCTGATTGCGCCACTGAATATGAGGACACATGATTTTCCATTCTACATAGTGCTCGCTTGGTTTACCACTTTCGAGTTCTTGATGCTGTGTATATAAAATTTTACCAGCCAATCCAATGTAGACAAAATGAGCATTTTATGCGCTCCTTATGATTAATCGAGGGACTTTTGAGTGTCTTTTTCCATTTTATACTCTTGTGAAACTTGTTAATCATTTCATTATTTGCAATTAAAATTTATTTTATTTAAATCGCGTTCCAACTTTCCCTCCTCTTTCGGTATTATTGTTATGTTTTGATTATTTTTTATTTCGCCAACGATTGTCTTTGAAAAAAGCGTTGGCCGAAAGGATCCTAAGGTAGAAAATGATGTCAATTTTGTTTCAATCTATGTTCTATTTCTGTGGGCACAAACCTCTTATATATATATATATATATATATATATATAAACACTTTCCGTGTTTTGGTCGTCAGAACTGATAAAGTAAATTAATTTATTGTTCTTCTTACCCTAAAAAATCCCATCGCATTTTCCTTACACATAATTTTGTCTTTCATTCAGACCTGAAGACGTAGAACCCAACACACGTCACTAACAAAACACTAATAAAGTTTATGTACTACAGAGAAAAGTTCATCGGAATAATTATCAAGAAAATATTTATAGAAAAGGCACAGGGAAGCTACGTTACGGTGACAGAAAATGACTGAAGACAAGATGCAAATGAATGACAAAGTAGAAAAATTCTGCGATAGGTGCGATAATATCTTTGGATTTTATCAAGAATCTTTAAATACATAGCAGAAGTACCAGACTAGATGTGAAGGCAATATTCAAAACATGGACGAATGGTAGACTTATAAATATGTAAGATAGATTCAGGCAAGAAAAATTGTCTGGCACGACATAGTGAACCAACTTTCATAGCAGCAGATTTAGCAATTGATACTTCTTAATAATCTCCTCAATAATGTTATCTTTTTCTTCTATTCTCTCACACTCGGTAACGCCTTGCGTCTTAGTGGCTTTATTGTCTTGCTTGGGCGAAATCATTTAAAAAAATGATTACAAGTTTTCAAAAATAAACATTCATTGTAGGTTTTTTTCTCCTGTCAAGTCTACAAGAGCATAATATGTTTTATTAAATTATGCAAGCACCATCTCTCCACAAAAAATAATTATTTATGTAAGGCTTTAGGACAAATTTTCAAGATGTACTCATTTGATATTGCATCATTTTTTTTTTTACTGAAATAACGTCTTCAGGGATTTTTCTTTATAAAACTACTGTAACACTATAGTAGATGAAGGTGTGAGATTTTATCACAGTCAAGTGTTTCGTGTTTATAGCCGTTGGATGGGGTCTTTGAAGTCATTTTCTAAGCAGCACCCACTTGACCATAGGAAAAAAAAAAAAAATAAATAAGAGTTTTGAGATCAAGCTACAACAAACCAGACATTAGTATTTTCTGATTGGTTGTCTTATATTAACAGTCATAGTTGGGATCGATGTAGCAGTTCTGGTGTAACATTGCCGGTGAGCAGACTATCGCCCGTTCGTGTTGCCAGCCACGCGTCGTAATATTGAGATGGATAGAGAATTGGTAGGAGGAAGAGTCGAATGGAAGAGCTGATCTATTAGTCCGACATGGCAGTAGTGTCACCTACCTACCTACCTACCTATGCTGAGCAATCGAAGTCTTGAATAAAACACCTAAATATATTGGAAACAGAGTACGGGTTCACCATTCTAGTGGCGACCTTTATTTCTATCGTTTTTTTTTTTCTTATGATCCTGCAAGCAGGCTCTTCCCGGCTTTTGGTATACACCGTCACGAAGGGGAATGGAGACGCAGGCGTTGGGTAGTCATTGGCCAGTCGATGGAAAGCTGGGTTAGATTTCTATTGTATGTTCCTTCTTCTGGGCTGCATCCTTTCAGGACTTGGACGATCGTAGCTCTCCAAAACGTCCTTCTTTTCCCTGTACCTCTTCAGTAAGTATCTGACTCTTCCTGCTACCCTTAATTTTTACAAGAGCCAGATCAGACCAAACATGAAGTACTGTTTCCATATATGGACAGGAACTGTCCAGTCTTCGTCTCCGTAGAGTTCAAAAGCTTCTCTGCATCCTTGTAGAGGACAAATTATTCTACACCCTGCAACCCCCTTTTTTCACAGACGTGACATCACAAGCCTCACGCTGATCTATCGCTATTTCAATGGAAAATGTTCAGACGAACAACATTCTTTAGTTCCACCAGTTCTAACCTTTACGGCTAAGACCCACCATGCTAGGTACATTATAGCGAACCGACCTCATTCCCTTTGTATTCCTTTGGCGAAAGGACAAAAAAGAAGACAGAAGATGGTGGATGACATTGCATTTAATTTTTTTTTTTTTTTGAGATAAGACTCGATGCAAAGAAAAACTTGAAATTCTGAGAGACGTTACAAGGGAAGCGGCCAACATTAAATTAGGTATCTTTCTCCATAAGAGATAATATATTGAAGTGTCGGCTTTCTCTCGTATCAAAGAATTTAATTTCTGCTTTGCTGGTCGGCTTCAACTATCAAATGAGAATAATCATTCTTTGTGATGATCATTGTTGTGGTCAGTCTCGTTACGGTTGGTAACCAACGTATTTGATGCATTGTTTTGTGAAATATCCCTTTTGTTACTCAAGGACACATGGCACAGTGGATAAAGGCGTTAGTTAGATCCAGTGACAGGAACCAAAGAGTGTGAGTTCAATACCCGGTTAAGGCAGTGGAGAACTTGGAGAGGGGAATTAACAGGAGATAACTGGTAACTGACATCCATTAAACATGACACGTGGAACTAAAACAGTCTACCCCAGTGAGCGAAATAAAGGGTTCAGTTCGACATTCCAACACCTGAAGAAGGCCGGAGCGTACAACAGCCGAAACGTTGTAATAAATATGGCGACAAAGATGAGGACAATAGTCAGAATAATGTAAATCCCTTTTGTTACTACTACATCCAAAACAATGAAAGACTTTAATTAATCACCTGTAATAATTATCACAAAAATACATAGGAGAAATCTTAAGAAATCTTAATTATATGAACAGAAAAGGGACATTTTACAAAACAGTTCGTCAAGTGTGTTGGTTGCCCATCGTAACGACACTGACCATATATATATATATATATGTACCTGCAACACGTATATAACAACACGTACCTGCAATAATACTGAATAAAAAAATTTCTTTGTGCGATACCATTCGTAACACGTATGGGTCTTCGATTGCGGATCACTTTATAAAGAATCCCACTTGTGCGATGGATTTCAGTGTGAACTGGTTTTCAGTTTTGGCCAGAGCACACTCATTATTCCATCTTCAGGCGTTGGAGACGCTTTACATCAGGTCCAGGCAACCTGCGCTTTGTAAACAAAGAGATTGTTTGCTTAGACTTGCTGTGCTGCGCTTCTAGCATCTTTGTTGGTATAATTTTTATAATATTTTTTTTCTCCCTGTCCACTCATTCATGTCATCCATGACAGACTTTTTCTTTTCCTTTTCTTCATAATTTTAGTTCCCCGTTAACAGTTCTGATGAGAGGGGACGAAACCGGTCGACTGGTGTGTGTTTTTGTTTTAAATCTATCATGGCCTACAATATAAAATTTCTTATTTTTTATGCCTTAATACGCTTCTGTACTGTTTCAAACATATATATATATAATGCAAATCAGTGACACCTGTCAAAATACGTAAAACTTACTAGAATGAGTTCAGAAATTTTGTAAAAAAGACGTACGCAATAGATAAGTCGAGCTACAATAGTATATAAATTAATAAGAAAATGTTCAAAGGACAGATCTATGAGAGATTTGTAAGCAAATTGTGTCTATCTGAAATTGCTCAAGTCTATTTAACTGTGTTCTTATCTCACCTTGTTTTTCTATTTTTCTATAGCGTGTGGATTCGCGCACTCTCTCTCTCTCTCACGCACACACACACATCTAAAGAATACTCAATGTTGTTTTTTTTTGTTTTTGTTTTTTGAGAAATTCGAACACGGTATCTACCCACACAATATTTTATCTTTCGTAATCTCCGCCGGACGAAGACATATGCAAATCAAACATTCCTCTGTAGATTACCTGCAATAATACAATGCTGACGACGCTGACCTTGCATATCATCAACTTTATCATTGGCCTCCTGGCTCTGAGGCGGGAATTAAATCCACTACCAGGGTGATGGGAATCCTCCACCCCCATGTACTAGCTTTCCTAAATCATGGCACCTGAAGCGTCCGCAAAAGGGAAATGTCGAGAGAAAGGGATTCTTTTGGGTTTAAGTTATATATATATATATATATATATATATATATATATATATATATATATACACGCGTGTAACTCCTAATTTAAATTTGGCCTTGTGCATTAGATTGATCGCACAGATAAAAAATCTCATCATCAATTGTGCATTCGAAATTATCTGAGTCTATCTAGTCTTTGCGTCGAAGTGAGACGGTGCAAAATTATATGATTTCTGAGTATGTCGTTTTTATTTCGTATGAACAAGAGTCAGTGATTTAACCAAATTTGCAAAACTGAGACGAGGAAGAGAAAGCGATTGTATATTGAGAGCTCATAAAACGAACATTTGGTACATGCAGAAAACGTGGCTGCAATGTGATGATGAATAAGTTATCTTTAAAAAATTGAAAAGGGTAGTAATTTTAGATTATAAGACACTGATTTACATGCACAGGATTCCTCATAATGATGAGAAAAAAAAGGTTTGGAAAATGTGACAGTCACTGGAAACATTAAAGCCAAGAGAGACAGAAGAAAGTAGCGAATAACTTACCTAAAGAGCTTGAGTAAAGGGATGGCGGAAACATGGAGAGAGAGAGAGAGAGAGAGAGAGAGAGAGAGAGAGAGAGAAGGATAGTAAAAAAACAAACATTGCTGAGAGTTACGAAAGATAGGAAATTGTGGAGAGCCATGATCAGTCACTTCCTGAAAGGGCACAACACGTAGAATAATAATAATAAGTCCTTATTTCAGTTGTTATCGTCACTCTACCCTCTGCTTTTTATTAAGTATTTATCTTCGTTGGTAACTTTCTGGGAATTTTGAACAGAAACATTTATTCAAACCACGTGGTTGGAGTAAAGAAACACTGGTTTGGAGAAATGGCCAAGGATTTATTTTCATTTATAAGATATGACAATGTCTCTTGTAAGTCGTATAGTGCAGCGTTCGGATGTACCGTGTACGAGGTGTGAAGTGAGAGCATGGAAAAGAAGTATGCTTGACCCGACTGACTACTTGCTGTCTGTCGGTTTGGGCTTGTCGCATTGATTGTGGAGTCCGTTCTCTTTCTGTGTTCACGGGAGGTCGTTTTCACAGCCTAATGGTCGGACGGGCAATTAGCAGTGCTCTCGTCGCCTCTATGGTTAGTGTGTGTGTGAAGTCTCTCTCTCTCTCTTTCTCTCTCTCTCTGTCTCTCTCTCTTTCTGCCCTGTCCGGCTTCTCTTATAGCCTATATAAAGGAAACGCACGGACGTAGTTGTGGCAAGCGAGAATATATATATAGTATATTTGTGTTTGTTTTAAAATTTGTTTTGAGTAGAGTGCGGGGTGTTTGACCTAGCTTGACGAAAATTGTGTGTAGTTAGAGATATAATTTTTTAAAATAATTGAATAAATTTGAAGTTTTTGCGCTTTTTTTTCGTTGAAAGCATTTATTTTGAAATTCTTGTAAAAATCAAATAATTGTCCGTTTTTAATGAAATTTTCAGAACTTATTCACAAATGAATGAAATTATTTTTTAAATGTTTTTTCAGAAAATTTTGGTAAAAATATGTTTTTAAAAATATGTTACATCCCACTTACTTAATTTCACGAAATTTCGCACAAAACCTTTCTATTTCCTGAAACATTTTTTGTTAAAAGTAGGATTCCTTGGAGATTGTAAATGACCTACTTTTTTTTCAAATTTGAGCTATTCTAAATCAAAATCTGCTCTGAAGTGAAAAATAACGAATCAAATAAAACTATGACATTATTTAATTAGAAAGCTTTTAATTGCTTTTGTAAATAAGTTATATTAAGGACATTATTGTCTGAAGAAATAAAATTTTTCTGATGTATAATGAATTTTTACCAGAATTTTTTCATTTTTTAAAACATTTTAATCATAATAATTCATAATAGTTTAAAATCGTGTAAAATTCTATATTGGGCTATTTCCTGGATGTGATGTCGTAATTAAGTGGAAACAAAATTTACAAATCCAAAATTGAAAAGATTAATCAACTTAGCTGAGCTGTTCTATTTTTAAAATAATTTTTTATTTTGTATTTTTTTTTACTTAATACGTTCCTTATTTTCATGTATGGTCGACTGAAATTGCCATTATTATGCTTTAAAAGTTTTGTCCCTTTATTAGGTCGCTTCAGTTATGTTTAAACAGGTTTTAAAAATTTCCATTCAGCTTTAAATGTAAAGCTTAAACTAAGTTTTACTTTTTTCAATTACTATTTCGCTAAATATTCTTATTTTATTTATTCACATTAGTGTGGGACATACTTTAATTAAATAATTATGGTATTTCATTTGGTATTAAATTATAAAATTAATTGAAGAAAATTTTTTTGTATTTTAAGTTTTTTTTATTTTTGCATCTTCGAAAGGTAAATAAAAGTCAATAAAATATTAAATAATTGCGGAAAATATGTTCATTTATAAAAATTACTAGGTAGTTAAAAACCAAAAAATATGCGTTCACTTAGATTTCTGACAATTGGGTCATCCATAGTAGCTGTCATCTTTTCTTCAATCAGTAGTCCATTAAACGTTGGATCAAATGAACAGGACCACTCGTTAATAATTGGTTGTATATGATTTTTTATGCTATAAGTAAGTAATATTTATTTCAAATCAGATTAATTTAACTTTAAATTTTCTAATTTTACTAAAATAACGTGTCAGAAATATATATTTATTTTTGAAAGAATTTTAAAATAGAAAAATTTGTTTTGTTTACAAATTTCTTAAAATTAAGAAAATGGCCGCTTTTAAGAAAATTTTAAGAAATCGAAATTAAATTTGACATTCCAAACTATATAATTTCTATCTGAAATACACCAGAATATTTTACTTAATGGAAATAATAAATTTAATTATTAAGCTTTCAATTAAAACTAAAAATGAAATCTTCATGAAAAATGAAAAATTTAATTTAAAACCTTAGGTATCGAAAATTTATGCCAAAAAATGTGGAGGTATCTACATGGAATAAGAATACAGTCATTCAGTGTCATAAGCGTACAAATGAAAAGCGCTACACCTTTGCGACCCACTTTTTGTCCCTGTTTCCTGAACAGACGTTCTGCTCATAGCGGATGGACGAGTTCATGTTTCAATAATAAGTGTAAAGAAGGTTAGTCAGTCTTTCTACACAATCAAAACTTGTTTTTATTACTTGCTTAAATTATTAATTTTTAAATTATTTTTTATTACTCGCTTTACATTTTATAAATGGTAAAGCTGCCTTCCCATTTATAAAATTTATATTATAATTATTTACAAATACTAATTATCACTAAGCTGAATTTTTATCATTAATTTTATTAAAGTATATTCACAGGTATGACACTATGGCTGATGGACAGGAATGCAGACAAGTCAAAGATTCTTCTTTCTTTATTTATAGATTTATATTTATAGAATTTAAATATAAAATTTATTTGCAAAGGTTAATTATCACTGAGCTTAATTATTTTTATTAATTATTTAAGTACCATCCTTGAAATGCCATTATAGCTGACAGAAAAATGTGCAGACAAGTCGAAGATTCTTTCTCGTTTATTTATAGATTTATATTTATAGCATTTATATTACTTAAGTTTGATTATTATTATTAATTATTATTAACGTATCGTCACGAGGCTGACGGAGGAGAGTGCTGATATGTCAAATATTATTTCATATTTATTCTTTTTATTTTGGATAGTCACGTTTTATGCGAGTTTATCCTAATTAAAAATTACTTGGAAACCATTGACCTGACTGAATGAACAATCACCTTACTCTT
The DNA here is from genome assembly GCA_903632075.3 of Acanthosepion pharaonis. Lineage (NCBI taxonomy): Eukaryota > Metazoa > Mollusca > Cephalopoda > Sepiida > Sepiidae > Acanthosepion > Acanthosepion pharaonis. The sequence continues at coordinate 2,434,671 of CAHIKZ030000724.1, read as the reverse complement.
TCCTTTTTAGAGTATTTTAAACGTATTTCACTAAAATGTTTTTCAGATAGAGAATTTTAACGAGATTAAGCTAACAGGAATGGCACTACGATGTGCCGTTTTTGTTAATGTTATAGTAACAAACATACATAGAGCAATCGGATCGATATCGATCACCAATGGCATATACAGTGGCTGAAGAAAGAGGTAATTAAATTTGAGCAAATATTTCCAGTAATTTTGCAACTGAAAATAGCGTTTAGCATATTCTAACATTCATTTCTAAAATAATTTTTTTTTCAACCAAAATGTCATTTGATCTATAGACCATTTCAAAAGTTTTTATACATCTGAGAAATTAAGGATATAAATAGTATTTAATTCATTAAAATGCATTTAAATAATGCCTTAAAGAGAATGCATTGAAATTATGCTGATGGCTGTATCAGGCGGTTGTCACAAGCTTTTTATGGAATTCAACAGGAAAAATGTTAAGTGCATCACACACAACACTGTTGTTGAACTATTATTGGTCTGTAGCATTTGCAGCAAATAGATTCGGTATTAACGAAGACGAGACAGATGGATGAAGTTTTGTGAATGAGCACTTGAAGGCACTGACCTAACAGGACGGGGAGCGGTCGCCTTCCATATAATACATTCTTCAAGCGTGACGTCTTTTCAGTAACATTTGTCCAACGACTGGTTTTATAAAAGTGACAGAGAAAGAAAATAGCATAAGTCTACTCCATATTATCAATTCGCATCTCTGTTTGTCATGTCATGAACTGGCACCAGTGGCCAATACCAATGTCAAGGTTTAGGACTCAAAGAAGAAATCAAGGAAATTTCTTCGAATTTATTAAAGTGTTTGCCAAAAATTATATATTACTGAAAAGAAATTACACCCTCCCCCCAAAAAAATCATTATTTACACTTGGACAATAGAAATCGTCTTTGTTTTTATTGTCGCAACTTTTTGACTATTGTGCCTTCTTCAGGTATTTTCACGATAGCCTAGTAGATTAAAGCGTTGGCTCCTGAATTTGATGACATAATAATTGTGAATGTAATCTCCTGACCGGGCAAAGCAAACATATTCGGTGGAAATCAGGTGACCAATAACTGAACATGGCTAAATAAAAACAAGACGAGATATCCCTAGACATGAAAAACAAATAAAGGGTCCAGTTTCATATTACTTGTAAGATACTCGGATTGATAGGCAAATGAAGAAGGTCAAACGGCACAACAACCGAATTCCCGTAATAATAACAACAAAGATGAAAACAATAGTCCGGGTGTAAATAATTAAAATAAGGATAACTCCTCTTCCGAGATATTCAGGCAGAAATTACCGAAAAAAAATTAATTACTGAGTGATTGAAATGTAATCTATGGAAGCCCTGACATACAAATTCATCTGATACAGTCTTTATTAAGTGAGGTTCTATCAAAATAACAACTGGAATTAAGTTGACTAAATATTTTACAATAATTGGCGTTTCTATTATTGATATCAGTAGAACTGAGCTACTTTCTTTAAACTTGTGATGCAAAAAAATGAATAACGCAATTCAACGAATTACTTGGAACAAGTGATGAAGATTTGTTCAACATTCTAGCTTTTTAATCATTTCATACCAAGACACTAAAGCCGCTAAGATGCAAGGTGGATTACTGAGTGTGAAATTAAATGCAATATCAATCGTCATCTTCTGTCTTCTTAATTTCTATTCCTTTATTGTTTTCGATCCTTAATAATGTTTTTATTTTTCTTATATTCTTTCATACTCAGTAAACCCCTGTGTCTTAGTGGCTTTATTGCCTTGTTTGGGGCGAAGTGATTAAAAAAACAAAACAAAAGAAAACTTTGATTCACCAGTGGAATAACTTTAAGGCATCATTTTTTAATACCAAATGAACATTGATTATATTATCGATAATATGCGTGACATTGACTAAAATAGAATGTTCCTCTAGTGGAATAATTTTAAAAGGTATGTGAAAATCAGTTCATATACAGATTTCCTATAGAGGAGATAGCTAAATATGTTTCCATTTTTCCCTATATTTCAGGATATATATATGAAATATTTATGAATCGAAATACAATTTGTCATGCCGCTGCAAAGTTAAATTGATTATTACTTGCTCCATTGTAAATTTTCCACAACATGTCATTGAAATTAATTGAGTACTTTTGGAGATATTATGTAGATAAAACAAACATGGGTGAATATTTTTTATATATACTTGTTATCGAGACTAATCTTATACGCATAATAAAGCTTACATTATTCCAATAATTAAGCAGATTTTAAGCATGAAGGTAGGTTCAGATTTTTTTTGTAATAACTAAAACTTCTCTCATTAGGGTTATATTTTAATCGTGAAATAAGCATATGAAGTAAGGTTCAAATTTGAGAATTTGCTAAGCATGTGAAGTAAAGCTCAATTTTTCTTAATTTTCTAAGCGTGACCAAGCTCAGGGTAAATTACCGAATGCTTGCGGTATTATCCTACATTTTCTGCGAGGGAGAATACGCCTGATACCCACTAGCTGGCGTTGTATAAAGCAGTGTAAAAGGAAAGAGTACGACCCCATTTTCCTTCTTTTGCTTTTTACTCACAGGGTAACGAAGTGAAAAAAAAAACGTCTCATTTTCTCGCGGGCGGCCTTCATAATCCCCAGCGAACCACGTGTGGTATACAATACAAAGTTATCACTACACTATTTCTTGTTCGAAAAATACTGACACAACCACAATTATATGCCACTACAATCACATAAATATATATCTCTCTCGGAAATAAAAAGTGATATTAATACGAAAATAAAAAGTGATATCAGTATGTAAATAAAATATGAGATTATTACAGAAATAAAAAGTAATATTATTACGACAATAAAAAGTAATGATATTATTTTTTTATTGCCGTAATAATATTAATAATATAAGTAAAAAGTGATATTAATACACAAATAAAAAGTAATATTAATGCGAAGTAAAAAGTGATATTAGTATGTAAATACAACGTAATATTAATATGGAAATAGAAATGATACTAAAACGGAAATAAAAATTGATATTAGTATATAAAAATGTGATATTAACACGGAAATAAAAGTGATATTAATATGTAAATAAAAAATTATATTATTGCGGAAATAAAAAGTGATATCAACACGGAAAAAATGTTATATTATTACGGAAATAAAATGTGATATCAGTATGTAAATAAAAATTGATGTTAACACGGAAATAAAAAGTGATGATGATGATCATCCCCTTGACTTTTGTAATCGAAGTTGGGGGGGGGGGATCCAAATGCACAAGCCACACTAAATCTCCTCCACAACGGTCTATCAACGGCAACAATAAGCAATTCTGGTATAGTCATACCTGTCCATTCAATGACATTGTGCAACCAGTTTTTTTGTTGGCGTCCTCTTCCACGTCCAGCTTCAACAGTGCCTTGAATGATAGTCTTGCACAGCCTTTCGTGCTTTGTAATATATCCAAACCACGCCATTTTACTACATTTGACAGTGGTGAGAATAGGTTCCTGGTGGCCCATAAAACTTTCAACCCTTTTCCGCACAAATTCATTGGTTTTATGTTTCCAATAGAAGATGGCAAAGAGTTTTCTCGTGCATTTGTTCTCAAACACTTCGATCCTTTTCTCTGTTTCTGCCAACAATGTCCGTGTTTCACATTAATATAGGACAATAGAGACTACCAGTGATTTGTATAATCTGTGCTTTGTTTGAAAGCTGATAAGTAATGTTGCCTACTGCGAAACATAGTATCAAGTTATCAACGGAAAAAGTGATATTAGTGTATAAAAAAGGATGTTAATATGGAAATAAAAAGGAATATTAATGCGAAAATAAATGTGATATTAATACGTAAATAAAAGGTGATTTTAGTATGTAAATAAAAAGTAATGTTAATACAGAGATAAAAAGTGATATTATTACGGCAATAAAAAGTGATATTAGTATTTTAATGACAAAAGTACGCAAGTGTAAGCTTTAAGAAAGCTTTATTCCACTGAGAATACAAGGTTCGCGTATAGTGTCCTTTTATAGTCCCAGTAAACAGAAATAGCTTTCTCAAATAGGCGAGTAACAAAACAAGGGTAGACCACTCTTGATCATTCATAATAAGTATGTAAATAAAAAGTGATGTTAATACGGAAATAAAAAGTGATGTTAATACGAAAATAAAAAAATGATATTAATACGGACCTAAAAGTGATATCAGTACGTAAATAAAAATGCTATTAATACAGAAATAAAAACTGATATTAATAGGGAAACAAAAGATGGTATTAATACCCAAATAAGTGATATTAATCTTACTTATTATAAAACGCAGATTGTGCCTGTGTGTGTACATTTATATATTGGATCGGATTTCCTACATTTTTCAACCGATTTCAACAAAACTTCACAGGACTACGTAAAATTACCTTGCGGTGGTTCTGACAGCGCCAAAAATTGGAAAAACACAATTGTTTTTGCACGAAATCAATTTGAAAACACGACTAAGAGGCATCACTTTCGCGGAATGAAAGGGGGACAACTCATATCGAGTTATACATATTATAAAACCAAGGTGTGTGTGTGTGTGTGTCTGTTCGTTTATATATGGGATCGGATTTCCTACATTTTTCAACCGATTTCAAGAAAACTTCACTTTTTTTTGGCAGGTAGTGTTTTTTATTGTCTTGCACACTTTTTTTCTTTATTTTTACATTCAGAATGCTTTAAAAATTCCATTTACAAGACAATTGTTTATAATAAAATTCTATTCAATCGATAGACTCATAACGATTGAAAACAATGTTTTTGTTTGAGTTTGGGTTTGACCAATTCGTAACCCCCCCCAAAAAAAAACAACTAATTAAGACATGCGTGTCCGTCAACCTTAAACAATAATCTTTGTCAATTTTATTTTTCAGTCTTTATGATGGTCGATACTTGATCTATCTCTTACTTTTACATCCCCGGGCAACGCCGGGCTCTACTGCTAATACTGAAATAAAGTAGTACGGAGAAAGTGAAAGAAAAAAAATGATTCAATGATGAACAGCGCATGTAGCAATATTTGGTACTGAACTTCAAAGAGAAATCGTATTTAGTCTTCTTGGTCTCTAATTATAAATATCACCGATAAAATATTGGAGCATTTTGAAAATATAACCTTCAGTTTTCGGGCTTTATATCGAGACAGAAAATAGAGAAAAAAATTAGAGTTTTTAACAGATACGCACCCTTCGTCGTCTTCGATAATCTGAAATCGCACTTCTGATTCGTTCTTTCTGACGCATACAAAGAAAATATGAACATGGCTAATCGAAGTTAAAAGACACCAACAACCAACAATGAGCTTAAATTCGTGGTCGCCAATGACAGGTTATCAATTTGTCTTAACATGTACACATTGTATCACAATTTTTTTTAACTTAGGAAAAATCCTCTAACCGACCGAAATATAATAATGTTCAACTTTGGTTCTACAGTGGGCGCGGATAGATTGTCTTGGGTCAGCTTTGCTGTTTATTGAAAGACTATCGGGCTACGGATATGTTTTTCACCTAATACAAGGCTCGAGAACCACTCAAAGTAGAGGGTTACAGTTGAAATAGTAATGATGAATGCGGTGTGATATGAATGGAAGGAAAGATGGCAAGAAGTGAAGGTTACTAGGATGAGAGGAAAGATAACGATTGACGCTTGACTTGAAGAGGTCAAGTCTTCAAGAAAGCATCCACGCGGGAGCCTGTTCTATAAAGTGGTAGTTCTTGAATAAAAAAGATGTTTGGCTGGAACTTCTTACATTGGAAACAAAGAAGAAACGAATGGAATTAGAATGCCGTGGTTCAACCAGCAGTATATTTTCTTTAAAATTGTGTTGTTTTGTTGAAGCTGTTGAATTCACTTTAGGACAAATGCCTTCGCAGTAGGAATCCATTTTTTCTGCTTGCCCAGATATGGGTTAAATAACAAGGCAGAGCGTGCTTTATAGCCGTGGTTGGCAACCAGTGTAGAAGGACAACTCTGAATACAAAACATTGAACTTCCAAATCCTTTTTACACTATTTACATCGTTTGGTTTGTTGTCCTCATAATTATTGTCATATTCACGACGTTTTGGCCGTTGTACGCTCCGGCCTTCTTCAGGTGATATACGTTGGAATCCCTTACCAAGGACACATAAAAGCTCAGTAGATAAAAGCGTTGGTTGAGTAATCCAAAAAGTGACTTAACCCAAAGAGTTGTGAGTTCAGTATCTGGCCACAGCAGAGTGAACAAAAACGTGGAGAGTTGAGTTACTAAAGGGGGATGACTGATGCTGAGATATCAAAAAAAAAAAAAAAAAGCATGAAATTTAGAACAATCTAGCACTGTGGACTAAATAAAGGATTCAGTTCGAAAATCCAGCGTACTCTCCATTAACCACCATAGAGATCCTTCCCTGCCCCCCATTAAAATGTCTGATAGTCAACTTCCTGAGAGCAACTCCCTGCGTCTGCTCGGTCTCACGTTGACTGCTGACCTGAGATGGAACAAATACATTGAGTCAATTGCTTCTTCCACCGTGAGGAAAATTGGCTCTCTGTGCCGCGCCAGGAAATTTTTCTCCCCTGAATCGATACTTCAAATATACAAAACAACCATTCGCCCTTGCATGGAGTATTGCTGCCATATATGGTCTGGGGCACCTTCTGCTTACCTCGGAGTTCTTGACAAGATCCAGAGACGGATATGTAATATAATTGGCCCTGATCTGGTGTCTCGTCTACAGTAACTCTCTCACAGACGCGACGTCGCCTCTCTCTGTCTTTTCTACAAATACTTTCATGGTAATTGCTCCGATGAGCTGCTTTCACTGGTTCCCAGACTCCATGAATCTGGCATCGCGCTCCCACCTTTACACTATAGAAATTTTTACATGTAGCCGTCTCTTCTACTCCAATAGCTTCATACCTCGCACCTCTCGCTCGTAGAACACCCTTCCCAATTACTGTTTCCCTGAAAGCTATAATCTCCAACTATTCAAATGTAATGTCAATCGACACCTCCAGTTACCTTGATCTACCCACTATCCTTCTCCTCATCCTTTCTTCTATCACTCCTATCTGCTCTCGCTCCAAATCTTCCGCAACCCCCTGCATCCTAGTGGCTTCACGCCTTGCTCGGGGCGTAATGTTTGAAAAAAAAAATAAATAAATAAAAAAATATCATCTGAAGAATGTCGCAGCGTACAACGACCGAAACATCGTGAATACAGCAATAAAGATAAAGACAACAGTTCGCACGGTGTAAACAGTGTAAATAGTTACAATACCTTATCTCAGAAATATAGACAGATATTCCAAAGCCTGGTTATTATTATTATTATTATTATGTTTGTTCCTTAGTACGTTAAGCCCTGGCATTACCTAAGATAAACAATAGGCCATTACTTTTTGATTGCGCTAATAGACGGAAGAAAAGTTATATTAAATACGCTGTTTTTGGAAAGAAAGTGAAGTGGAGGTAGCGATAACACTCATGTGTTTAACGACTGTTTTGAATCTTTTCATTTGTACCCTGTTACTTCTTTAAATAATGACGTGTATTCAAATTTGTGATTGTTATTTTAATATTTTGTTAAAATTGTTAAGCTCAAATATTTGAGCTTAACAATTTAAGATATTTAAATGATATAATATGGGTAATTTCCTCAGGTATTTTATAGCCTTGAAACTCGCAAAGAGCTTATTCAATCATTAGCTTAAGAATTAAGAGTCATCAGAAAATTAAAATGGGGAAACCGTGAAATTTACACGGGTATTTAAAATTAATGATAGCGAAGCCTTTGTTACGAAATTAATACTGGCTGTTTTATTTAATTACACATCTGTTGTAGAGTAGTTTTCACAGTGGAGGCTTGTATTTCACTAAGTCGTCCTAAATTAGGTTCGACGTACAAAACGTTAGGAACTTGAAATAAGAGTTAATGACGCAGCTAGTTGTGATGGTTGATACTTCAATGTCCAACATCGACTGACTCACTCAACACCACTGAGCTCAACTGGTCACTGCTACTACTACTTATTATCTGTGAGAGAGTCTATTACAATAGAATAGGTATTATGGTATAACAAAATCATACACCGCAGTCGAGATCATGGAGACCACAACACTACGTCTTCCTCCTGGTCCTTCGTTGCTGTCTCCAGCTCCTGCCTACCAAGTCCTGCATCTCTTGAGCTGACGTCAGGGAATGATAATTTTCTGACTCTGGTTAGGTTTGACGTAGGCTTTCAGAGTAGAAGAGAGGAGACAAGCTTATCCTCGACACGGTGGCAGTGGCCAGCAAACTGTTTTCGACGAGCTCGTATAAGAGAGGGGCTCAAGATCAAAATATAAATATTGTATATATTGCACCCCCACCTACACACACCTTCAGAATTCAAATAATTGCAAAACATTTCTGATAAAGTAAAATCTGGAACAAAGGCGTTCTGTGACCTAGATACATTTAACTTGTTACGTCAACTAACTGAATACTCTTCAAAACATTCGCCACCTTCGATTTTATCCAGAAATAAAGTGAAAAAAAAAAAAAGAAAAGAAAAGGATATTACTAAATTATACCCACCTTTAAAATAAATATGTTCTTAAATCAACCAGCACTTGAGTTAGTTTCTCATCGGAGGTTACTCATGGGCGTTGACAGAAAATACAATGTTTACGAATTACATAATATCAAACGTCTTCTTCTTTGTATCGTATACCTTTCGGAAGTTGGCGATCATGACTCTGCCATCCATTTACACAAGCTCGCTAGGTAGGTTATGCGTTGTTTTCCTCTGGTTCTCTTGCCTTCAATCTGTCCCGTGAGTATCAAAATTTCCAAGCCGTCTTTCCTCATTATGGGTTCTAGAAATTTCAACTACCTCTTCCTGATATTAAGTATATATGTCCTTTTTGTTTCCATTTTCACTAAAACTACGTTGGTTCATTGTATTCTCAGGATCCTTCTGTAGAACCACATTCCTGTTGTTTCAAGTCTCTTTTCAATCTGTGAGGAGATTGCCTAGCATTCACTGCCATATAAGAGGATTAATATTACGTAACAGTTCAGTACTGTTTTTTTTTTATTTTAATGAAATTTTCCTGTTTCTTAATACTTTGGTTAACTTTTGAAAGGCATCGTTCGCATTCCCGATGCGACCTCGGATTTCAGTGTCGCACATAACGTCCTCTTTCAAAACATTTCCCAGAATTTTAAATTGTTGTACTAGTTTGATTTTCGTATGTCCAATTTCTAATTTGCATGTTGGGCAGTTCCGTTTGCTAACAGACATGAATACCATCTTCTTTCATCCACAGTTAAAACACTTCCCAACAAAACCAAATAGACAAATATCAAACGAAAAACTCAAAATTTATTTATTATAATCAATATAAAATTAGAAATCTTAATTCTTCCTTTCTGAAGAAGAAGAGCCCATATATGTCAATTAGTTACCGTAATTACCTCTTTCGGAAAAGGGCCAAAATACGTCCACTGGCAGCTCTACTTCTGTCGCACAAAGAAAAGTATTCCTCCATTGGTAGCTCTATCTATTTCTGAGTAACAATGTGGTAAAAGTACCCAAATACTTCCACGTTTGTAAATCAATTTATTTCTGAAGAGGAAGCAACAATGTATGCCCATTAGTAGCTTTATCTCTGGTAAATAATGCACAGGAGAATATGACATAAGAACAAATATGCTCCCATCCCTATATATTTGTTTTTGGCAAACAATATCACAAGAGAATATGACATAAGAACAAATATGCCATAAGAACAAATATGCTCCCATCCCTATCTATAAACAATTTGTTTTTCTATTTGTTTCTAGCAAACAATATCACAAGAGAATATGACATAAGAACAAATATGCTCCCATCCCTGTCTATTTGTTTCTGGCAAACAATATCACAAGAGAATATGACACAAGAACAAATATGCTCCCATCCCTATCTATTTGTTTCTGGCAAACAATATCACAAGAGAATATGACACAAGAACCGATATTCACCAATTACTACCTCTGTTTCTGGTAAACACTGTGCAACAAATTGTGACATACAGGGACTATATTTATTCATATATAGCTCTATTTATTTCTTATTAAAATTCTACAACAGAATGTAGCACAGAGGCCAATATACACCCATTGATCGACTTGTTTTTTTACGGCTTATCAACCCTTTCAGACTATTTAAAGCCAGAAAATATTTTTAGATTGTAAGGATTTTTGTGGGGAAATAATAATAATAATTTAATGACACAAATATCGGTCTACCTACTTTATGTGACGGGATTATCGGAAAAATACAAAATATCTGTCGTCCATATAACATGGAGACAACCTTCAAATAAATTTTAAAATAACAAGATAAATCGTGCCGATTAAAATGTTATTTTGAATTGTTATTATGCGATTTAATTTTTGGAATTGAATAAAATTTGAATTTCAATTAAATTTAAAATCTGTATCAAATCACTTTCATGAATTTAAATTATTTTCTTACAAGTGAACTTTTTCGAAGAATTTTCTTCGAAAATAAATAAGCAGGGGCGTGATTTTTTTTTCAAACCTTAATAAATGGAAAGATGGGTAGGGTTATTGCAGATCCGAGAATAAACTCCGTTCAGTGATAAGAATAGTTAAAAAATAATTGATTGCTTAAGAATAGTTAAAAAATAATTGATTGCTTAAGAATAGTTAAAAAATAATTGATTGCTTAAGAATAGTTAAAAAATAATTGATTGCTTAAGAATAGTTAAAAAATGATTGATTGCTTAAGAATAGTTAAAAAATGATTGATTGCTTAAAAATGGTTAAAAAATGATTGATTGCTTAAGAATAGTTAAAAATGATTGATTGCTTAAGAATAGTTAAAAATGATTGATTGCTTAAGAATGGTTAAAAAATGATTGATTGCTTACTTAGTTACATGTTAGCGGGGGGGGGGTAACGCATCATTAACGATATCACGAAGGTATTTCAAAGTAACGACTCCGCCACCTCAGTAACCAGTTTTCTACTCTAATCCTAAACTATTTCTATGATTTAAACGATTTTTCAACTCTTTGTTTTAATGCCATATTAGTGAAGACTTTCAAAAGTCGAAAATGAAATTTTTAATAATAATGTGCAAAAATAGAAAGAATGAGTATAACAGATAAAGGAGACATGCTTAAAAGAAATAAGAGAACTACCAGGACAAATATCATTCTCATCAACAGGCTTCATTAAATCCAGGGACGGAACCCTGATATTAGAGAAAGGAAAAATACTTCAGAGATGGAACGAATATATCTATTCCACGACGAAAGAGAACAAACGGAAATACACAGAAATGCCGACCGACCGGAAATATTAAAAACCGAAATGAAAGCTGCACTGACCAAATTGAAAAGAAACAAAGCGGCAGGGCCAGACGCAATTGTAATAGAGATACTAGCACCCTTAGATGTTTCTACATAGACAAGATCCCAGAAATAATAAATGAGATCTACAACAGTAGTAACATGCCGGAAGACCTAAGCAGGTCAATTTTCATAGCACTGCCTAAGAAACCAGGCGCAAACGAATGTTAACTCCATCGGACATTCAGCTTAATGAGCCACATAACATAAATCACCATCCGAATTCTGATGAATAGAGCACGCAGCAGAATCAGGCTTGAGATAGGACAAGAACAGTGCGGGTTCGTCAAAGACATCGAAACAAGGAACGTTATCAGAAAGATCAATACAAATTTAAAAGGACGTGTATACGTGTTTTATAGATTACGCAAAGGCGTTCGGTAAAGTACGCCACAAAGATCTGTTAGAGTTGCTCAGCGCCCTTAACATATTCGGGAAGGATATTAGGATAATCAAGAACTTATACGGGCAGCAAACTGCTCGCTCACGAACAGAAAATCAGTTCAGCGGCTATACAAAAATAGAAAGGAGTGTAAGACCGGATTTATTCAACCTATATAGCGAGGCAATTCTGAGAGAATTAGAAGTCCTACTAGGGTTCATTATTGGCGGTCACAGTCTTAACAACATAAGATATGTAGATAATACTGCGTTGATAGCAGACATGAAAAGGAAACCACAAAACCTCCTACAGGAGGCAGTGAAGGAAAGCGAGAAGAAAGGAGTAAATATAAACTACATGAAGACAGAATGCATGGTTATCAACAAAAATTGCAAATCGGGGTTACCAAAATCAAAAAAGTACAGAAATTGAAATATCTGGGAAGCGTTCTAACAGAGGACGGAAAGTGTGACACTGAAATCCGAAGATTATTTGGGATGGCCAAAAGCTAAACAGAGTTTTAAGATACAGCAAAAATTCCTTAGAAACAAAGAAAAGGGTAATAAGAGGATGGATATCAATCCATCCTCTCATATGCCATCGCATGATGGACAAAGGATGAAGAAAAGTGTTATGGGTTCAACCCCTTTTTCATACAAGTGGACTCGACCAGTGTGTACTTGGACTGATGCCGTTAAATACCCAGAGTCAGTCAGAGTAGACAGATTGAGATTGTGATTGAGTTGGAGGTAGAGTAATAGTGTGAGGTAACCGCTTGTAGAAGTCACAGTTACAAACACGTAGACTCTAAGGAAGTCCTACTTCGCGACTGAATTTACCAGACTGTCTATATATATATATATATATATATATATATATATATATATATATATATATATATATATTATTGCTACTAACCGAGTTTCTGGATTTACTAACCGTATTACCAATTGTATTATTGTGTAAATACATTTATTTGCTATATTTCATTCCTGCGTTTGTCATTCATTGGAGACCGGATTTCATCTCGGAATCCAAAACAAAGAGAAATGTGGTTTTATGGAAAGATGCTGAGCATACCATGGACCGAACATGGGGGTAAAGACGAGGTTTGGGAGAAAATGGAAAACAAAGAAGAAACTTATATTTAACATAAGGAAGAGGCAGTTGAAATTTCTGGGGCACGCAATGAGAAAGGAAGGCTTGGAAAATCTGATACTCACAAGACAGATTGAGGGAAAGAGGGACAGAGGAAAGCAGCGCGTAACATACTTGATGAGCTTGAGTAAATCGATGCTAGAACAAGGTTTGGAAGAAATAAAAAATAAGATAAAAGGCACAGGAAGATGTGGAGAACCATGATTGCCTACGTCCTGAAAGGACACGGCATCTAAAAGAAAAAGTCTAATCTAGAAATTAACACAAATATAGAAGCCCGTATACAAATGTTTCATAGACTAGGCAAAAATAATTTATACGACACAACACAAAGATTTATTTTAACTGCTAGGAAAACTTGTTTTATTTGGGAAGGAAATTAGAACAATCAGAAACTTAGACAGGGAGCTTGCATACGGACAGAAAATGAATTAAGTATGCAAAAATAGAAAGGGGCGTAAGACAAGGATATGTCTTCTCAGCGGACTTATTCAAACTATACATCGATGCAATCCTAAGAGAACTAGTAGTCCTACCAAGAGCTACAAGGAAGACATAATAAGTAGGGTTTTTTTGTAGGGGGGGGTCTATGACCACCCACGTTCCAAAGGAAGACAACACACAGAAAAAAAGTCTAAATCTAAGATTCTAAATTTTCTTATTCTCACTGGAATGCGTAGGAACGAGTTACTTGAACGCAAAATGAAAATTCCCCAATGTTAATTCTTTCTTCTAACAAGCTCTCTCTCTCTATATATATATATATATATATATGCGCGGCTATCATCAACCCCTAATTGTCTGTCCGGAGCATTGTCTCGGATACATATGTTCTAATAAATACATTCGTCTCTCTGTGGATCAGTTTTAATAACTAATATTACTAGGATCCACCAAGATTATCTGTAATATATATATATATATATATATATATATATATATATACTTGAGTGGAAAAGCTTTTGTTCATTGTTAAATCTATGGCTATTTATTCTATTTGCTACTCGTCTAGTCTAAGTGAAAAATATATCTATAATGGCGATTCGAGGGGTCGTTTAGTGACGAGTGACGGTGGGAATATTTTTAAAAATCTATAAACTATTTTCATACAGAGATTTTTTTTCATACGGATTAACTTTCAACTATTCTCTTTCAAATGAAAACCACATTTAACTTTAAAGAAGAGATTTACACTATAAAGACACATTTTTCATGTTTTTTTTTAGGAATTCGTAGCGGTTTTAAATTAACATTTAAAAAACTTTTTTTTCACTATTTTTGCACGTGTAAAACTTTCAACGATTATATATTTTAAGAATCACCAAAAATGGATGTTTTTTTTTCCAAAATGTAAACCAAAAATCGCTACGCACTGTTTGATAAAAATAATAAAATTATTCCCAGCAAGCAATAGGGACTGTTCCTGCTGGGAAGTACAGACATCCTGCCAAGAGACGTGAGATTCAATCTCTTCGCCCAAGGACTGTCGGGATGACAACACGTGTGTAAGTTCCCTCCGTGATAAGTCTTCTTGTGATATTACGGAGTAACTTAGTCCTTTTATAACATGAACATGATCACAGTTGTAACGTAAAACACACACACGAATACATAAATAAAATTGTATGAAATTACAACATAAATTAGCATGTTTTTTTTTGTTGTTGTAGTTATTATGTATGTCTGAGTTTGTTTTTCCTCGTGAACATAAGCCTAAACTTTTTGGCTGCGTGAATGAATAAACTTTCCACAAATCTATTTTATAAGAATTTTAATTTTTCTTTTCATTTTAGCAAATGTGAGATTATTTTTTGTATGAGACTTCAAAAAAGAAAGGGGCGTATGGTGGCTTCGAATTGACATTGGGAACCGGAGACTTGTGTCTAACCTGTAATACTAGACCATACCGGACCAAAGTGAAGTGTGTGGGTCCAGTGGGGTGAGGATACGGAGTTACAATATACTATATGATAATTCAATAACTCTTAAATTCAGACTAATTAGGAGAGACCATGTTGGGTGCAATTAGATATTTTATGACATCAAACAGATCAGAAAATAAGAAAAACATAAAAACAATGTATTAAACTCAACAGTAACTAAAAAAAAACTTAATCTCGTATAGAAATAAAATCATTAATTCTAAGTTTAATGAAATCATAAAAAATAAAACATTATATTCTTAAACTATTGGTTACATAAGGTTAAAGATAATTTATTTTAAAACATAAATAAATAAATTTTTTTTTTTTACATTTTTTATAAATAATGAATGGTGACGAGTGAAAAGATCAATGTTTTAAAAATGCCTAAAAACCTTTTTACATACGGAAATTATTCTTTTATAATTCAAATAAAACTAAAATTTAAGTTCAATGACGGAATTTTTTTTTTAAGCGTTTCCGCCCAAGCAAGGCGGGAAGCCACTAGGATGCAAGGGATTACGGAAAATTTGGAGCAAAATCAGATAGGAGTGATAGAAGAAAGGATGAGGAGAAGGGTAGTGGATAGATCAAGGCAACTGGAGATGTCGATTGACATTACATTTGAATAGCTGGAGATTATAGCTCTCAGGGAAACTGGAATAGAGAAGGGAGTTCCACAGGCGAGATGTGCGAGACATGAAGCTATTGGAGTAGAAGAGACGGCTACATTTAGGAGTTTTGACAGTGAAGGGGTGAGAGCGGGATGCCAGCCTCGTAGGGCGCTTGAACTTAAAAAAAATGTATTTTTCGTTTGTTTTTTGTTTTGTTTTTTATAAGAAAGTCTGTGGGGGTATCATATATTTCTGGTCGTGTGCCTCAGAATGAGTAAATAATGTCAAACGAGTTCGTCCCTATTGCGTTGTGAGTTCGAGCGTCACGGAGTTTTCAATACTTGTGGCCTGTAAAAACCATCTCGTGCTTGACGCAAAAAATAAAAGCACACACCAAACAATTTTTAAAAGGTACCCCTCAAAAAGCAGTGAGAACTTTTGTTAACTTTAGTTTTCATTCATCAATTGATTAACAAGTGCTTGATGATGCTCATTGCTGCCAAAAAAAAAAAAAAAAAAAAAATCAAATATTAATTAAAAATGGAAAACGGGCACAGAAGACAATTAATGACAAAGTGTGATTACACGATTAAAAAAAGGCCGGTGTGTACTACCTCCGATCCGCCCGAACCGGTTAACCTCACTGGGTGTCCCGAGCAGACCTTTGTGACCCTTGCTATCTTATCAACATTTACTTTTTTTCTACCTACGTTTATATACGTTACAAATTAAACTAAACACAACTATTAAGTAATTAAATGATGAAAAATTGTGGCTTGTGTTTTTTGTTTTTTTTTGTCAAAATCTATGAATTTCTTTTGCTTAAGTCTCGAAAAAAACACTGTATAAAATTCGCCATATCCATAATGTTGAATGTTTTAAAAAAAATATTCAACTTTTTAACAATATCATGTTAAACAAGTTGATATTAAAAATTACCGCAAAACATTGTTGATTTATTTAATACTAACTTAAAAGCCGCCCTATTGGGTGGCATTTAAGTTAGCTCCTGCGGAGGGCTCTTGATTGAACCTTCATCGCAATAGGTAGGGAGGAGTAGATGCGATAGGCAACAATAAACTACAGAACTCAAAATTAATCGCTGCATTGAAGTAATTCATTAATATTTAAGCGTACCTTTTAAAAAGTTCAACGATAATTCATCTGCCGTCACTTAATTTAAGGACAGTTTGATGTACGTAGGTCCTTACTTTCCGCTCAAACCTTTATATATATATATATTTTTTTTTTCATGGGTGACTTTCTCAATTAATTTCGATTATACACAAATTTATTTCCGAGGTATAAAAATTGTTATCGTACAAAAAATATTCGTCGCAAAAAGTCACGTAAAAATTTGCGGAAACAATCACACTCACAGTAATGAAAAGGTAGGAATCCAAAACTTTAGGATTGCTGGCCTGAATACAGACCGGAATGTTTTTAATTTGATCATGGAGCCGGTCTGATTCGAAAATAGTAAGATATGCCGGGCTACGGTCTCTAGAAGTAAAGTTGAAAAGGTGTGACACGGTGACACACTGACATTTCCATTTATGGAATGATCTCTAGTATGATATGTCTCTAATTAATTTGTATTTTTAGATATATTGCATTTATTTTCAATTTTTATAGTTGAATTGTTCACCTTTAATTGCATTTGCACATGATGATCCATTATTGTACATAATAATTAGATTACAATCTGTATTTTATATGCATACTACCCTATAAAAATTGAGATGTAGTAGAGTGGGGGGCCTCTATCATTGATTCGGAGGGTGGGGGCTTGCGATTAAATAGACATTTTTAAACCGCCAAAATAAACCGTAAAAATAAAATATAAATTAAATTAACGAAAGAAAAAGTTAAAAAATGTGAACAAAACAAATTATTCAAATTTCAACCCTAAAAAAAATGTTGCCTTTAATTTTTTAATTAGTAAAAAAAAAAAGTTAAGAAAAGGATACTCGTTGCTGATCCAAATAATACACGAAGATATACGTGACAATTTTGCTTTTTAAGTTCCAAGTAAATTGCCGTCAAAAGGATGTTTGTGCATTGTATTGTTAGTAAAACGCTAATTGAGTTTTTTTTCCGTTTTTTTTCTTTTTTTTTACGATAGAAAAATATTTTTGAATTTTTCCCACACTACGTTGAAAATATGCAACAACTCCTCATTATTTTAAAATTCTAATTTGTTTCGAGAATAGTAATTCTCATATTTTTGGTGCTTATTGACTGTAGAAATGGTTTTTAGCAGCAGAAGCTAAGCAAGCAGTAGTACAAGTAGAAATTCAAAAATGAGAGGCGGAGGGGTAAACATCCACATTTGTTTTTTGTTTTGTTTTGGCTTTTTGGTCTAAAAATAGAAGGAACTCTGTTAGTTAACAATCAGGGTAAGTCGAACGAACAACAACACGAAAAGCAAAAAAAAAAAATATTATAAAATAGAATTTCGTTTTAAAAATAATAAAAAAGATAAAATAAAAAATAAAGATAATAATAGTCATTTTATTCTTTCTCTCGTTTTTTATGTTTTAAAAATGAGCAGATTTCGTCGAGGAAATTTATGAATGGGATTTTTAGATACAAACAAACAAATAAAATTTAATTTTTATTTATTTAAAAAAAAAAAAATTGTTATCTTTGTGTTCTTGTGGAAACTGCATATGTGTTGGACAGAAACGGTAACGTCTCCCGAGAACAAAATCATTTTAAGACTCACCTTATTTAGTTTCTTAGAGAAATCTTCAGCATCCGGCGGAAGTTAGTGATTCCGTGCAAGTTATTTATTTATTTATTTATTTTTATTTTTTTTTTTTTTAAGAAGAAAAAATATTTCTTGCAGCAGCAGGAACAATAAATAACAACAATAATAGTTGTGTCAATACGTTGTTGTTGAACCACAGGTTCATTCGGTGGAAAAAAAAAAAACAACGTCACGAAAAAAAATGCTGGAGGATCTGCAAATTCATCCGAGGAAGAATCGAGATTTTCCATACACTGGCACAGCGGAAAACTACGGCTAGAAATTAATGCTGACTCCTGAGGAGAATTACTGTCACTGATTTACCCACAGTTGCCACTGGCGCAAAAACCAAAAAAATGATCAGGAACTTCTTTCTTTTTTATGTGTTGTGTTCCTTCAGGACGTAGGAGATCATAGCCCTCCACGTCTTCCTGTCCCTTGTAGCTTTTAATAAGTTTTGCCTTTTTGTTATTTCTCCCAAACCCTATTCTACCAAGCTCAAGTATGTTACCCACTGCTTTCCTCTGTCCCTCTTTCTACTCAATCTATCCTGTGAGTATCAAATTTTTCAAGCCCTTCTTCTTCATTAAGTGGCCCAGAAATTTCAACTGCCTCTTCCTGGTGTTAAGTATAAGTTTCCTTTTTGTTTCCAAAACAAATCCGCAAGATTCTTTTAAAGGAAAGAAACTTTGAAGAAATTGTGTCCATAAAAAGTAAATAAATAAAAATTAATTATAGTGTCAAAAATAATTATAATAAAATAATTATAATTATCATTAATTCACACATTCTAAACCAATGAGAATTGATCCCACTTTTCTCCTCTACACACGCAAACACGTGACACTCTCACTCTCGGATAAGCAGTACACACGGACAGGTCATAAACACGTGCATCGAGGAAAATTTCGTCTCCTCTTCTTTCTCAGGTCATAATAGTAACATTTATATTTCAGCACCCAACAAAAAATCGTGCTAAGAAAACCCCAGACACTTCTTGTATTTTTACAACTAAATTATATGTACACACATCTATATAAAAAAGAAACATACGAGAAAGACTGTATACATTACTTATTCTTTATCTTACCATTCTGTCGGATTCCGATCATTATTTGATCTACATTTGATCCCAAACTCACAATTTTACTCGGCATTACTTTCGTTTCTCCAACACCACATAAAAAGCAGATGATATTAATAAATAATACTCGTTTTGTTGTTTCCACATCTTGCTCATTTTTACGAGTATTTTTGTATATATAAATGTTAGTGGAGGGTATAATTATTTAATCAGCGTTATAACTTCTCTACGAAATTTTTATTAGCCATTATTAAAAAAAAGAATTTCTTGTTCAAAACATTAAAGTTCTTTTCAATCAATAAGATACGCTATCAAGTTTAGGCAATAATCAGAGAAGGAAAGAAGCATTTTTAGAGGAAACCATGAAAAAAAGAATTATTCTCTTTCCCAAAATACTACTGTTTGTGAAGAAAAAAACTTTAAAAACCTGTATAAATTAAGATTTTGTAAGAACAAATTAAACAGATTAAAATTACAGCGGACACATTCTTCTTCTTCGGTTGCAAGAAAACAAAATGTATGGTTGTCAGCAAGAGGTACAACCCAACATTCAAATTACAAATTAGTGATACCAAAATCAAGAAAGAATAACAATTTAAACATCGAGGAAGTGTTTTAACAAAGGGCGAAATATACGACAATGAAATCCGAAGGAGCAGTGGGGTAGCCAAAATGCATTCCAAAATATAAGCAAAGTATTAAGAAACACAGTTTTGGAGCATCAGAAAATGTCTTTCTACAAAATGAAACTGAGAATACCACAGACTGAACACGCGAGCAACGACGAAGTTTTAGAGAAAATGGAAACAAAAAGGACACTTATACTTAACATCAGCACGAGAGAGTTGAAATTCCTTGGGCACAGAATGAGGAAAGATGGCTTGGAAAATTTGATACACACAGGACATATCGATGTGGAGAGGGACAGAGGAAAGCAGTGCATAACCTATCTAGGGAGCTAGAATAAATGTGTGACAGAACAGTTTTTAGGAGAGATAACAAAAAGACAAAAATTATTAAGAACTACAAAGGAGAGAATATTGTGGAGAGCCATGATTTCCTATGTCCCAAAGGGACACGACATATAGAAAAAGATGAGCCTTCCGGAAAATGCACTATTCCCCCAGTTGCTGTCGTTGATATCAGAGCTTGTATATATCTGCGTCTTTTCACCACAAGAAGAGGTACTTCTTGGGCGTGGGGTAAAAAAAAATTCGCGGTTGCGTGTGTTCGTGCTCGGGAGTGATAGTCGAATGGACAAAAATCAAGTCTCAAAATAACTATTCAACAGCTTTTATTTCTGGTTGAAAGAGAGTGTAAAATAGTTTGTCGGAAAAATGTGGGGTTTCCCAGTTGACAATGTTCTAGAGTAGATGTTTTTTAGAGAGAGATTTCTCCACTTCTTCCCTCGGGAGGACCGAGAAATCTGAGTGTGAAACCGCTAGGACTAGTACGAGTCTTCTGCGGCAAGGAGTGTGTGTATATTTTCCTTTAGGTAGGTGTCACGAAGGGAGATTTCTCCCACGGGAGGAACAAGGAACCTGAAGTCAAACTACCTGGGCAGGCTTCGTCTTTTGCAGCAAATGTTGAATAGCCCTTCGAGCTAGGCTTGAAGTTTGCGGTCGCTTTAAAGGTAACGTGGAAAAAAGTGGCCCTTGAAGGTCGAGGCAGCTGAAAAGGAAGATAGAAAGAGGCCGAATAGGGCTTGGTCAGCGTTTTTATGGGTTCTGGATTCTGGAACTTCCGGTTGTACCCTGCTGATGTGGCTGCTACTATTGAATCGAGAAAAGTAAGGAAGTCCCCCATGCCAAAATAGCCAACAATTGTTTCTGGTTAAGCCAAATGTTATCTATCTACTTACTGATAGTTATGTCAGAATACAGTTAACTCAACATCTAACAACTTTATTCTATACTAGCAGCATGGCCCGGCTTTGCCCGTGCTTGATTCAAAAATAGTACGACTCATACAGCAATCGCTATCACTTGAGTTAAAATATTTTTGCCCTTCCTTGCCTTTAGAGGAGTGCCCTTTGCCGTGCTGATATTGTTACATGCCTTACTTCTTGCCTATATCACACTGCCAACTTTTTCTAAGCTCTATAGTAAACATTAAATCTGTTACGAAAAAAGAACTAAACAAAATAAACACAATACGATCAGCTTTAAAAAACCGGAAAAAACATTTTTAAGGGTTGACCGATTGTCGATTTGCACTCCGTTTGGGGGGTGCTCAGAGTTGAAACTTCACATGATGACTCCCAGTGGCCTCTTCATAAATCCGCTCGGTTTTCGCTAAAAACCGACATGCGGTTCAGACGCAATCTGGGCGTATCGGTTTTTGGGTTTTATCGATTTTCCGCGCTGTTTAGGGGTCCGTGGTCATGAAACTTCTGGACAACACATCTAATGGTAGACTCTAAGAGGGTGTCAAATTTGGTTGAAATGCGATCATTCCTTCTGTAAGCAGAATTTTTTCGATTATCGATTTTTTTCGAACCTGATTCCGAACTCAAAAAATCGGGCTCCGTCATGTCCTTACGGCAGCCATTTGCAAACTTGTGTTGAAAACCGCATCGAAATCGGGTGAGAAATGCGGCCTGGGCGAGGTAACAACGCCCATGACAGACACACAGACAGACATGAGAAATATAGATAGTAGATTTGAAATACCGTATTTTGCTGATTGTAAGACGCATTGTTTTCCTATAAAATATCTCCAAAACCCACCTTGCGTCCTATAAATCGAAGGCCTGTGACGGCAGTTATAAGTGTTGGGGATGTGGGGTGGAGCGTCATTCTGAACCCTTGAAAGTAAAACAAGTTCAGGGTTTCAAAATTAAATTAACAATGTTTTGATAGAAGCTATTTATGCAGTTGAGATTCTGAGGTATTGACAGGAAACGAAATTCCTGCTACAGATCCCCCTCCCTTTCTCCCCCTCCCTTCCTCCTTTTCTTCTTAAACTACTTTCTTAACCTGCACATAAACAAAACTTAACCTGATTTCTGTATCCAAATTTACCTAGTTTGTGATGAATTCGTCACGATTCAGGTCCGGTTTCAGTGGTATTATGCACTCTAACATCTCTTTGAATCATTACATTCTAAATAGTTACCAAAATTTGGTACTTCTCGGTCTGTAATGAATTTGTCATGATTAGTCAGGTTTTCATGCTGAAATCTGATATTCAATGGGCAAAATTCAGGATAGTGGGGAAGGCGATTAAATATAAAGAAGAGACGTTTTTTTCCGATTTCTTTCTTCAAAATTTGGGTCTGTCTAATGCATCGGATGTGTATAAACAGATAAATACGCTATATATATAAATTATTACATGCTGGTTATTAAAGAAAAAAAATCAAATGTAATCAAGCGAAGTTTTAATGAAACGGTTAAAATGGACGACAAGTGTTGTTTGCGTTCCAAACAACGAGAATCACTTCCGGTATTCACTGAAGACATAACTGCAGTTAAACGTCTGCAGAATATAATTAAAAATATAAGAAAAACAAGTAGAAATATCTTAACAGTTTTTAAAAGTAGTCAGAAACAGATGATGCAGTAGCTAGCGCAGGCAAGCAGCCGTGACAAGTTTGCCGAAAAAAAAAAAAACAATAAAGAAAATAATAATAAAGAAAAAACAGAAAATAAAGAAAAAACAGAAAAACATTTTCCTATGATGCTCGTAATAAAGGAACCGGAAAAAGTTTTAATACATCTTTATGACCTCACTTCCGGGAAGGACAGAAACTCACTATTACCATTTTCCAACGCAGAGCGTTCGGACGTTTTTTGCAACTGCACTCATGAAGTAAGTACTTTGGTTGTTCCAACTCAGCGCAAAGCTGACTTGTGTTCGACCATTATAACCATTCTTTTCCTTACTTATCCTAACTTATTTCTGGACCAGAAAAAGAAAACGGGCATACCCAAGAGACATAGAGAACTTTGTTTCCCTACAGTTTCTATAAAAATGAAGAAACGGTCCATAGTAGAAACCCATGCTTCTTTTTTGTTTACATGTGAACACGCACATTTCAATCAAACCACAACAAAGAAAAAAGTGAGAAAGGTTTTTAAATAGAAAAATATAAAATAGTTTTATTTTCGTGTTTTTTACAACTAAATTTTTCGTACCGTGTATGAGTTCTTACCGTTCTTATTTGTAGTTGTTTGTTAAGATGAAAAGAAATATTTCTTCGCGTGTATGTATGAGAAAAAAAGAGGCAAGAGAGAAAATAAGAGGGAAGTGTAAGTGCCACGTAGCTTGATGAAAAAGACGGGTGAATGAATAAGGAAATTTCTTTTAAGCTGCGCCGTCGTGAACTGGTGTCGTATATTGCCGTCTCTATCGCCTTACTAGCTTGTCTGGTCCGTTGGTTAAAAAATATTAAATATTTATTTTTAAAGGATTAATTTATTAACCGGAAGGATGTGTGAATCCACCGATCCAAAAATCTTTTTTTTTTTTCTTTTTTTTTATCATTTTGTGTTTGACTGACTTGCTGTTTATTTCCGTCTTCGCTCCACATGACAATAAACCCTAACACGTAACTTTAAATTCTACAGGTTTGTGTCGCGACCCGGGGAATTTGAAATCGTACTCATAGAAATTAGTGCCTGATTATTAATTAAACCGGATTACAGGTTGCCGGATTGGTGATAGCTGATCTGTATTTCTCAAAGTAATGCTCTGTGACAGAAGTAGAATGTAATGCTTATGCCAAACGTAACTTCAGACTAAATTTTAAATTAACATTGTAGATCTAAACTGGGCTCGGATCAAACGTGATTCTGATTCTAATTCTAATGCAGCTAAGATGGCGAGTCGATTTGGTTTGGTTTGGTTTGGTTTGGTTTGGTTTACAGCATATCAACCTCAATGGGTTATTTAACGGCGACAAAATTTTTATTGCTGGTAATATTTTGTTTTGTTAAAAATCTATTTCTGGTAATATTTTTCCTTTAAAAATGTATTGCTGGTAATAATTTTTTTCAAAAAAGTATTGTTGGTAATATTTTTTTCTCAGAAATGTATAGCTGGTAATATTTTTTTTTCAAAAATATATTGCTGATAATAGCTTTTTTTCTTCAAAAATTTATTGCTGGTAATAATTTTTTTCACAAAGTATTTCTGGTATTAACACCTATTTTTATACTTTCGTAGTATTTTCACCCCGGTTTCGGGGTTAACTATTTGCCCATAGCTGGGACCCTAACAGGTGCTACCACCCCAGCAATTAAGAGGTGGTTCCATGCTCCTCAAAACCTCCTGATCAGAGGCTTTGCTGCTGGACGTAGTTTATCTTCTTACCCAGGACGCGGATGCAATTTATTGTCATACCCAGGACGAGTTGGCGAGTCGAATATTACCTGCTTTTAGTAAAACTTGTAAAATATTCTATTTATTATACAGCGAATATTTGGATGCGCATCTATGTATAGACTGCATGACAAATATTTATGCCCGCATGCAAAAGGACGATTTTTTTCCATTGACACCGCTTTTATTTTAACTACCTTCACTCCCCGGTAATATTTGTTGTTTTAAAAAAGTGACGATTAGAAATGCAATAAACCCTAAACATATAATGAAAGACAAATTTATACATTTTTTATATTCTTGAGAATTTACAACAAAAATATTAAATAGTATTTATTAGCTTCTTTATTTACAAGAATAATTTTATATTTGCAACATTCCAAAAACTAATACAATTAGAACTAATTATACAATGCAATATTTATCATTTACTAATTCATATAGTAATAAATATGAAAACAATCTTTTATTCATAAATTAATAAACATTTACTAAATTATTAATATATGTGAATCAGGTATAAGGAAATCCTTATTATTTACTATTTTATAAAGTTCAAATCAATTGGCCAAAATAATCAATGTTTTGCCAGCCATTCCAATAAATAATATAATAAATAGTGTTTACACGATGGAGTAATGGATAACGGCTTGGATTGAGGAATCAGGGAGCCGTGTTCGAATTCCAGTCAGATCTATTACATTCAATTACGTGCTAATACACTTGGGCAAGGTATGAATCCTCTTTTTCTCAGGACAGACTTTGGATGGCAAATGGTCTACCGCAGCAAAGAAATGGTAAAAAAAACCCATAAAGTTATCAAAAATCCTGTCAACTTCCAAGCCAAATTCCTTGTTATGGTATTAAGCCGGGGTGTCAGTTTTGCTAAATCTTAGTTTAATTTGAGTTCAAACTCTTTCGAGGCCCTTCTTATAAATATTTTTGTCAAATTCATTAATCATGTCATGCCAACTTCCTTGGGATTATAGAGTTGGGACGTAGGGGTAGGGTTAGTTGTGCTGAATCTTACTAAATCTTACTTAGACAGATTCAAATTATAGTGAACACATAATTAGAAAATATTCTCTTAACCAGCTTCAGACAGAATAAAACTTTTCTTTATTGAAAATTATTAATACGCTATGATATCCTTACTGAGTAGATGGTAAATTATAATAACATTTAACAAATAATTTATCGAAAAAAGATAAGTTCAAACTCTTCGGAAGCCGTCTTTATAAGTATGGATTTAAATTAATATTTTAAACTGGGCTTTTTTTTTCCACCAGACTCCAATCAGATTGACCATTCTCTTTCTATTTTCTCCTTCTAATATCTCTTCACCTTCTCTCAGAATGATTAAGTCTCTCAATACCTCAAGTCACTAGTCACTTTCCTTGTACTAGTATTATTCAACGAGGGTCACTGCCCTGTTACAGAAGACATTAACCCAAATGTGAATAATGGGAAACTACAATGAAAAATAAAACCGACGCACCTTACCGGTTGCTATTCTGGGATAATAGTTTTGTAAATTAAAGCATCGAGTAGGGGAAACAAGGAGATTACTTCGGTTCAACAATATAAATAATGATAACTCCTCATACTAGAAGAAGTTCAGATAGAAATGATCTGATTTGTATCTGCAACCATGTAACTCATTTCTTTAACTTTCAAGAGTATATTACTCACGTTCAACTTTCTATTTCCGCTTTTCTTTAATAAATATCGTTATCCGGTTTTTGTAAGTTTCTTGTTTTTCTGTGTAAAAATCGCAGTTACAGTTGACTAAAACAATTGGAAAAGTTTAGAAAATAAGCAGCTCGCATAGCCAACAACGACTCTCCCGATGTCATCAATTCTCAACTCCGTATCGATGCTGATGACACAAATATTTACGCCTGTCTTAATGATAACTCTGATAGGTTCGATAAAGTCAAATTGGCATCTGATCTCGAAAATGATCTTCAGTCTGTTGTTAACTAGGGCAAGAAATGGCTTGTTAGCTTTAACGCCCCCAAAATGAAACCGCTCACTTAATCATCTTAGAGAACATTTGTTACCTTCCATCAGCATGGCTGATCCAAATTTCTAGCTCTTAACTCATTACGCCTTCTTGGTCTTAAATTTTCTACTGACCTGAAGTGGAAAATATATATATTATATTGAATCACTTGTGAGCTCTGCTGCTAGGAAAGTTGGTTTACTGTGTCTTGCAAGAAAGATTGCTTTTTTTTAATCAAATTTCGAGCAGCCTTTGAAATTATAAATTTTAAATCAAAATTTGTTTAGCTTGCCTCCCAACGACTCCAACACTCAGAATGAGAAATTACCAAAAATCAGGGAGTTATTCCCATTTCGTAAGTGCTAATGATATTCGAAATACTTACAGGGAATATTTTACAATTTAAAAAAGAGAAAAATTGTTTTTCGGTGGTTTATCGGTTTGAGCGCGAATGGAGACCCCACACTTAGAAAGAGCACACCGGAGTCACACATATTTGGGGTAATCAGAAAAGTCAACCCAACCCGGAGTGCAATGGAAAGGCCTCGATCTGGGAGAATTTGGTGTGAATTCTAGTAAATATAAATTCTTCCGTGAATTAATATTTTCGTGAGAATTAACAGATAAGATCCTATATATATATATATATATATATATATATATATAAAGAAATAATCACACATAGAATCAATCAGCAATATTAATATGCTATTATTGGCGACATCCATCGCTAGTAGTGTATAATGTATGCATTAAAATACTGTTAATCCATAGAGTGATGTGATCCTCATTTATAAACCTGTTGTCTGTTGTTTCCAGTTTATATTTTTTAAAAATGCAAGTACTTTCGAATAATCCGTTATTCATCGTCAGGCATATGTTTTCTTTATAAAATCAAAAACTTGAAGACGAAATAATTGTTTGTCGACCGAAAGATGTTTTTTATGGATTAACAGTATTTTAATGCATACATTATACACTACTAGCGATTGATGTCGCCAATAATAGCATTAATATTACTGATTGATTCTATGTGTGATTATTTCTTTGTATATAAATTATATGCTGCCTAATGTTTTATATATATATATATATATATATATATAATTGGATTATTAAGGTTATAATTTACTTGATTTAAAATGTAAGTTGTACCTTAGATATTTTTTAAAACTATATACTATAAGCATTTCAACATTCAACCACAAAGAAATTCTATTACAACATAAAATTTTAAAGATCAGCGTTTGTCACTTTACGCGTGACCTGAATTGTTAATGGTTTAACCACAAAAGCAAACACACACACACACACACGCGCGCACACACACACACACACACACACACACACATATATATATATATATATATATATATATATATATATATATATATATATACTTTTAAAAATCAGACATGAAGACGGTTTTTTTTAAAAAGAAAATTACTTACTGTTTGGTTGTTTAGAAAATAATGTCTGACAATTAACACCTGAAAACATTACTCAAACAAAAACCACGTGTCAGAGAGATGTCTCAGATAATGGCTGTCAGCATTTCAACGACATCGAACCATCTCAAGAAAATTGGCATGGTGAAGAATCTCGATCAATGGAAATTCAAAGAGTTCGACGTTTTTAATTGTGTTCAATGCTGTGAAATTCGAATGATCCATTTCTAGATCAAACAGTAACTTGTGATGAGAAATGGATCCTTTATAACAACCGTAGATGATCGGCTCAATGGCTTCAACACGACGAAGCACCCAAACACTTTCAAAAATTGAAATTGTACCAACAGAAGATTATCGTGAAAGTCTGATGCTCCGCTATTGGCGTTATCCATTACAACTTTCTGAAATCTGTTATATTAAATGTTTAATTGCGAGAGAAACGAATAACGAGGATTGGATTCTGAACAACGTTTATTGTTGTATGTCTTACAGAGATGTTGAAAGATGGTTGGAATGTACAATTCAATGGCCGATCGTCGGGATGTCGGCCGGGTGTAAGGGAAACGCTGGAAGTTGGCCTATTTCTTGTACTGCCCTAGCCGAGGTCACAAGATATGTTTGGTGCACGTTTGGTTGATCGAGGTCACGGTGGTAGGTCGTTTTCGTTTGTTGGTAGGCTTGTTTTATGGAACGGGGTGGAGTGACGTCCGATTGGTGTGGTTTTGGTAGGCCTGTTCCATGGAACGGGGCCGCAGTGGCGACTGTGAAGGTAATGCCTTGTAAACTAGTGGACTAGGCCGAGTTGATGGCGGTAGGTTGCCCAGACGACGAGATGTTGTCGTATTGGCGTGGTTGGTAGGCCTGTTCTGTTGAACAGGGCCGCGGTGGCAACTGCAAAGGTAATGCCTTGTAAATGAGTCGAGTAGTCCCGGGTAAACGGCGGTGGGTTGTTGTGGTGGTATCGGATTGGTGTGGTGTGGTGTGGTTGGTATTTGCCGAGGTGACAGCATTGGCGACTATAAGGGCTTGTAGATGGGAGGTGTTGAAGTTGAGATGTTATCCTGTCGGTATTTGCTGAGGTGACCGCGTCATCAACAAAGAAGCCCTGTAGCTGAGTGGAGTCGAAGATGAGATGTTATCAAGTCGAAGATGAGATGTTATCAAGTCGAAGCTGGGTAGCCGAGGTGGTTAGTCAAGCCTGGGAGTGGTAATGGACGTCGAGAGAGAAGTCATGTTCAGAAGCGGCGGTGATGGTCACCGCTTGTGGCAGCTGCGCCCTCCGTGGCGGACGGTGGCCCGATGAGCCGCAACTGACTCGGTCGTTTTCAGAGACTGGTAGTCCCCAATGTGGGAATGTTCGTGATTGGCCACCGTCGGAGCTCGTTTCGTAGACCGGATGTGATGCGTGGAGACTAATACGCAGAAAACGCGTACTCAGCCTTCGTGACGTTCATATTCGACCAGCATGCAGAATGAATCAGAAAGCGATCTAATTGCAACGGAGTATAACATAACCAGAACATCGCTACTGAAGTTTACTGTGAGAAACTGGATGAAATGCACATTCAGTTAAGAAAAATGCGGCTGGCACTGGTTAATCGATTGTTGTGGATTCCGAGAGGAATTCTGTCTCGAATGAAGAACAAACGCAATAATTAAATATAAGAAATAAAATGTATTTACACAATCATACAAAGGATAATACTGTTAGTAAATCCAGGAACACGGTTAGTAGCAAATACAGATAGATATATACAGTCTCGAAGTAGGACTTCCTTAGAGTCTACGTGCTTGTAACTGACTTCTACAATAGGTTACCTCACACTATCTCCGTTCGTATATTCTCTCTCACTATCCGACTACCCTCACTGATTGTCTAACTCTGGGTATTTAACGGCAGCCGTCCAAGTAACACTTGGTAGAGTCCACATATGAAAAATGGGTGGACCCCATAACATCGATGATATAACTCGATGGCAGAAATGTATAGATATTCACGGTCCCTATTTCAACTGATTTAAACACAGTTTAAATACCTTAATACAGGTATAAAAGCTGATTCTAAAACAAACATTATTCATTCGAACAATCTAATACTTTGACATGGACTATTACATCTGGTTCAGACTATTACGTTCTACTTTTATTTATACTTAATGCATGGACACAGTAATTAACACATTAATGCGTGCGAATATTTAACAGAAAAATGATCATCTCTGTTTGAAAATGTGTTACTTGAAGTGTATATAATTTCTAATGACTCAATAACTATGCATTATTAAAAGTTGAAACTTTGCAGATTAATAATTTGATATATGTTTTAAATAATGTGTAATCTTCATCCCTCTCCATAAATTATTTGTAAATTAAATTTTATTGTAATTTGGTAACCAATCAGGAAGAAAATCATAGCGCTATGATATACGTGATTAAAAGTTGAAATTTTGCAGATAAATAATTCGATATATATTTTAAATACTGTGTAATCTTTATCATTTAAAACTTTTAATCATTAATATCATAGGGCATTAATAATTTTCAATAAAAAAATTTATTTGTCTGATGTAGATTAATTAATAGAATATATTTTATAATGTGTTCACTATAATTTGAATCTGTCTAATTTGTTCATTTTGTTACATCTTAATTTATATAGAAGTTTAAAGTGTTTCTTTATAAATATGATAAGATTATAGTAGAGGACTCTTCCAATCTCGTCATATGGCACATACTTTGGATGAAAACTGATCTTTAACATAGTGTTGTTCATTTTTATTTTGTTCCATTACATCTTTTGTTTAATATTGTTTTAAGATATCAACTTTTCATCTCCTGTCACAATTTGATTAAAAAATGCAGTTTCTTTCTGTGAGATTTCAGTAGTAAATCGCTTACAGAAGCTACACATCAAAGTGACTAACAAAACCAAGGTAGAGCAAATTTAATTTGGATACTTTGAAGCTGTTGACTATCAAACATTTCAAACCACTTTTGATAATGATCACTTGTGGTACCTTCCCCATAAATAAGAAAAGCATCTTTTTTTCGTATTTAATCATATTTACCTAAGAACAATCTTACACATATAAACGTCAGGTGACATTGAGTGATTTTTTTCTTAGTCATGTTGAAGTGTAATTGGATTGAAAATTGTCTTTTTTTATATTTATTTTTTCTTATGATTTTGTCCAGGAATTTTTCTTACAAGGCAGACTTTTGTACATTCATTTTTATTTTGTTAAAAATTAAGTTAATGACGACATTTTAAGCAGGTCATGACTTAAATATCAAAAATTATAAAATAAAAAAGTATTTTAAACTGAGATTGTTAAATATCACGGCTAATAATCAGTTTTTTGCTAAATAGTCAAATCTTAGTTGCAACCGAACAACAATAACAATCTCGTTTTCATTTTAGTGATTACTAAGCTATAAGCTTATGTTAAGATTTGGTAAAATATTGTAAGACTTGTATCACTACTAAACCATTATTATTACGGGGAAAAAATTATTAGAATCTAAACATATTTTCTAAAATGTGACCTGTAAATGCTTTATAAGCCGTAGAAAACGAATGAATGAATCAATCGATCAAGTACCAATATTATTTTGATAAACCAACAAAATTTAATCAAATATCAGGACAAATAAAACTGACTGCTCAACGCCACCATCACCACCAGTGTACAAGCGGGAATATAAAAATAAATTTTTGTTTTACTGTTACCAGTTGACTAAGGATAATAATACTAAAAATTTACAGAAGTTATTTTATTTATTTATCTATTTATTTTTTTGCTTGTCATGAATTCTATTCTACTTTACTTCTTTTTCCCCCTCTATTTTGCTTTTAATCATTTCATCCCAAGCACAGCGCTAATCCCAATTAGGACACCGGGGGTTACAGGAAGTAAAAGAGAATGAGAAGACATTAGAGAAGAAAATCGAGGGATGGACAATCAAGACGGAAGATGGCAATTGATGTTACATTTAAATTTTTGAAGAATGTAGGTGCCATAGAAGCAAGAAATCCAAAGCGAGTTTCACAAGTGCAGCCTTCCTCAGAGGTGTTCACCTCTTAGGGTGACATGGCATACTTGGTTTGTTTTGAAAGTGAGTTCAAAGCCTATTCCATCATAATATTACAGTTCCACTGAAGTATTCGTCGGCTTCTTTTGTTGGGTTTGCTTAAATTTTGGAACGTCAAACACAAATAATAAATATGTTTTTTTGTTTGTTTTTTAATCATTTCAGCCATGCAAGGCGTTAATGTCAGCTAGGACGTAGGGAGTTACAAGGAGTGAAAGAGAATGAGAAGACATTAGTGAGGAAAAGCGGGGATTGGAAGAGTGTTCAGAAAGACAGAAGATGGCGACTGACGTTGTGATGTGGCTCAAATGGCTGATTGTCAGATGAAGCTTGTATTCATTTACACATGAAGATGAATCAGTACATTGTTAAACTCCTTTCCGAGAATTTAGAATTAATAAAATTCAAGAGAATATTATTTCTTCTAACTGCCATAAAACTTCAAGTCGTGGGTGATTATAGCTCTTCAAAATTTCCTCTCCTTTGTATTAATGCAAATAAAACAATTGTAATTAAGATTAAATAAATACTAATTAAAAATTAATAATGACTGCCATTGCTTAATCTAATAAAAAATTCCAAATATTAATACTAACAATAACGAAGTTAATGTATTTAATAACATTTCAACACGTGCTGAGTCTTATACAAATAGTTTTAATGTTAGCCATTCTACATGAATTACCTTTGAGAACATTTTCATAACATTTTTAAATGTTATATATATATATATATATATATATATATATATATGAAGAAATATAGTTTTAAGGTGTGCTATATTTATGGGATAAAGTGCTCAACATTAGAGATAGAGCGTATGTAAATATAAATATAAAAATGAATATTGAATTCAGCACTCAAAGGCGACAGGCTGTTTCATGCTAGACGCATTCGTTCTCTCGTTGAAATAACTATAACCTTTCCCTATATATTATATATATATATATATATATATATATATATATATATATATATATATATATATATATGTATGTATGTATGTATATATGAAGATGGCCTGACATATTTTATTACTTTAAACATTTTTTAATTTAGTGGATACCCATATTTGTGCAGACGCTCTGTTTATTTTTTAAATAGTATTTTATTTTTGTCTACTGGCCTAAATATTCGAGAAATATTATTAAAGGAAAATGCGTTGGCCATGAGCCCCTCTTTGTAGGAGAAACTGGTTCTGTTAAAAGCGCAACAAATCTGCCGATGGTTTACTTTTCAGTAATTCCTTGTATATTCTCTACTAATTAAAACATACTGTTAATTTTCAACCGGATCTGATAGATTGAACTAAAAAGTAATGAACTGGACAACATTTGGAAAAGCCCAGGATAGAAAATTTTGCACTGACTTTCTTCTAATTAGTAGCCTAAGTTCTCCCATTAAAAAAAAAAAAAAAAAAAAAGAATTCCTTTGGAAAGTTGGGAAATTTAAAATTTAGTAATCACTAGCTCAATTTGGTAACCTTATATCCAACTAGTAATAAGCAAAGGTATTTTGAGCTTTTTTTTTTCTTTTTTTTTTTTAGATCTGCTCTGTGGAAAGTCTTTAAACGAACTACATTCCTTCGTCCCACCAGTCCCAAGCTACACACATTATACTGAACCACTCTAATTCCCTTCGTATTCCGTTAGCGAGATGTAAGTTCAACTCGAGCAGCTTCTTCCTACGAACCACTACTTTGTGGAACCGACTCCCAAGAGGCTGCTTCCCCGATCACTACAATCTTAACCTGTTCATGTCTTGGGTTAAACGTTATCTTCCCTCCATATCCATATAAACTGTGTCTCTTACTCTGTAAATCTCTACTTCTATTGTACGGAGTAACATCATTGAAATGTGCATTAAATATTCAATTAAATTGAATAATTAATTTTCTGGGCAGGTCGTGGAAATATCACAAGCCATTTTCCGCAGTTCAGTCACAGGACAAAAAAAAATAATGCATTTTAACAAAGCAAACAAATAAGTAAGATGCCATATTATGAATTTACATAATGGCATATTCATTTAAACTTTTATATCCATTCTTGATCATAATAGAGGCTTATACACTTAATTCATTAAGACTTGTTCTCATTTTGGTTGATTTCATCTTCACGTTTCAGCTGTTTCCTACAGTCATCGTCAGGTGCCCGTCATACTCAATCTTTGCGTTGCAGCTTCTGCTAATTCCACATGATTTAAAAAGGGAGAGAAACTAATTAATTTACAGAAATTTGGGTAGTAAAAAAAATGATAAAGCAAATTTTCAAAATAAAAGATCGTTAAAACTTCAGTTCAAACATTTTACCTGAATTTTTTTATAGTTTTCTTTTTATCTCAAGTACGATTTCATTTTCATTTCAAACTTCGAAATTCGCACATCCGTAAACCCCAATAGAAAGAAACAGCTTTTGTAAAATATATAAACTAAATTTCTCCCTTTCTTAAATGCCAGGTCCTTCGGGACGTAGACGATCATGGTTCTCCGCCGCTTCCTTTTCTTCATTATTTGGGAAATGCTATGAATTTTAGGGAAATATAGTGGAGTTGTTTAACATTGTTTTCATCATGGTTTTGAATTTAGAATATTCTTCTCTTAGATTGGCTGTCACCTAAGGCCAGTCTACTCTGCTATTTAACGCATAGCTGAGAGTGAGTGGAGATGGGTTCATGCCTTTCCCAAGTGCATTAGTGTAAAAATGTATGCAACAGACGAGACTGAAATTTGAACTCGAATCGCCAGTTCTACTTCCCTTACAGATAACCATTGTACTACCTACACATCTGCAAAGCAATTCTCTCTTGTTTTATGAACTGTCCATTGTGTCTCTAAGTAATGTTTTACCTATGGTCAAATAACACTGAAAATACCAGTTGTCGTTCAAACACCGCGGTTTAAGCAGCTTCAAGCCTGGCCAGTATTTAGATCAGGATCCGGTTGAAAACACCGGGTACTATAAGCAAACTGCTAAAATCTGAAATATGTTTTATGGGTTGATAAACCATAAAAAATCAATCAATCTAAGTAATGTTTGTCCCCCTACTATACTTCCCACTTCCTATTCAGTTATCCATTTGGAACAATCTTTTTAGGTTGGCTACTTACTGTTTTCCTCTCCTCTTCTTGCTTTCAGTATTTCCTGTGAGTGACATATTCTCCAAGCCCTCTTTTTTTCATTATATGTTCCAAATATTTCAACCGTCTCTTCCTGATTCTAAGTATAATTATTCTTCTTGTTTCCATTTTCTTTACTCACATGTTATTCTCTCCAACCTTCAACATCTCAGTTGCTTTAAGTCTCCTCTTTATCTGTGTGAAAATTGCTAAATTTTCACAACCTCATAAAAGGATAAAACTGACTACTATAGAACTTGATCAATAAACAACTGTATACCCCATTAAAAAGCTCTAAGTGTACCTCATTAAAAGCTCTATGTGTACCCATTAAAATTATATGAGTACTCCATTAAAGCAAATTCTATATGTATCCCATTAAAATAAACTCTAGGTATACCCCATTAAAAATGAGCATTTTAAGATTTACTACTGGTTTTGTGAAATTAATTGAGACATCTCATATTTAGTATACAAATGCCAAATGCTTAATTCAATGACTTCTTACCTACCTGATTGTTAAAGCATGGGACGACTTTTCTCATTTGTACCGTAAGCCATTTTAATGCAAACAGCAACTTTAAAAATATATTTATTTTGATAGGTTATAGATATCATATTACATAAAAGTGGAGCACTCATTATAAAACAAAATTTAAAAAAAAACGGAATTTTTTTTGTTTTTTGCTGAAATTTTTCCTCCACGCTATTTTGTGCCTTTTTTTTTTTTTTTTTTTTTTTTTTTTTTTTTTTTTAGGAAGATGAAGAAATATGCATTAAAAGTTTAATTTAATGGAATAATATCAGCATGGCTGATGCTAACCTCCGGGAGAGTGACTCATGCTAACAAATGTAAAAAGATTATATTGAATCACTTGCTAGGTCTGCTGCTAAAAAAGTCGGTTCCCTGTGTTGTAAAAGACGATCTTTCTTGCCAGACTCTGTCTACAATTCTTCTATGCTTAGAATATTGCTTCTGGCACTCCTTCTATATATTTAGAGACCCTAGATAAAATCCAAAAAAGAATCTGCAATGTCATTGGTCCTTACCTAGCATCTCAGCTTCAGTCACTTTCCCATTGTCGTAATGTAGCTTCTCTGTGGCGTTTATTCTTTTACCTGCATGACAAACAGTAGCACTTGACTCTCACGATGTGATGTTATATTTCTGCCTTTTTATCAATCTGAGAAGAAGTGCAGGTAGTGTAATGGATAATGGCTCAAAATGAGAAATTGAAGAGCCAAGCTCGAATTACAGTCAGGGTCATAACATTTGCTTACAAGCAAAATCCCTTGGGGAAGATATGAATCATTTCAATCCCCACAACTATGGGTTAAATTGTAATACTTGTATCTGGAACAATCAATGTTTTTCTCAAAACATTATAAATGCAATATTCTCTCACAATAAAAAAAAAGAATTATTCTTACAATTCAAAATACTTCAGTTTTAAGTAACGCACAATGGGTTGATAAGCTGTAAAACAAATCAGTCAATCAATAGATCAATATAAGTAACATATGTTCATCTTACTACGATATAAGAAATATATGGTTATCTTATAACAATATAAAATATATGGTCATCTTATAACAATTTTAGAAATATATGGTCATTTTACAACAATATAATAAATATATAGTCATCTTACAACAACATATGGTCATCTTACAATAATATATTAAATATACAATCATCTTAGAGCAAGAAAGATGTACAGGCAGTAATAGATACACAATGAACTTTTAATATGGCAGTGACTGCTGGACATCCTCACAGATAAAGAGAAATGTGGTTCCACAGAAAGATGATGAGAATAACAGACCGAACATGTGAACAGCAACAAAGTTCTAGAGACAGTGAAAACAAAAAGAGACGAAATTGAAATTTCTAGAACACATAATGAGGAAAGATGTCTTGGAAAATTTGACACTCACTGGACAGATTGAAGGCAAGAGGGACAGAGGAAAACAATGTATAATCTACCTAGCGAGCGTGAGTGACTAAATAGTGGAACAAGGTTTAAGAAATATGACAAAAAGACAAAATTTATTAAAGGCTATATAGAACAGGAAAATGTGGAGAGCCATGACTACCAACATCCTGAAGGAACACGGCACAAAGAAGAAGAATATGCATAATTTACTGACTGTAGACTGCTGAGGCACATTCATATACTATCACAAAACATGGAGGCTTTATTTACAACATGTGAGTTACCCCCACTTAGTTTCCCAAGACATCGTAAGGTGACGCTGTTATGCATCTATAAAAACAGAACACTGCCTGTCTTCTCTCTCTTTCTTTTCTCGCTTTTCCTTCTCGCATGTGGTAGAATTAAATTCAACAAATAATAACAAAAGAAAGAAGAGACCAAATTAATACAAATTAAAATTAGGCAAAACGACAATAATAGAGCAAAACGTTTGCAAAGTAATAATGGTATTATCTCGCAAACGAAATACAGTCAAGTGACTATAACGTTTTGACGTGAAGACAAGAAAGAACAAAAATATGGCAGATGACATCAAGAGGTGGTCCATTTTATTGGTTAAGAAGAAATCCCAGAATGTATCTGTAAAATTTCTCTATAAATTTTGTGGGGTGTACATCATTCCTTTTTGATTAGTTGATTGACTGATTCATTTTTTTTATCAGCTCTTCTTTTTGATTGTAACCAACAATACTCGGTGATACTATAGTATGATATCTACCATCCATTTTCTACTATAGTATGATATCTACTATTAATTTACTACTATGGTATGATATCTACTATTCATTTTCTACAATAGTATGATATCTACTATTCATATTCTACTATGGTATGATATTTACCAACTGTTGGAAGTATGAAATATATTTAAAACCATTAAAGGAGCATAATAAACATTTTGTAGTATAAAATTTACACCAATCAGTTATAGTATTAGGTGACTTTCCAGTAAAACTTACTATAGTACTCTTCGAGATTTTGTGACCAAAATAATACACTAATTCTAAAATTTCACACATTTAGTAATGGAATTACATAAATACCTTCTTTGTGAATAGAAATTAGATAAATACCCCACTCTTTAGGTTAAAATAATATTGTATGCAGTTTGAGGAATTAATTACTGTAGGCCGTAAGTGGGTTATTTGGTAGAATGCAACGTCATTTACGGTAGGTCGCAAATGTCACAATTCTTTTGCATGCATCTGCAAGAATTTTCTTTCCTTTGTTACTCAGTTATAATTATATGAAAACAAAATACATAAAATTAAATTTTATGTATTATTGAGTTTTATTCTATCTCCTTACAGTCATTTACATGTGTCAAATTTTGTTTGCCACTGCTTTTAATCTGTAAGTGAATGCGAAATAACTCCCTTTACCCACTCCGTTCAAATTCGGAGGACTGAGGAAAAAGACGGAAAGGAACTTTGCTAGTCTGTGTGAAACGAGTAAATGGCAAATCTTCAGGCATGTCAGTTCATGAATGAATTCCTTATCTTGTTTTGTTAATGTAGACTCTTCCACAACACAACAAGCCTTACCTCTTTGTAGGAAATACACTCTTCCTATCTAGTAAGCCAAATTCTACCTTCAGACAATATAACAAGTATTCATTGGTCAATCACCTCCAATCTGGCTTGCTGATTGGTCAGTTCCGACCAATCAAACCGCCTACACGCGACTAAGCTGTTTTTCCGCTCTTATGCTGGGAGCCACTCAGTGAAGATACAAACCGAAAACGTGTGAATCTTCAGGAGTAGTAATTACCAGGTTTCAAGATGTAACCTTCACCGACTCCCGTCTTAGTCATTGCTGACCAGACGTTAAAGACAATTACCAACTTCATGCAGTCAGACCTCTTCACCTAGGGAGAAGCCCATCAACTCCACGCCAGTCTAAACTCTGACTTTGCCGCGTTAAAATATTCTCTGACTCACGATCCACGAACACACTCTATCTCTCTAGAACATTTTCTCAAACTTTACTTACTATACTTTCCAAAGTGATATTTCTCACTACATAACGTCCCATTTTTCTCGAACAGATAAAGGTACGCAACTTTGAACAACCTTGATTACTTGTATAATTTGTATATAAATTGATGTTAGTGTTATGCATTTGTAGTGGGCCGTGGCTGTTATGTTGGCGGTTACGGTTTGTTGAGAGAAGTCAGACGTGGACGAAACGCCTGTATGGTTCAGATTATCCTGCTCGCCGGGCCCAACTACATAAAAAGGTTGGACTTTGATTAAGTCCAAAGAAGAAGGAAAAGAAAGCAAACAACACAAGACCGATAATATATGTATACACAACAAATATATATTCATAACAAGTTACAATACAGGGAAACAGTACGAAGGACAAAGTGTGTGAATATTCTGTATGTGCGTGCGTGCGTGCGTGTGTGGATATTTTGTGTGTGCATTGTGCTTAGCGTGATTTCACGCTATTTCTTGTTAGCGACTACATTTCGAGGTTGATAGTTGAAATCCTCTAGGAAGCAGAGAAATTTACCTCGGGGCGTTAGTGCCCAGGCCTGAAAGGGAAAAAGAGCTGGAGCCGAAGGGTCATTGGCTATTTATAGCCAGGAAAGAGAGACCTCTGGTGAAAGGGTTACGAACTTGAAGGAGGAGGTAACTCCGACACATTCAACTTTTCTCTTGTTTTCAACTTTATTTGCATGATTTGTTCCAAGTATTTGTTCTAAATAATTGTTGTGGACGAATGTTGTAGAACGCAGCCTCGAAAATCCTTCTGATCAATCTAAACACAATCACCAGTCTGCAACACATTAAAATTACCCGTGTGGTTTCCTCATCATTATCACTCATCATTAATTTTCTTGGCCTGGATAAATCAAGTGTTCATTTTAAACCACCAAGTCCCACGCTACTATAAATTTAACTAGGAGCAGTGACACAAAAGACTCAAACAAACGCAACTCATCACATTGTTGACAGTCAGCATTCATTATATTGTTAACGGCATTTGTTTATTACATTATTGCATTGAGGTTTGTCTTTTATGAGAACAAAACCTCTTGTTTCTTAAGAGCTTTGAAAAACGATGTCAATAGATAAATTAAATTTTTCAATTGTTTCTTTTTTTTTTTTTTTTTTTTTTGGAGGTTGCTACTTATTTCGGTAATATCACTATTTTCCTCCATAAATTAATTGAGCAAAACAATCAGATTGTTATCACAACGAACAATTAACAAAGGCTCATGAAAAATGCCAGTGAGTGCAGCAGCTGAAATGTTTAAAAGCAATCAAGAGGAGGATAACAATCGAAGTGAATTAATACATAAACTTAGAATGCACGTCTATGCCAGATGAGAATTCAAGACAAGTTGTAATGACAGAAAAACTATTCCTTGGAATTGATAGTAAACTGGTACACCTGCTTTCCCTAAGAGTGAAATCACGCTTGAAAAATAAACTAAAAATAAATATTAGTGGAAGTTCTTTGAAATATTAAAGGATAATGACGAGGAAACACACGTGTTATATTTAATGAAACAAGATAAGGAATTTATTTACAAATTTAGACATCTGCAAAAGGAATCCAATATTTAAAGTTCGTAGTTTCGATTAATTGTCAAGAAGAGAAAATGTTGATATTAAATCAACCGACACAAAGTAATATTCCAAAATGTTTAAAACAATTTGAGACAGTTGGTTTTTCACATAAAAGTTATACGGTTGTATTCAGCATGAATGAAAAGATATATTTTAAGGTACTTAGCTTTGGAGTTGAATCGAGTACTTTGAAATTGTCCTGCTCTCACTTGAGGCTGATAATGTATCAGTGTGTAATTTGACACTGTCGTTATTCAGACGCGTGGAACTCTGGCTTTTTGCCGCCTGCTTCTTTCTGCTTTCTCTCTCTCTTTCTCTCTCTCTCTCTCTCTCTGCCTTGATTCAACTTTCTCTGCCTATTTATATCAAAAAGCAATGTCACATCGGCTCGTTACTTTTTTCTCAGTTTGTAACCCGCTCCCTTTTCCATTGGTCAAAATAAATTTTCACATACGCTCGTTAAACTTTGCCTTGGTCTTTTCTTCACCCCGGAGCCAATCCCTTTTTTCTGTTTGTCAAAATAAATTTCGCATAGGCTCGCGAATTTGAAAACAGTGGAGAAAAGAGAGTTGTTTTTATTTCGCATTCACCACAACTTATCTAGGCTATGTAAAATTTCAAAACGGTTTAAATGTAACTGTAAAAATGATTCCTTCGTACCGATGGTGAGTAATTTAATTACCGTCAGTCAGATAATGTTTGATCTTTCCTATACATGTTTTTAAATTATACTTCTGACTGTCTCCGCTTACGTACAAAAACACCAATCAGTAACCCTCTACCTCGAGTCGCTCATAGGCCTTGCATTGTATGAACATGTAGGAAAAGAAAGAGACGTGAACAATAAATAAACACTAGCTGAAGTACTCATCAATGATGGGTAAGAGTTCAAGACTAGTTATAATGACAATACCTCGGTACTGATGGTGAGTTGATGATGCTTGTCTCGTACAGAGTTAAGTTATCTTCAAAAAATAAGGAAGATGTGAACGATAAATAAATACTAGTTGAAGTACTCATCAGAGCTGGGTAAGAGTTTAAAACTACTTATAATAACAATGAAACAATTCCTCAGTACTAATGGTGAACTGATAAGCCTTGTTTCCTTCAGAGACAAGTTATGTTTGAAAAAAAAAAAGATAATGTTAACAATAAATACTAGTTGAAGTACTCATCTACGGTGGGCAAGAGTTCAAGACTGGTTATAATTTATTAGAACTGATGGTGAACTCGTCTGCTTCATGAAACCAATTATAATTAAAATATATTTTAATTTGCTGACAATACTTCTTTTACCAACGTGATACAAAATATATAACCAAAAAAAGTTTGTTTTATAACATTTGTTATAAGTAAAAAAAAAAAAAAAAAAATTTTCCATATTGGTGTCTGTCAAATTTAATTGTCAGTGGCACCTGTTAAGATCAATTGCATGTATAAAAAGAAAAATGGATTTCATTTGTCCCTGTTGAAGTTTCAGTCAGTTAATTTAAGTTAAAAAACACTGTTTGCTCAAAAAAAAAAAAAGTAATTTCTGTGATATTTTAAACTTACAGTAAATAATATTTGTTTCATACGAGATTAATTATACTTTAAATCATCTAATATTCCGCAAATATAGTTTCAGAAAAATATATTTTATTTTTTGAAAGATTTTTTTTTAATAAAGATAATTACATTGCGATAAAAGACGAATAAAGAAGGACGCTAATCGATTATTTTAGCAACGACAAAAAAATGAAAATCAATTTCAATCAATATAATTTCCGATTGAAATACACAAAATAAAAATATTTTGCTTACTATAAATAATAGATTTAATCCTTTAGCTTTCAGTTCAAGAAAGCTTTTTCATTTTTAAAAATTCATTTTAAACCTAAGGTATTGCGATTTTAGTGAACGTACCTAGTAAGTATGCATACCAAATTTGATACTGTACAAGAAATGGTCTGGTGGTGGATGGCAAACAAACCAACCAACTCTTCCCAAATATATATATATATATATATATACACACACACACACACACACTCTCTCTCTCTCTCTCTCTCTCTCTCTCTCTCTCACTCTCACACATACACACACAATCTCTCTCTATCTTCACATACACACATTTCTAAAGAATTTTTATTTCTTCAAACGGTATTTTTAGTGGATACCCGTATTTGAGTGGACGCCCTGTTTTTTAAACAGTGTGTATTCTAGCTATCGAGAAATCTTAATAAAGAAAATGTACCTCCGGCGTTTGCTTTTCTGGAAGTTTGAAGCAATATATATATATATATATATATATATATATATATATATATATATATATATATATATATATATATATGTATATATACATAATTATTTTAAGACTAGCAGAATTTTTATCAAGAAAGTACTGAATAGATAACTAGACCCATAATAGTCTATAAATTAATAAATCCAATGTATCAGATCGTCTGATCCTGATGAGCGTTATTACATGAAACTCTGGAGACGGTCAAGGGATTATATTTATTAATTTATTCACTGCAGCCAAAAGCGCTTGGAACAATAGAAACTACGGGTGATTTTGCACTCCCTAACTCATCCCAAATGGAAATTTTAAAGAATACATGAAAAACTATAAAAATCAAATTTTCCTTATCTCATATTCAATGAAACATGTTTCAAAGTATGGTTGCCGTCCATATATATATATATATATATATATATATATATATATATATATATATATATGTATTAAAGAAAAACAGACCACTTTAAGGTACCATTATAATAATTTATTTCACCAGAGCCCTTTTAAAGGACGCCGGATCATCATATAGCACCAAAAATTAAATGAAATATATACATGTTGTAGACCGTTGTGTGTTGTTGAATTGGGAACACGTGCTATTATTTCCTGCTAGAAGGCCCAACTACAAGAAAATGGCAGACGCAAATTTAGCCCAAACAAGACCGACATATATATATATATATATGTGTGTGTGTGTGTGTGTGTGTGTGTGTGTGTGTGTGTGTGTGTGTATGTATGTAATGTATGTATTAAACAACACAATTTTACAATGGGCATAGACAATAACATTTGCGTGCATGTGATCATTTGTGTTTGTTCTTTAGTGAATGTTCATACGTGCGTGTATGTGTGTATAATGTTCATGGCGTCTTCCCAGAAGTGGGAAACGCTATCTTTTTGTGAGATCTCACATTGTAGAGGTGTTCGCTGAAATGAAAAAGAGAACGAGGCAAGAAGTTTTCCGATATTTATAGTATAGGAGAGAGACACCTAAAGAAGAATTAGGGAATTAAGGAGGAGATAATTGCGACACTTTAAAATCAGGAGATCAGTTGAATTCACTACCTTGGTTTCAACCTTACGGTATTCTCAAGTGATTCTTATCATATGATCTCTTAACGATCGTTGGGTGTAATAGAAAAGAAGAAGAAGAAGGAGGAGGAATAATAATAATAATAATCATCATCCAAGGATATTGTAAATGTATCTGTGGATTAATTGAAATGTATATTCTACCTGGATTCTATCCTCTTGGAAATTTATATATATATATATATATATATATATATATACATGAATTATTCATACAAAACTAATGCAAAGGT
Organism: Acanthosepion pharaonis; assembly: GCA_903632075.3. NCBI lineage: Eukaryota > Metazoa > Mollusca > Cephalopoda > Sepiida > Sepiidae > Acanthosepion > Acanthosepion pharaonis. The sequence continues at coordinate 2,390,111 of CAHIKZ030000724.1, read as the reverse complement.
TAATGATTTAAATGGCAAGACATCCATCTTGCAAACGATTCAAATAGTACACAAAACCCTCTAAATCCGTTATGCATGAGTTGATCCTTGTTTATATAAATTTCTGCCGTATTAGTTGTTATTTTTACTACAAGCTTTCGTCTGTTCCTACAGACATCGTCAGGTATATAATAGATGTTGTTCTTGGTTTTTTCTCTTAGTAATAAGAGGACATCGAAAATATATGTGTATTGTATCCGAAATGCTATTAAAAATGAGTTATTGGTTTTTGAACGCGCCAAAGCAACGCTGAGTTTGATTTTGAATTTTTTTAAAATGTCTGCTACCAAATATTAATGAACAAATTTTTTTACTGGTAATTTTTTTCAAACTATATTGTTCAATAATTACAGTAATGTCGCACTTATTAACCAAATCGCATGGGATCAGATATTTAATGAAAATACAATTCATGTTTTGGCAAGACATCCATCTTGCAAACGATTCAAATAGTAAAAAACATCTAAATTTTATGCATGAGTTGATCCTTGTTTATATAAATTTCTGCCGTTCATTGTTATTTTTAAATTCTGTTTGCATCGTCGTTTATATTGATGTTGTTCTTGGTTTTTCTCTTAGTAATAATTTTTATTAAATTTTTTTTATACAATCGAAAATATATTTTATTGTATCCGAAATGCTATTAAAAATGAGTTATTGGTTTTGAACGCGCCAAAGCAACGCTGAGTTTGATTTTTGAATTTTTTTAAAATGTCTGCGTCTATACCAAATATAAAAAATGAACAAATGTTTTTTTACTGGTAAATTTTTTTACTGTCAATTCATGTATTTGAATTGATTGCAATTTAAATATCTGATCCATGCGACTTTTTGTTCATGCCACTTTGACAGTTTATTGTAAATATATATATATATTTTAACATTTCACCCCAAAGCAAGGCGGGAAGCCACTAGGACACAAAGGGTTTTTAGAGCAAGATCAGATAGGAGTGATAGAAGAAAGGATGAGGGTAGTGGATAGATCAAGACAACTGGAGATGTCGGACATTACACTTGAATAGCTGGAATTATAGCTCACAGGGAAACAGGAAAAGGAAGGGAGTTCCACAGCCGAGAGGTGCGAGACATGATTCCTACATTTAGGAGTTTCGACAGTGAAGGGGTGAGAGCATGCCAGCCTCGTAAAGCGCTGGAACTCATGACGTCTGGGGAACCAGCGTCAACAATTTCCATGAAAGTGAGACGACGGTGCGTCTGTGAGAAGACGCCAGGCCAACCATATTGCATGTCCGCTTCTGGAGCCTATCAAGAACCCCAAGGCAAACAGAAGGGCACCAGACCATATATCAGCAATACTTCATGCAAAAGGCAAATTGGGGACTCCGGGAGAAAAACTTCCTAGCGCGGCTCATGGAGCCAACTTTCCTTGCAGTGGACGAGGCAATTGACTCAAAAGTATGTATTCCATCTCAGGTCAGCAGTCAACGTGAGACCGAGAAGCCGCAGAGAGTTGCTCTCGAAGTTGAGCGTCAGACATTCTAATGGGGGAAGGAAGGATCTGTGGTGATTAATAGAGAGCAGTTTTGTCTTAAATATATAATGTTATATATATATGCACACACACACACACACACACACACACACACACACACACACACACACACACACACACACACATATATATATATATGGATAAAAAAAAATTGTGACATAGTCGAAAAAGTTTCGTCCTTTGGGACTTCATCTGTTATGTTAGTGCGATTACATATGCGCGCGAGCGAGGGATGCGGTGTATTTTAATTTTAAATGTTCTTCTTCTAATCTAGCCTATTTTATTTTTAGATTTTTTTTGTTTCCATAACTTTTATTATTAGATATCTCGCACATAAATTTTCCCCAATATTGTTCTTGATATATAAAATTTATACATCGTTATATATATATATATATATATATATATATATATATATATATATATATATATGTGTGTATATATATTAAATTAAAATCCCTAGTACTTTGAAACAGTACTAGGGATCTTAATTTAATTCCATAATTAAATCTAAAGTTTTAGTTTCTGTTTTTGAAACATGGTAATTCCTGTGTAGCGATGGAACCATATTTTTTTAATTAGTAAATTTAAATTTATAATGTTTGTGTTCTACAAGATTGTCTTGAGCAATGTTTCTTAAGAATAAAAATGTTTACTAAGAACACCGGATTATAAATTTTACTTTTCTCATTATTTTAACGATATGACAACTTTAGGGGAAAGTAGTATGACAAAGTGGAAAAAGTCTTTGCGTGACGTGTTTCCCCCTTTATGATTTCAACCGGCATAGATGCTGGAAATTTTAAATTTAAGAATATTTTTTTGTTTTTTAAATATGTGTTTTTTTTTGGGGGGGGTATATAGTCCAGCGAATTTGATTTAGATCATTTTAGATTTTTTTTGTTTATATTTCCATCACTTTTGTTATTAAAAATCCCACATTTTGATAATAGAAGACTGCTAAGGGACCTTACCCATAATAACATAATGGACTATTCCATGCGTAATAAATACTGCGCCTCAAGAGGAAGCAGGGAGTTCCGTCTGAAGTCTGAGTTCAGTTTGAAGTCTGGAGTGAAGTCCGTCAGGAGTCTGTCAGTCAGTCAGAGCGAGTCAGTCAGTCGAGTTCAGAGGTAGTCCGAAACAGAGTCGCATTCAGACAATTACTACTAAACCTGATTGTTCGTACTAACACTTTCTACTTCTCTGTGTATATTCCTGTTTGTAATATATCTGTGTTCTTCCATATCCGTATTCGAGTTCTTCTTTATTGGTTCTACCTTGGACTATCACCGTGGTACAAGGAACCGGACCATAACAAAGACCTATCAAGAAAGGTGGGATGAAATCGGCTAGAATATACCGAAAACACACACAAAAAAAAATTAAATTTAAAATTCTCAGCGTCTCTATTTCCTTTGTGCGCATGTGTAGTGGTATTGGAATAATCCATACTAACCTTTCACCCCTCCGGTATAATTCACTTTGCACCAAATAACATAACAACCAATCAACACTCTAATCGAGACTTCTCATTGGTCCAGACCCTTGGAACTGTAACAAGTTCATGTGAAAATATCTGGAGCCAGTTTTATTTGACCGAAATCTATATAAAGGAAAATCCAAATTGACTCAAACAGTCAGATTTCCACTCCTGAAGAGATGCCAAACAATTCCACACAAGTCAAAACCTTGACAAAATAACTTTTACCGCGCAAAACAAAAACACTTCTCTGACTCAGCAAATAACAATCACGCTCTCTCAGGAATAATTTCAAACAATCATTTACAATACTTCAGAAAGTAATATATACTTACTACCAAACAAGTATTTGTAATTAATCAAAAAAACTTCTAACACAACTAAAGGTACGCAACTCCTACCAACTCTGAACATTAATCCAAGATAATTTACGCACACACACTAAGGACTGAACTCGCACAGGAGACATTTTTATTTACGTTTGATTACTTAATTTAATTTCGTGCACAAATCTCAACAAAAGTTTTACACACTTTCAAACTCCACAAAAACACATTTCATAAATTAACTTAGCTATCCTCAATTACACATATATATCCAAAGTATATGTATATCTAAATTGTACATAAATTGATGTTATTTTTATGCCTTTAACAATCTTTGTTTTACTTTGATCCATCTTGCATGTTTTGTCTTCAATGCTCTTTCTCTCTCTTTAATTGTTGTGGATGAATGTTTTAGAACACGCACATAAATAATCCTTCTGATAAATCAACATACATTCGCCAATCTGCAACAGTGGCATCATCAAACTTTTTAGTCCGATGAAGTCCGAAAGGACGAAACGCATCACATGAAAACCTTTTCCACTTTGTCATATATGAGAGAGAGAGAGAGAGAGAGAGACAGACAGACAGACAGACAGACAGAGAAAGAAAGAAAGAAAGAGAGAGAGACAGACAGACAGACAGACAGACAGAGAAAGAAAGAAAGAAAGAGAGAGACAGACAGACAGACAGACAAAGAAAGAAAGAAAGAAAGAAAGAGAGAGAGACAGACAGACAAAGAAAGAAAGAAAGAAAAAAAAAAAAAAAAGAGACAGACAGACAAAGAAAGAAAGAAAGAAAGAAAGAGAGACAGACAGACAGACAAAAAAGAAAGAAAGAAAGCGAGACAGACAGACAGACAAAGAAAGAAAGAAAGAAAGAGAGAGACAGAGAGAGAGAGAGAGAAATTTTCAACGAGAAAATACATGTAGGAAAAATATTCCTTGTGAAAAATATTCCACATCTCTCATATTTATTAATAAATTTTCACTTTCCTTTGAATTCTGACGTTTTGTGTGAAATCTCAACTTGGCCTTATATCATTGGCTGGCAACCAGTCTCGGAAAAAGATAACTGAATTCAAACCATCTTGAAGAGTTTTGGGTTTCGTCAGGCTATCTCGCCCAAGGCACACGACTGCTGCTACAGCTGGAGTACATGTGATAATCAGGGATTACTCGACTCGTAATCGTGATTGTGATAATGAACTGTATTTGTGCTGAGTAGCGAGTTCGATCCTCGATGAGTGTCCCATACTTTAGGCTTTGTATTACATAAGCTACGCTTAGAAAATCACCATGAATATTGAAATATGTATTTAATTTGTAAATATTTGTATTGTTTTTTGTGGATAAGGGAAATAATTCTGAAATATTACTATTTTAGAGTTATGTCCCTTGTACTGTCTAAGGCTGGTGTTAGCGTTATTGTTATGCCAATGGTGGACAATATGTTTACAAAACCAATTGATATAGAACTTAAGAAAACTAGGTAGACCAACACGAAAAAAGACCTCGACTAGGTTGTGTCTATTGTGGGTGAGAGCTGTTTTCTGAAGAAATGGCTATTTGAAGAAGAGAGTCTCCCAGAATAGATGGCATAATTGTATAGTATTTTGCGCTAGTCTGCATAAAGAATAGTCATGCTTGGTCATCAACAAATCATAGCTGATCTGTGGCCACAGGTAAGACCGACATTTTTCATTCAGTGTCGGGATTGGTTGACACCTGTCGGTATTCTACAACCTTCGGGTTGAGATCAAGATGCAGTACCTGTTGTTCACCTCTCTGTCATTTTTCTGTCTTCGGGCAGTTAAAGGAAAAGCGTTGAAAGATGCTTGGTCCCGATGACCCTGATTCTGTGGCAGCATATCTCTCATTGTACTAAAGAGGGAGAGTTGGTGGACTGGATACCAACGCCAGACTGACAGTTATATTTAAAGACTCACATGTGAGAATATTTTAAGAATGGTAAGGACTTAAAAAATATCAAATTTATGTATTCTATTATTTTTAAAACAAGGGTAAAATTCTACAGACAGGGTTCTGTAGATATATAGATATTTACCAAGTGTACCTTTGGCTGGCGCAGAGTGGAGCACCCAGTGAGGACTGAGTTTACAATAATGTTATGGTAATTTACTCACGCACGCATAAACTCTCCCAGATATAAATAGGAGCAGGTACTGCCTTTTTTGGAGAGGGAAGTTTCCAACAGTCAGCTCTGACAGTCAGACCGAACATTTCTTGCTGTAACACTCTCGTTTGTATATGTTTGTATTACTGTTTCTGTTAATATATTTGTTTAACTCAACTCCTCTCTCGTATCTTTATTTCTGGCCCTTTACAAGGCCACAACAAATAATAACATAATTAGATTGCTTTTCAACTCATATAACTCGGTATAAACTATTAATTTTTGGAGAGATGTGTAAAGATCACAATGCTCGATGTAGGTGGCAATACAACAAACAAATCATCACCACAAAGCAGTAGTATGCAATTGTGGGGGCAGAGGGTGCGACGACCCCGAGCAACCATGTCGGGAGGGCATCCAATCAAAGAGTGAAATAATAATTTAGTTTATATTTAAATTGAATAAAGTGTTTATTCCATGTTTTATCGTTTTTTACATATCTAAAATGTCTTCCTTTTTCGCATTTCTCAGTAATAAGCCCTATCTTATACCCTAGTTCGGTTTTTGGGGCATACAATCAAAGAGTTGGCCCTGGGCATCACCAGACATCACCAAAACTCTGCATGGCACTGCCACTATCACCCAATAATAATAATAATAATAATAATAATGAAGGGATTCCTGGAAGTTCATGCCTCAAGGAGATACAAAAAATTGTTCTGAAAATTACAGCCCACACTTTACGAGAGGTTTTATCTATGTAATTTTCTTTTTCTTTTTTCTTTTTTCTTTTTTTTTTTGTTAGTGGAAAGTGTCATGATGCCATTTCTAACCTTAGGTCCTTGAGCGGGACCCGGAAAGAAATGTGTAAACGCCAGAAATCAAAGAAAATAATAATAATAATAATAATAATAACCCTCTCTTGGCAAAACACCAAATCAACTCCGTCAACAAAGAAACTGCACTCTTCAAGAAACACCATAATATACCTGAAATTCTACCAACAAAAAAACGAACCGAATACCATCTGTACCAAACGAATAAAGCAGAATGCAAAACAACATGGCCAAATGAAATTACAACAAAACTGGGAGGAAAAGGCGTTGCATGGCAAATACATAAAAAGAACGAAAAAAGCAGAAGTGGATCAACAGAAAACATATCTGTTGAAACTTGACTAATGCATGGAATAATAATGCAACACAAAATGTACTTAGAACAAAATGTATTGAAACAAGAAAGTGTACACAATATTTACATATAGTCTTTTGTATATTCCTGGTAAGACCGTTCCTGGAGAATGTGTTGACTGAGTCGCAGTCGGGCAGAATCTCTTGATTCCCCCCTCTCTTCTCGGTACCAACCATATTTATATGGTCGGTACTCCACTATGGAAATTAGGTGGATCCTACCACAACAATATCAGTGGCTGAGGAGCACCGGGCTGAAAGCTGAGACAGAAAGCCTAATTATTGCAGCTCACGATCAAAGCCTCACAACCAGATCCTATCACTGTCACATAATGAAAGATGGAACTAACCTGAATTCCAGGATCTGCAGAAAATATAATGAAACTGTCGACTATATTATCTCAGGATGTCCGGAACTGGCAAAAAATGAATATACCCAGAGACATAACAAGGTAGCGACATATATACACTGGAAGATATGCAAGAAGCACAAAATCGATACCATTGAGCACCACTGTGTCTGGTTGGTATGACCACCAACTAGACACAGTTACCCAAAATAACGATGTAACTATCCTCCGGGACATGCCAATTCAAACTGACAAGGAAATAAAAGCCAACTGACCTGATATTATCATAAAAGACAAGAAATTCAGGAAGCATATCCTTAATGACATAACAGTGCCATCTGAGAAAAGCACCAACATAAAAATTATCGAGAAATTGTCCAAATACAAGGACCTGGAGATCGAGATTAACAGGATGTGGGGAATGAAGACTGAGACTGTACCAATAATAATCGGAGCTCTGGGTCTCGTGAGAAAAGGAATGGACAATTTTACTGTGTCCCAGGTAACATCAACATGACCAGAAGATCACCATACTAGGAACATCACATATACTAAGAAAAGTGCTATTAATTAAATGACAGTTTTCCTGTTGGGCATAAGGACCCTAGTTTGAGTCCAGATCTACAGGATCCAGAGCAAGAAACTAAACATAACATGCACAAATAATAATAATAATGATAATAATAATAATAAAGGGTGCGGCAAAATAATGTCCTTTTTATTTATTAAATTTCATTGAATAAAAATAAATTACAGTAATTTAAGAAACATTATAAGTATTGTCAACATCATAACAACATGATTTGTTACGATTAACAAATTATTTAACATGTTCAAAGTGTTCACCTTTATGTACAATACAACGCTGAACCCTATCAGCAACACTTCTACAAAAAACAAACCATTTGATTTGACACATTTTAATATTAATTTCAGGAAATTTATCAGAAATTGCTTGTTTTAATTAGGAGATTGTTTTTGGTTTGAGCCTGTAAGCTTTCAGGACATCCAACAAAAAAAGAGTCTGATGGTGTTAAGTCTTGTGATTATGATGGAGACTCAATTGCTCCACGTCATCGTATCTATTTTGTTGAGTAAAGATTCCTTGGGTCACTGTCTGAATAAAAAGAAATGAGAGAAAAAGTTGTTGCGTGTTCAAATGATAAAATGATATTTATTTAAATACAACAATTTTAACTGTAATTACTTATCATTAAAATAAATGAATTTTAGAAAGTTCTTCTCTTTGCCAGTAAGGAAATAAACATGAATAATCTTTCAGTGAGAAAGTTGAGTTGGGAGACAAGATCATAGGGATTCCGCTGTTGCTTTGATGAGAAAGACAAGACGCCGAGGTTGACTCTTTAACCTCAGCTCAAAAAAAAGGGCGTTACTTTTGCCACTCCCTGTAATAATAATAATAATAATAACAACAGAAAATTTTTAGATTACCGATTCTGGTAGCGAAATTTCAATTAACCATTTTTGACTTGATCCTTGTTTTGCATCTCCATTTTGAAATCAAGAACTAGATATGTTTTAAGGGAGATAACTTCTCGCTTTGTTACAGACCTCTAAAAACATTTCACTGAAAAATCTCCAGTTTAGAAAAATTTGCACTTCTTCATATAAACCTTTGTTCTTTACCATAATCTTCTTGTTCAATTATATTCAGCATGAAATGGGACACGTTTGTCCGTTTCAAAAAAGAACTAGGCAAAACGTCCTTTTGGACTGCGCAATGATAAAAGGGAAGCAACTCTGTTTTTAGTTGTAACGTAGACTTGCCTTAATTACTAGGGTTATCCGTTTATTCTCTGGTCTGTAATAATCGTACCCTCCCGCTTATGAAAAGAAAATCCAACCCCGCTGTTATTCCGATACCCCGCTTATTTATTTATTTTAAATTTCTTAGAAAAAATCAATTCTATAAAAAAAAGATCAACATTGAAATGAATAATAGCGAAACTGATTTGATACAGATTGTAAAAAAAAAATCAATCAAATTAAAATTCATTTAATTCAAAAAATAATTATTTTAATTATAAGAAATCAGACTAATATTTTAAACGTGTAACGTGCCGACTTTTCCCGTTACTTAAAAATATTTGAAAATATATGACTGACAAAAGAAAATTTGGTGTATGTTGGGATTTGAAAATACACAAAAATGAATAAACAAATGAAAATACATTTTCAAATTCCCTCTACAACTACTATAATTTTATCAAGTCTAAAAATAAACACGTAAGACCAAACACAGCAAGCTCACCTCGTGACTTTCTCAACCAATAAGAAAACGACATAAATATATTAAATTTTGAGCCTTATTTGGCCCTTTAATTCCAATGACAGTATGTCATTCGAAAAAGCTAGTATTCAAAGTACCAACAACAATGTGAATACCTTTAATAACGATCAGTTTATGCCGTTATCGAAATTACAGTGTAAATAAAACATGATACCACGAAATTTGAATATAAAAATTTTGGGGTTCACTTTCAGAATTGTTTGCATAGTGTACAACCTGGTAGACCGAAGTTGTTAGCCATTTTAAAAAGTTGTTTAACAGCCTCTGCTTTGCAGTTAGTGTCTTACTTAACTTTAGCAGACGAAAACTTTAACGTTGCAATAGAATTGTTAACAAAAGAATTTTTAGATGTACCATAAATAGTTAATGAGATATTTAAACAGATATTGACAACCCAACCTAAATACGATGCTGAATTTGTGAATGTAAAACTTTATTTAGCAGAAGTTCGTGCCGATTTGTCCGAACTTAAAACTTCCTATAGGTTGGATTTTTTGAAGGTGACATGTCAGATTTGAAACTGGTCTGCCATATTGTATTTGGGCGGCTTCCTCACAATTTTAGGCGCGAAGTCATACATTGGGCGGAAACTAGTTACCCAACTTTTAACGACACATTCGAACATAGCAATGAAGCTTTAGCATCATGCTACCACTTTTCTATCAATGTCAATTTTTGTGCAAATCTGTGCAAAAAGTGGATCGCAGAGCTTTGATATTTTTTTCACTTCTCATTGGTCAGTTAATATTAAAATCATGTTCTCGCCTACGTCCGTACAACGCCTACGTCCGTACAACGCCTACGCGTTATTCAAAATCATTTTTCCGCCAAAATTCAGAAATGCTCTCCGGAGCCGATCACGTGATTACGTTTATTATAAATACCAGAAACAAGTTCGTTCTTCCTCTTTTTTATTTCTCTCGCTTACTAAAATGTAGCTGTTTAAGAAATCGCGTTTTGACCCTTTACGGGCGGACGCTATGAAAACATATTCACATACGTACGGAAACTTAATTACAAACATTACAGAATGTTACAAGCATCAACATATTACCAATACTCAACTACAAGCAACAGAAAACTTACAAACATTCACTCTAACTTCAAGTTACAGAATTCTTTCAACTCCCTCACAGTGAGACCAAAGAAAACTCAACCAGACATATATATTCCAGTCTTTTTCCATTTCTTCACCAGCAAGAAAATATTTTAAAAAAAATTCTTTTGAAGCTACAAGTTTGCTGAACATATTTTCGGCTATTCAGGACATAATTCAAGAAATTTTCTCATTCAGTTCTATTCAACGAAATTTACTCTTTGGTAAACATTTTCTTTTAGCAGCAAAATTTATTGTATTTATTTTCAGAAGTACACAAACTAAATTTCATTTAGTACAAAACAGAAACTTCTTGAAACATCAAGTAATAATTTAAAATCCCTTTTTTTTTACCAAACAAATTCTCACAAAATTCATATTACACAAAACTTCCAACTATTTCATAAAGAACATTTCTTGTAAAAACAAACTCTAGATAAATATTCTTTCTTTCAAAAAATGTTTTCAAACAATTAAATTCATAGTTAAGTATGAAGAACTCTTATTTTTTGCATTGTATATTTTATTCCAAAAATATTACCTTAAAGGAACATTTCAAAGCAATTTAATTTGCAAAATGAAAAATATTGATTTTTGAAATTCAGCAAAACTCAGCTAAATATTCTGAGCAGTTTATTCTTGATAATTTGCATGATTCCTATATAAATATTTTTGTTGTTTTACATCATTGTTGTCATCTTTTGAATTGCCATATTGGCCTTGTACCATATGACTAAAATTAAAATGCTTGTAGAGAAGTGAAATTTTGTACACGCAGTCAACCTCATATAACTAAACAGCCTTCTGATTAATTTTAAACTTATTAACCTTCACCTCCACAACAAAGCTATCAGAACTATTTCTAAAACGAAAATAATTAATCATAGTGAAATCTCAAAATATAAACATAATACTACAGAGAATGAAGATTCTGTGTCAGCTCTACAGAATTTATTTACAAGCTCCAATGATATACATTGTAGATTATGAGCTAACAAGGGACATCGGATGACTAAATGTGCCAAGTTCTCTACTGCTGAGGCTCGCCAAGTTAAGGCATCTATGTGCTAAGTGCTCAAGTAAAAGCATAAAACAAATAACTACTCCGGACATAAAACTAAATTGCCTTATCCATGCAAGAAACTCGTTAAATATATGAGGAGTTCAGTTCGTGATTAAATTCAAGTTCTGGAAATATTGTCCATCGTGGCTAACCAAAGACTCTTTCTTTTTACTGGCCTAGCGATATTTTGGAGTGTTTGAATTCAAAGGCTAAAGAGGTTGAAGTCGGAGTTATATTTTGGCACTATTCCCATGGTAGATTCAACCTCAAAAATAAACATACAGAGATTCTCTACACTTACAAAATTATGTAATGCAACAGCCATAGTGCTTGAATTCATACATAAATGCAGAAAAGGAACCAGCTTGAGAAATCATAAGCAGGATCTAAGTCAATACAGGAAGAAGAGTTTGAAAGAGAATTAAAATATTTGAGAGATCCTCATAAAGGTGAAATCCCTAAGTTGGTGGAAAATTTAAACATTTTCTTGGATAAGGATGGAATACCATGAGTATATACTAGCAAGATAGCCAATATAGCCAGGTTCGAAATGGAAATAAAATATCCCATATTATTAGTTAAATATCATTACATAACGAGACTAATTATTGAAAATGCTTATCATCGGTGTAAACACTTAGGAGTTGGTGCAACAATTACAAAGATTAGATTATCTGGATATTGGATGATCCAAACAAGACTTGGTAGTCAGGTCAGTGATATCTGAATGTTATGTCTGTAAACGCTACAACAGTCTAGCATTTAGATATCCCAGACTCACCAACCTACCTTAACACAAAGTGAACTTAATAAACCCGTTTTAACATACAGGAGTGGATTACACTGGCCAAATATGGACAGAAAAAGAAAAGAAAAGAAAGCAACAAAGATGTATCTGTTGATATTTAATTTACGTGTTTGAATGTAGGAGCTGTACATATTGAAATTGTACCAGATATGTGCACTATGTCCTTTATTCACGCCTCAACACGTTTTATCAATCTTTATGGTGCATTAAGTTACATATATACTGATAATGCTAAATCATTTAACTCCGCCCTGGGCAAAAATATTAACGACTAGCAGTAGAGCCCGGCGTTGCCCGGGGATGTAACAATAAGAGATAGATCAAGTATCGACCATCATAAAGACTGAAAAATAAAATTGACAAAGATTATTGTTTAAGGTTGACGGACATGCATGTCTTAAATAGTTTTTTTTTTTTGTTTTTTTTGTTTTTTTTACGAATTGGTCAAACCCAAACTTAAACAAAAACATTGTTTTCAATCGTTATGAGTCTACCGATTGAATAGAATTTTATTATAAACAATTGTCTTGTAAATGGAATTTTTAAAGCATTCTGAATGTAAAAATAAAGAAAAAAGTCTGCAAGACCAATAAGAAACACTACCTGCCAAAAAAGTGAAGTTTTGTTGAAATCGGTTGAAAAATGTAGGAAATCCGATCCCATATATAAACGAACACACAAGCAACCTGGGTTTTATAATAAGTATAACTCGATATGAGTTGTCCCCCTTTCATTAATGCCTCTTAATCGTGTTTTCAAATTGATTTCGTGCAAAAACAATCGTGTTTTTCCAATTTTTGGCGCTGTTAGAACCACCGCAATGTAATTTTACGTAGTCCTGTGAAGTTTTGTTGAAATCGGTTGAAAAATGTAGGAAATTCGATCCAATATATAAACGCACACACACACACACACACACAATCTGCGTTTTATAATAAGTAAGATATTCATATAAATAATAAATTGTTCGCTGACACATTTGCAAGTAGAACAATAAACACATAAAATTGCCTCTTTATTGCCCATGGGTATGAAGTGTTTGGGAGCTCATGATCAAAACAATAAAAATCAGCCTCTTCAAAACATTTGGAACATCAGAAATTAATTAGTACGAATTATTGACATTATTATCAGATATACAGAGGTTAATTAATTCAAAACCCTCGACGTATAGATGCTCTTCGGACAGCGGGCTCATCGCAATTAATGCCAAATTGATTCATATGCCCAAATGTGAATGGAGAAATAGCAATACGTTACAGTATACCAGTTACCAACAGTACTGAACCAACAAGAAACCAACTGATAGAGTCTCTGAGAAACAGGGAGGAACTATTAGAAAAATTTAAAGAAAACTGGTACGATGAATATTTACTCAACCTCAAAGAAGGGTGTAAAGAATTTCATGAGATAGATTATCACAGTAAAATCCATGTTGATGAAGTTGTGCTAATCAAGAACCCAGCTAAACTCAAACTATCCCGGCAACTAGGCAGAGTCACAAAATTTACATTTAGGAAGTGATGAAAGGGTTCACTCAGCTGGCATCATTAAAGGAGACGGATCTGTGGAGATAGCTCTTCAAACAAATATTACTTACTTTTAATTAGTCAATAATCTTAAGAATTTGAGAAAATAATTTAATATTTTTTTGAATTTTAAGTACTTTACCTTTTTAGTCTTACTTACGAAGACACTTGTTGAGGAAATTTTTAAAATACTGAAAGTCGCTGAATTGTAATAACCTTTTCCATCTATGTTAAGAAAATATAGTTTTTACTTAATAACAATATCACCTAACCACTACAAATTAATATTGAATGACGGAAGACAAAAAAAAAAAAAAAAAAACAAAACAAAACAAAGACATGAGTTAAAAAAAAAATACATCGACAAAAATAACTCTACATGTTCAGAAGACCGGTAACCTGAGAAGGACAGCCATTGGGCAGTGTTGTCTGGAAGAGAGCGGTTTTGTAGCCGTTGAGAATTATAGTCCTGAAAAGGACAGCTTATTGCATATCGTTGCTGCTAGCGAGGATGGATGGATGGGGCGGCGGCCGATGGTGAGCTGTAGCTGCTGTTGATGATGATGGCTGGAACTGTGGGGTCGGCTGTCTGCTGTTGAAAGAGATACAACACTTTGATCCTAGTCATCATGGTTGCGAATTGTTGTTTTTGTCGATTTTTGAAGACTTTTTATATGGAGTCGCTGGTCCTGGAAGTTGAAGTTTCTTCGATTGTTTTTTTGAAAATGTGGGGGTGCAAACAGGATACGACAATTTGAAACTTTATAAATTATTCTAATTAAAATTAAAAAAATAAAAACAATTCTTGCAAAACTTCATTATTCAGCGAAAAAAGAGTTTTTCTTACGACAATAGCGTCCATCTTATTCATAAAAACAATTAAAAGCTCTTCTAATTAAATAATATTTTAGTTTCTTGCATTTTTTATTTTACAATTCAGAGCTGATTTTCTGCAACTCAGGGTCCTGTTTGACAAAAGAAACTTGATGATTTAAATTCTGCAAGGATTTGTCCTTATAACTAGTACAAACATTAAGCGATACAAAAATGAATTTCTTGAAATTTCATAAAATTAAATAAGTGGGAGTAACAGATGTAAAAAAAAAAAAAAATTACCAACATTTTTTAAAAAAGAAACATTTCTAAAAAATATTTCATTCATTTGTGAATAAGTCCTGAAAGTCTCATTAAAATTTGACAATTATCTGATTTTTGCCAGAATTTTGTAATCAATGTTTTTCACCGCAAAAAGTCGTTCAAATTTCTCCTGCTAATTTATGGTCACCCGTTAACACAGGAAAAAAACAAAAAATCCAAAATTTCGAAGGTTCTAAAAAGGATTAAAAATATAATTTAATAATCAAAAAATCCTCTTTTCTTTCTTCTTAACAATAATAAATATTTTCACGATAAAATATTGTTCTTATTAAGTTTTGGGCATTTTTTTCCATAATGTATGCTTATTTTTAGAGAATTTAAAAAAATGTTTTTAGTATGTAAATACTACAGTAACTTTTCTGTAAACTTTAAAAAAGTGAAGTTTCTTGATGAAAAATCAGACGAGCAATCAACAAGCGAAGTGGCCCTAACCACAGACAAACAAAAAGAAAAAAGTGTGTGTGTGTGTGTGTGTGTGTGAGGGGAGAAGATGAAAATAGATTCTTTTTATAAATAGACATTTAATATTTCTATATTTGTAAATATTAAGTAAGGAGAATAAAATGTCAAACAGCGCAGATAATTTGGTGAGAGTATTAATTACTATTATTATTACTATTATTACTATTATTACTATTATTCACCATCGGGAATTGGTGTGAATACAAAAGTTGGTAAAGATGAAGTGCAATCACAGACACCACTCCATAAAAAAAAAACAGAAAACTTATTTTAAATAATTTAAATATCTTCTTTGAAATTAAATTTTGGTTTTGTTTAAAAGATAATAGAGGCCTAAAGCTAACCTTGTAGATTTTTTAAAACATTGGCACAGTTATCAAGCCGCCATTATAGACGAATAATGTAAACAAAAAATTTAAAAATCTTTTTAAAATTCAATATTTGTCCTAGGGATTTGTTTCATAGTAAATTAGTAAGTGTAAGTATTAAATAACTGGATTTTGTAAAAGCAATGCTTACTTTTTGCTTAAAACATGGCAAAAATAACGTTTATTTATGCATGGTAGACCATGAGCTGTCATTGCGATCTGTGGGAACACTGTTATTATTATAAATAATAATAATAATTATGAAAATTATAAATAAAATAAAATAAAATTTAAACCTTGTTTAAAATAAATAAATAAAAATAATAAAATTACTCCCAGCATGCAACAGGGATTGTTCCTACCGGAAGTACAGACATCCCGCCAAATGACGTGAGATTCAATCTCTTAGCCCAAGGACTGTCGGGATGACAACATGTGTGTAAGTTCCCTCCGTGACAGGTTTTCTTGTGATATTACGGAGTAACTTAGTCCCTTTTATAACATGAACAATATCACAGTTGTAACGTAAAACACACACACGAATACATAAATAAAATTGTATGAAATTACCATAAAATTTACCATGTTTTTTTCTTATTGTTTACGTTTGTTTGAACTGTTTTTTCCTCGTGAATACAAGCAGAATTTTTATGACCACATGGTTTGAGTGAATATATCGCCACAGGCCACAGAATTATTTCTTTTTTGAACTTCCCTACAAAAAAACTGCTGTAAAAATGAAAAATAAAATAAAATTCTTTTAAAAAATGTTCACACCTGAAAACGGGATTAAACTTTACATTCTTCAAACATGTTCTAAATTAACAAAAATAACTCTTGTTACGAACAGCAATGGGGTGAATTTAAAAATCACACTGAAAAATTACAAGTACATTTTTTGAAAAATAAATATTCAGTGTAGATTTTTTTCTGCCAAATCTGAAATAATGTGTTTTATTACGCAAGTATCAACTCTAAAAGAAATTATGTTTTCAGTTTTATCCAATTATTTTTGGTATGATTCCAGACGAGTTTTTAGTATCTTCACATGTGATACTGAATTTTTTTATTACTAAAAAAACTATCATCACGGGTTTTCTTTATATAACTAAAAATTAAAAAGTACATACAAAATATTAAAAAGGGGTTAGAACTGAGCCCCGTAAAATATTTCTAATAAAATAATCCATTCAGTATACTCATTCATTAATGAACAACTACTGAAAATTTATTTTAAATCATATATTTCCCTGATTTTTGGCATTTTTTTTTAAAAACAGTGTGTAGTATATTTTTTGCCTTCATTTTGGAAAAAAAAAACACATCCATTTTGGAAAAAAAAACACATCCATTTTGGAAAAAAAACACATCCATTTTGGAAAAAAAAACACATCCATTTTGGATTTGGTGGTACATAATGAAAACAGTTCGTTTGATTTAAGCGTGAAATATAAATATTCCTGTGAAGTTGCGTGATATTGAGTTCTTCTCAGCAGAACTGAACTACTGTTTATCACCAGTAGTATTAGATGTAATAGTTTTCAAATTTTTAGATGACACATTAGAAATTATTACGAAAAGAAAAGAAATGACCCATCTGTAGAAGATGTTATATTAAAATTAAAAAGGAGATTGTGACGGACTTCACCACATTAATTTAACTTTAGATTAGGAAACAGGGCTCACGCAGAAAAGGATAACCAAAAGACATTGTTACACATAAAATATGTATTTAACAAGATGTACAATATCAAACAACGATGTGAAAGAAAGCATGCATTTAAGTAAGAAAAGGTGGAATTAACCAAGAGTTGGCTCTCTTTAACTGCTATTTTAGTTTTCCAAAGTTCACTGGAAGAATGTTCATAAGAGTCTCTTGTAATGATATTGCTGTGTAAGAAGAATTTATGTGAGTGTGTACAACGTATGTTCAGTATGTGAGCGGTGTGTGTGAGTGAGAAAGTTGGCGCATGGTTTCAACTGTCATGGATTCGTTTGGCAGTTGAATTTCTCACTAATTAGATGAAAAAGTCCTTAGCTTAAATAAGCGACTGTAGGCTCCAAATCGCTGCGCGGGAAGAATTATTCTTCACGTGCAAACGATCTGATTGGTTGGCGTCGACCAATCAGCGAGCGAGCTTTGGGGAGACTTAAGAAAGGTTCTGTGATCCGTTTCTCCCAAAAGTACACAAAATTGACTACTTAAAAATAGAGCGATTACAAAATTGTCGCATTACTGCGATTTGTAAATCACCTATAGTAATGTATCGGTGATTATTTAACCAATGAATGCTTGGCGTTGTATGTGATTTGTATTTTTTTATGTATGTATGTTCGTGCGTAATAGATCCACACAAGATTGACATGACAAATGAAAAAGTGAATAAATAAACAGATTCAGTTTGAATACACCACAATAGCGACCTTAAGAGATTTTGTTGCATCGGAGAGATATGGTAACAGGCGAGATTTGTAGATCTGACGAGAGAAATGTTTGGCTGCAACCACCAAGCAAGCAAAACAAGGTGGGAAATGATATAAAATGATTTCAACTAGATAAAAAAAGGTAAGGCTTTTGATAAATTCCTTATCTATCTACTATTTAGTCTTACAAACCTACCAATGATCTATTATTATTGATGTTACAAACCTTAAACTTCACTTATCAGATTTCATGAAATTGTTGCTATGAAGAGCATGATCAACCACCCTAAACTATTTTCTCTTCATTCCCTTTATTTTATGAAGAATTGGGTAAGTATAAATCAAACTCTTATTAATAATAGTTTACCAACAATGTCATAGATAGGTTAATTAAAATTAAATTTTTCATCATTTTATTCAGTCAGCGCATTTTTTCGCCACTGTGGTTACCACTCGCCATCCATCTCACAATGGTGTTTCCTGATGATATTCAAGGCAGAATAGTGCAATGACTTGTTGGTTCCTTTTGCATCGGGAATATCCCCATCTCTCCTCTCTAAGGTGGATTTTTTTTTTTGTTTGTTTTTTTTTTTAAGTTACCTTCTGTTATAAAATAAAATAAGACATATCTCGGCTGATTTACAGGCAAATAAACTAACATACTCAAGAGCGAGATCCGGATGTGAACGGGACAAGGCCCCGTCACAAAATGACCATTATCTTCGTTTACGCATGTTCCCGACGCACGAGTTCCGGTCGAAAAATAAAATAATATTTAAAGTTTTTCTATTTTTCGACCAATAAAAATGCTTCCCTCCTAATTATACTCGCGTCGTTTTTCGAGCCTGTTAAGCCATACAAAAACGCCATAAAAGGGGTCACAGGGAAGTAAACCGGGCAGTCCAGGGAAGAGACCTGTCACGGTCAGGCTGAGCGGTCAGCAGCAGCAGTAGCGCCACGCCAACCAGCGAGAACTACTATGAGAGATCAACCTAGATCTTCAGCCGGCCTATGAACTATACCACAAGCTAGCTGTCCCAAAACCACACGTTCCTATTGAAATAAATCACGTAAATCTATTTCTGCTATTGTCGCATTTCTTTCTTGCAACCATACCCTTGTCTATAACACTTCTTTTAGCCTTTGCCTACAGAGGCAGGACCTACGAGGTATGAGGCTGGTTTGATTTCAGAGTTTTTTCACAGTTGTCAGTGATGAACAGGAAGAAGTGAGTGAGAGAGACTTCCCAATCCTAGTATATTTGTGTTTCTACAAGGCGAAATATATAGCTGAAGAATTTTGTAGAGTGAAACCCTTTTTATTTTACCGGGAAATCTCGCCGTCTTCCTAAATGCCGGTTCATCAATTTATAGGCAAACGAAAAGTTGACTCGAGTCTTTTGATTGGAATCGGGTTGATGAAGGGTTAGCACAAAGTCACAAGTCATCATGACTGAGGGTTTGAGCATACTGACTTTGTTTAAAACTTTTGATGAAGCCAGACTGGGTGTTCTTCCCCAGAATTTAGCACTGCTCAACATAACAGCAGTATGAGGTACGCATTGCGGATGTTGAAGAAACACAAATATACCTGAATGTGCACCTGCAACAGGGATTAGCAGGCAGATAGACTCTGGATGTAAAACTGGAACACAATTCAAAACCTAAAAAATAATTAAAGGTATTAGATCCATTATGGTGAAAATACTAATGAACATTGTTATTAACTAGATTCTACCCGTTCTATGAAAGTCAACTTTTCACAACTCAATTTAACTTTCATTCCGGTATGAGGTGTAATGATGGAATATATGTCGGAGACGGAAGTTAGGCTTATGTATTTTTATAGTTCCATTTTGGTCGTCCTGGGTATGAAGATAAACTACATCCGCGTCCTGGGTAAGACGATAAACTACGTCCAACAGCAAGGCCTCTGATCAGGTTTTGAGGAGCGTGGAACCACCTCTTAATTGCTGGTGTCCCAGGGTGGTAGCACCTGTTAGGGTCCCAGCTATGGGCAAATAGTTAACACCCAAACTTGTGTAAAAATAGGTATTAATACCTGAAATATTTTGTAATAAAAAAAAAATATTACCAGCAATAATTTTTAAGGAAAAATTATTATCAGCAATACTTAAAAAAAAATTACCAGCAATACAAACAGTTATACATTTTTTGAAAAAATATGACCAGCTATAGATTTCTTCAAGGAAAAATATTCACAGAAATAGATTTTTGAAGAAAAACATCTTACCAGCAATAAAAATTTTGTCGGCATTAAATAACCCATTGAAGTTGATATGCCGTAAAACAAAAACAAAAACAAACTAATTATTTGGGGGGGAATTTTAAATTGTCTTATTCTGCGTTGTTGGCTTTGATCAATTTGTTGATTTTCAATTTCATTTGATTAATAGGATTTTTGTTGACTTTTAAAAAAAATTGTGTGATCATCAAGTATTTGTTGTAATTTTGAATTGTAATCAGATTTATTTAATACAACGCAGATATTCGTTTTTATCTGATTTTTAAAAAAATTATATAAGTATAGGTACGTAGCTCCTTGTCATCTATTTTTAATTGTTTTGTTAGGAGCTCAGACGAGTTTTTTTTTCTTTTGTCATGTCTGTCTTTTACTATTTCAGCTTTGAGTAGGTCCCGAATTTCTGGTTTTGTTTTTAATAGTAGTTGTAAGTTTTGTATGTTTTGATATTTGGTATAACATTTTATCGGGTCGACCGAAAGTTGCAGTCTCAAAAGTCGGGAATCAAATGACTAAAAATGAATCATTTACGCATAGCATCCGAGTGGCATTTCCGGTAGCATTTTAAAAATATTCGAAATATAATGTAAATTATTCATCGACCACTGATAGCACTTCTCTCGCATTTTTGAAGGGATTTTTTGTGAGTCAGCACCTGCTTAAGGATATCTATAAATACAGACTATACACCAAAGAAAAATCATTTCTTATGGATTTTATTAAACACACCTTAATGTGTGTCTATGAACTTTTTCATTTGTTATGGACTTTATTAAACACACCTCAATGTGTGTCTATGGACCTTTCCATTTCTCATAGACTTCATTAAACACCTCTATACGCGTCTATGGACTTTTCTATTTCTTATGGTTTTTATTATAACCACACCTCAATGTGTGTCTGTAAAGTTTTCCATTTTTTTCTGGGTTTTATTAAACACACCTAAATGTGTGTATGTGAACTTTCTCCTTTCAAGGATTTATTTAAAAAAACACTTCAATGTGTATATGCGAACTTACACTACTTTTCCATGTTCTTATTATATTCCCCACACCATGTAGAAATATCCAAATACATTGTTATTTGTTGTAAAATAAATGTTTATCTTCAGTTTCATTTGAAATGCACTTGTTTAAATGCATTGTTTCACAATTGCGTTGTTTCATCTGTTTCTATGTACGTTATAGAGGACCATGGGTTTAGGTGTTATTAAATTAGGAACACGTTCTGTTTATTCCTGCTAGAAGAAGGTCCAACTACAAGAACATGATGGACTCAAGTTGAGTCCAACCGAAGATGTAAAGAAAAAAAGAAAACAAATAAAACAATATATATATATATATATATATATATATATATATATATATATATATATATATATATATAAAACAAATATTTGTAATAAACAACTAATTTACAAGTGACAAAGACATCAACATTTGTGTTTGTGTGTGAACGTAAAGAGTTTGTATATTGGTGAATGTTCGTACGTACGTGTATATGTGTTTCATGGCGTTTTCCCACAAGTGGGCAAAAACGCGGATTTGCGAGAGATCACATTTTTAAATGTGTCCGCTGAAATGCAAAGTAGAAGGAGAACGAGGCAAGAAGTTGCCCAGTATTTATAGTGTAGGGAGAGCGACCTCTAGTGAACAATTAGGGAATTTAGGAGGGGCCAACTCCGACAACGTTACGTCAAGATTGTTTTATTCCAGACAGCACCTGGAATAATTTGTAATCACTGCTACTGCCTTAAATGGGTTAGCACCAACAACAACCTGCACCCCATAAGTCAATAACAAATATCACATAGCTCCCAACAATTTCAATTTCAGTTTTTTTTTATCCAATCTATTGTATTGCCTGTAGAGATGACAGTTACTTTGTGGAGTATAGTATGTCTTCTGTCCGTCGGTGGACACCAAATGATATAAGGTCATTCACATCATACCAGCAGAAATAGCTTCGTGTTCACAGGAGTAAAAACATACACAGAAATAATACTAAAAGCATGTTAAATTTTAAATTAAAATCATACAATTTATTTTTGTGTACTGGTGTGTGTGTATTTTTTTTTTTTACAAGTGTGTTAAGATTGCATGTAATGAAAGGAAGAAGTCACTTCGTATTACAAAAACAATGTCCTGTTTTCACGCAGGAAATGTTTCTGTTGCATTCTGGGACAACTTTTCTTTTTGGTTTTATTTAATTTATTTTAAACAAAGTTTTAATGTTATTTGTTTTATTTTATTTTATTTATGTTATTCATTATTATTTATTTATTTATTAATAATAAAAATGCACCGACAAATTCCAAGGTTGATTAATTCCATTTGGTGGTCTGTTAGTTCGTAGTTAGAGATGTAGGTGAATTCATCTTTATTATTTGGAAGACGAACAGTTCCTTTGTATAGTGTATTAATTTTTTTAATGTTCACACTGTTTAGAATTTCAGATTTATTAGCAATTTCTGCGACTCAATGTAGACTTTCTTTAAACTGTTCAGGAGTCATTTGAAGTTTTACTCTATTGTGGATCTCTTGTACTTTTTTTTTTATTAAGAGCTTTTAAGTTGTCTTTGGATATTTCAATCTGCCTCTTCATAAAGTTACATCTAAATCTTCAAGTGCTGGTGTTATGATTAGCTTCTTGACCATGTAGCGTTATATATATATATATTATAAATTAACTGATTTAAAATATGGTTTTTCGCTACACAGTTCTAACCATGTTTCAAAAATGGAAGCTAAAAGCTTCGAATTTAATTTTGCAATTAAATTAAAGACATTAGTTCCATTTCATCCTCCAAAATTCGTTGTGCTGAAAAGGACAGTTTATTGTATATATTGGCCAGGATAGCTGGAGCTGGAGACCGATGGCAAGCTGGAGATAATGATGACTGGCTAGCTGGAACTGCTGCTGATGGCTGGAGCCGTGGGCTGGGTGTCGGCTGCTGCAATATCCAGCGAACGGATTTTTTTTTTCTGCTCTTGAGGCCTCTTTATATCCTGAAGCAGTCTTACAACAACGTTGGCTAAGCTTCCAGTTGTTTTTTAAAATTGAAAACAGGATATTAGCGTATGCCTATCAAGTTAGATTGGAACACGATAGCGATGAAGAAATGTATAATGACCCTGAAAATAATGAAGGTGAAATTTTCATGCCAAGACACAAGACAAACATGACAGTGAAATCGAGAGAAATATAAACTCCGAAGATGAACAATCGTCGGCGGGACACTCCTATAAAAAAATGGAAAAGATCACGTTCTCCCATATCAAGATAAACTTCTAGGGAGATGGAGGAAGAGAGTGAAGAGACAAAATCTCCTATAAGTAGCAGGGAAAATAAGGGGATAAAACCTCTTCGGTTCAAGGAGATGAGGTGACTCACTTACATAAAAAAAAAAATGTCACAAAGACTATAAATAGCTACGGATATTACTCATGTGCAGTTGAGTGCATACTACTTCCCGTGAGTCAATAACACTACACCAAAAACCAGTACTAACATCTAAACCAGTCTAGGACAAACTCCAGCCCACGGGCCACGTGTAGCTCGTTTGACTTTCTGAATAAACTGCCTGATTATAAATAACATTTATTAAAACTTTGTTTTGTTTCGTTTTCACTTATTCACTCACATACTCTCTTACATAACACAATTATTAATAGCAATGTTTCTTGAATTTTGTAACCATTTGTTTAAGATAACACTTTCAGTATTTTAAACCATTGGCAGTTTTCACTAAGGAAGATCATATGTGTAAACATGTTTCGTTTTAGGAACAAGAAGTCATAATAATTTTTCTTTAGTGAAGAATTATATTTTTTCTTTTAAAAAATATGTTTGTATAGTCAAATGGATAAATTAAAAACAAATCCCGCTGTCCTAAGTGATAATATTATATGAAATCATCAGTTTTTGAATTATAGAAAAATCTTTTCTCCAAAGAAGAAGCTTTAACCTAAGTTTATGCAAATGATCTTCTGCAGTGAAAATGGCTGAGATACTTTCAACAAAAAATACCTTGAATTTTTTAGTAGTTACGATATCTTACATGGCTCACTCCTAAAAAAACTGTTACTCATGTCTGACCTAAGCAGGAAAAAACAAAGATACAATGGGCTACAGAGAAACAATCAGGATTAAAATTCAAGGTCCCTTAAAAATGCTCAATGAGGAACAACAAAATATTAAATATGATTTTCTTTTTTCTTTCTTTCTTTACTTTTTTTTTTTTTTTTTTTTTGATAATTCCATAATTATTTCTGTATTGTACCTGGGAAAAATGTGTTTTGTGTTTGTAGAAATTCGAGAACAACCAAAGGCATTAAGCCTCTTCGGGGAGGTGTAGTGGATTGGTAAACAGGGTCGTACCTATTTGCATATGCATAGTCCGCTTCTTCTCTGTCTCTTAGTTTACTATAAACAATAGTTTATAGTAAACTAAGAGACAGAGAAGAAGTTAATTACTGATCACATGTCGTAAAACAATACAAGATTGACTGCGCAAGCAAAATAAGGTCTGAATAAACTTTAAAGACACTTGTAACATTTAACTAAGTGTGTGAAAATTGATACTGTGAATGAGGACTGGGTAATTTTTGTCCTTGGCCCGTGTGCTTATTCACGTGTATGTCCCACTCCACAACTTAAAAATTACCTTGCGTCACATCCTGTCTTAGGGAGGAGGTCAAGTAAATAAATAATCACTCTCTGGCTATCGGGCTGGGATCAAAGATAAACTACATTTCATCTCTGTTCTCTCCTTGTTTTAGGTGGGAAAAAGTACCCGGTCCTGGGAAACCAATCCCGCGGTAGCAACTCTCTCATTGCACTAAGAGTGCTTGGGTTAGTGTAATATCGATGCCAGCGTGACAGTGGTCGCGGTGACTAGGTAATTTTTTGTCCTTGGCCCATATGCATAGTCATGTGTATGGGCTCCTTTCCTTAAAAACAACCTTGAGTCACACCCTGCCTTAGTGGAGATGTCAGATAAATAATCACCCACATGCCATCAAGTTGGGGTCAAAATGTGGTATCTGCTCTCGGGCAAACTAACTACTGTAATTTCTCGAAAATAATACGCATTTTTTTTACTATAAATTACAGGTGATATTTGGGGTGCGTATTATAAATAGGTTTAAACAATAATATTTTTTTCGTTATTGATTTATAATAATAAATATGTACTTCTTCTAAAACAAGAAAGATATTATTCCAATTTTCATTTTAAATCCAACAATAATAATTGTAACTTTTTTTTGTCAATAAATTTATGTTTATCAGTAACCGCATTTTTTATTTCGCGAAAAAATAAAAAATCTATAAAAATACCAATTTCGAAGAAAAGATATCGTCTTTCTTTCACAAATTCAACTAAACTTTTTTCCATATCTGGATATTGAGCTTTTCTTCCTCTACCTATAGCTTTGGCACTTGATTTACACTTTTTTTAGTTCATT
The DNA here is from genome assembly GCA_903632075.3 of Acanthosepion pharaonis. Classification (NCBI taxonomy): domain Eukaryota; kingdom Metazoa; phylum Mollusca; class Cephalopoda; order Sepiida; family Sepiidae; genus Acanthosepion; species Acanthosepion pharaonis. The sequence goes on along the minus strand of CAHIKZ030000724.1, from coordinate 2,364,125 downwards.
TTTATTCTTTTTCTATAAACATGTTAGCCTCATTCAACTCATATTTTCTTGCTGCAGCTCTGTTTCCAATTCTTTCTGCTAATTCTATTACTTTTTATTTAAAATTTGCACTATAACTCGCACGTTTTGATGATATTTTGGCGGTAAAATAATTATTTATCGGGAAAACCGCGATGATAATTTCCAACATTATATTAGCCGCTGAGTTTCGACTTTATTCTTAATGTCAAGGTCGACAAAATGTCTTCGTAATTTCTTTTTTTTTTAACAAAATTTATAGATGTGTATTATACATAGGGATAGATATATTTATTAATTTTTGGATCATTTGTTGGGGGTGCGTATTATTTATGGGAGCGTATTGATTTCAAGATATTACCGTACATCTTATCTCTCAATTGTGTCTCTGTCTTTGGAGCAACTGAAAATATTATTGTGAGGTGCTCGTTCTCGAGAGAACAGCTGTTCGCGGCAGTACCTCCCTAATTGCGCTAAAGAGCGGGGTCGGTAGTAATACCAATGCCAATACAACTGACATTTGCGGGGATGGACTATTTTGGGATCTGGATGCTCGCGCTCGGGCTCCTCACTTTAAAGTGACCTTGTGTCACATCCTGCCAGTGTGGGGCAGCAAGTAAATATTAAGTATAGTATCTGTTCCCCTTAATTATAATGGTAATATTAGCCGTTTCCTTCTAAGGAAACATTTAATAGTCATTAACCGAGCAGTCAAATACTTTTTCAGGGTAACAGTTATTATTCTTTCTCGTACTGATGGATGCTTCCTTCCCAACCACATGTTTGAAGTAGTGTGGAACATCAGCATCTTAATTGTCATTATTTTCTCTTTCGAGTCACATGTGCTATCCATTTTAGTTGTTACTGCTGTTGGTAATCCTCAAGTTATATGTTTTTTTGATACAGCTCTTTCATGGACCAAACATGTGAGCAACGACAAGGTTTTAGAGAAAATAGAAGCAAAAGGAAACATGCTTAACATCAGGGAGAAGCAGCTGAAATTTCTGGGGCACTTAATGAGGAAGGAGGGTTTGGAAAATCTGATACTCACAGGACAGATTAAGAGAAAGAGCGACAGAGGAAAGCAGAACGTAACATACTTGATGGGCTTGAATAAATGGATGGTAGAATCGAGTTTGGGATAAATAACAAAAAGACAAAATTCATTAAGAGCTACAAGTGACAGGAAGATGTGGAGAGCCATGATCGCCAACGTCCTGAAAGCGCATAAAAGAAGAATTTTTAGCACTAGTTCACAAGTTTTGAAGAAGGTTGGTCTCTGCTAAAAGCTATAGTTTTCATTTGCTCAAAGTCATTTTAACCAGTTATCTTAGAAAGCGGTTGTACACAGCTGACAATTTTAGATATGACTGAACAAGTTTGGCGCCATACATGACATATATTTGAAAGTCATGATCTGATGAGGCTATTTAAGAACACGTTTTCAGGTTAATCTTTTCGTTTTATTTGTGGATTGTATTACCTTGTTTTTGATGTAAAAAGTGATTTTCTGGCATTACATAATAACTTCAGACTGCAGTTTTTATAATAACTAGATTTTTTTTTACGACACGCTGACGCCTGTTAAAATCCTCACAGTATTTAAAATCCTCACAGTATTTAAAATCCTCACAGTATTTAAAATCCTCACAGTATTTAGTATTGTTAAAGTTATCGCTAACATTTTTTGTCGAGATTTACAAACTCTACGTTTCATTCAATTTCGCAAACCAATCAAGGAAATTAGGATAAGGTGACAAAAAAAAAACTATTTCGCGGTTTTTACGCACCCTAGTAAAGCCAACTATACTTTGTACCCACTTACCTGTTTGCACTTCTCTTCACAACTTGGTTTTGATCGGTCGATGTATGGCTATTTTAGACGGTGTGACCGACGGAAGTCACAGAATTTTATATATGGATTTGATGGAATAATCCATACTAACCTTTCACCCCTTCCAGCATAATCCACTTCGCACCAAAATGTCTATCAACCAATCAAAACTCTAGTTTCCGCAAACGAAGTTTCCTATTGGTCAAAAGCCTTAGAACTGTAGCAAATTCACGTGAAAATGCTTTTTCGCGCGCAAGCCACCGGACGGACGGAAGTCAAAGAATTTTATATATGGATTCCAATAACTTTAAGAAAGCATATTGAATCTACCTAAAAAAATAACTCAGTGTTTGTTTTGATGTCTAACTTGTTTCAAATTTAACAAAGGCTTTTCAAAGCAAATTCGAGTTATTGAGATTTATGTGTCGTGCATAACTTCAGACGACTTGTAAATCCTTTAACTGTTCTCATTTTGGTACTTTTAGGCATAGACATGACTGTATCAAAAGGAGGCCATTTCTTGTAATTCTATTTAACGTATGACCTATTATCTTGTTAACTAAATGCAAAGTCATGGAGTGTTCTGAAATATTACACTTTGTGTAGCTTGTGGTATATTAGTCACTCGTAATGGGCACATGACCAATTGGTTCAAATGTTCGCTTTCTGACCATAAGACCCGGGTTTGAATCTCGCCTTGTGCGATTTTTCAGGATTTTGATTTTTTGATAATATTAGCTTGCAGCACATTTGGAAAGTGTCTGCAAATCATAGCCTACGTGTTGACCCAGCCCTTGTGAGTGAAATTGGGTAGACGGGACAGTTCTGTCAATGATTGTGCTACCACAAATTCACAAGTCTTCGTGACCCAGACTTTGAGTGTACTGGCCTTATTCAAACTGCTGATCACGCCAGATGATGCGATCTCTTCCAGAAACTTTAACTAACGCCTGCTTAGCATAGTTGCAATATAATTCTTTTTAATCGATTCACTTGAAGCAACTAAGATGCAAGGGTTTACTGTGAGTGAAAGAGAATGATAAGATTTTAGTGAAGAGAAAGGATAATAAATGAACAGGATTCAGGAAAAAGGAAGAATAAACCAAAAGTGGGATCTGCGGGTGTTGAAATATGCCTGAGCAAACGTCTGCTAAACAGGGACTAGCTAGTTAGCCCAGCAGACAGACAAAAAAAGGGCAAAGGAAAAAAAGTGACCAGCGATTATCTCTTTTAGATGAAGTATGTCAGGGATCTTAGTGGAAAATTTAACTCTTTATTAGATTAATTTCATCTTCCTTGCCCACTTAATAATCAGCTATTTTCCATCAGACAGTCCATGTCAGGAATACCTTTTTGGACACCGACACTCAGAGAACTTAAAACGATTACTTGGTTACTTATTTTAGTGTATCATTTTTCCTTACAATTATTGACAAGTGACGGAAACAATATATTTTTTATATTTACGTAAGTAGCGAAGTAGTCGTTCTAAGTAACACAGTTAATCGAAATAAGTGCTACATAATTTGTTGAGGTTTTTTAAAATTTGTTTTATGAGTGATTTTTAAGTAATCTAGGAATGCTGAAGATGTTTACTGTTTTACTTACATGTTCTTTTTCTTCTTTATGTGTCGTGGCCCCTCAGGACGTAGGCGATCATGGCTGTCTATAATTTCCTGTCATTTGCAGATCTTAATAAATTTTGTCTTTTCGTTATTTTTTTAAAACCCTGTTCTACCATTCATTTGCTCATGCTCATTACGTATGTTATGCGCTGTTTTCCTCTATCACTCTTACCTTCAATCTGCCCTGTGAGTATCAAATTTACTAAGCCCTCCTTCCTCATTACGTGCCACAGAAATTTCATCAGTTTTTTCATAATGTTAAGTGTAAGTTTCTTTTTGGTTTCAATTTTCACTAAAACATTGTCTCTATTTTCTCTAAAACATTGTGGTTGCTCCTATGTTTTGGTCCATGGTATCCTCAGCATCATTCTGTAGAACCGCATTTCTGTTACTTCAAGTCTTTTTTGCATCTTAGATTGTCCAGCATTCACTGCCATACAGGAGGACAGATGTCACGTAATAGTTCAGTTCTGTATTTCTTTGTTTCTAACAAGGTTTTCTGTCTCTTGATACTTTGCTTAGCTTTTGAAATACATCTTTGGCTATCCCACTGCATCTCCTTATTTCAGTGCGACATCTCTGTTAGAACACTTCCCAGATATTTATCATTTTGTATTTGTTTGACACTGGCATCCCCGATTTGTAATTTGAATTTTGGGTTCATCCTTTTGCTAACAATTCTGTCTTCTTGTAGTTTTTGTTTAGCCCTTTCTTCTCGCTTTCTTTCACTACCCTTTTTTAGTTGCTTTTTTATTTTAGTTGATTAAAAAACATACACCAAAACTAAAAGTAGGTTACATGCATCAAAGGTTTAGCAAAATGAATGCTAAAAAGTAAAAGAAAAAAGGTTTACTTCAATAACTTTTTATGGTACATCAAAACAATTTGATAGAAATTCCAGTTGATTTCTCTTTTAACAATGTTCACGTTTTGTAACAATAACAACAAAGATGGGGACATTAGTCTGAATGTAAATAATGTAAATAATGATAACTACAGAAATTCAGACAGAAACCTCAATTTTTATTTTGAAGAAACAAGTAAAAGTATTGTTTGATTTTTTGCTTGATTATATTATACGGGAGACATAGAAAAACTTTCTATTATTAATATATATATATATATATATATATATATATATATATATATATATATATATATATATATATATATATATAATATATATATATAAAAAATTAGACACTGACGTCAATGCCAAGCAACGACAGTCTTCTAACCTGAAGATTGTGTTCAAGCAAGAGACAGGCTGTCTGTGTTTGGTGTTGATTTCAGTGTACAATTTTACATTTACATATGACCTATCTCTGATATTGAAGACTTTTACCCATAAATATAGCATACTTTAAAACTATATTTATTTCGCACACACACACACATATATATATAGATAGATAGATAGAGAGAGACATCCACAGACAGACTGTTTTGCAACTCTCCAGCTTACCACTAGGCTATCGTCAGGCGGTACAGAAGAAAGGAAATTTTTTAACGTTTTCTATACGAAATACGCCAGCGGCCCGGAGAACTCAATTGGTACTTGAAGAGTAATCCATTAATAGCAGTTCTTGTAGAATCTCCTTTCTCTGGAGAGCTCAACCGGATTTTCCGGGAGCATATATATATATATATATATATATATATATATAAAAGACATTTTTTATGTTTAACGTTGTTATTTTATAGATACAAGTATTTAAGCAAATGCTCTGTTTATGATAAACAGTATTAAATAACATTTACCGGCCTGAATGTCCGAGAAATTTTCATAGAAAATATTCGTTCTTTGACAGGATTCGAACCTGCATCCTATACGGAACCGTCATATACGCTGACGTGCCTTACCTCTAGGCTACAAAGAACCAATCGGTAGACAAGGTCGAATTTACTGCTTATAAACTCCAATCTTCCATGAATCTCGCACATTCATAACTGCTCTGGCGTATCGAATGTAAACAAATGACGTCATATATTAAGAAATGGACAAGGTCCGACAATTTATTTATTAAAGACATTTTTTATGTTTAACGTTGTTATTTTATAGATACAAGTATTTAAGCAAATGTTCTGTTTATGATAAACAGTATTAAATAACATTTACTGGCCTGAATGTATCTATATCCTGAATGTATTTCCCACCTTATTACACTATATCAGCTTTTCTTATGCAAGTCAATCTTTTCACAACAACATTGATATTAACCAAGTGAAATTGATAAAATTTTTTTTTATAGGTGTCAGGTTTTATTATGTAAACAGATAGGAGGTCTGATCAAAAATTACCGAGACTGGTTCTATAAAAAGAAAACTACAACGCATTTCAAAATAGTCACCTTCTGAAGCCACACATTTTATCCAGTAGCATTTTCAATTGATGGAAGCATTCCCGGAACTCCTTTTTGGGGATAGCGAACAGCTGCCTTGTCGCATTCTCTTGAATTTCTTTGACATCTTGAAATCTTGTATCTTTCAAATGGGATATGATTTTTGAAGTGAAAAAAGATGCACGATGCAAGATCTGGTGAGTATAGTAGTTGTTGGACGTAGGGAATGGTATGCTTGGCCAATAACTTCTTCACAAGCCATGATTACTAATGAAACCTCTGTAGTGTAGTGTGACGACCACACCCTACACACTTTCATTCTAAGCACGGCTATAAGGAACGGAAGTGAGCGAGAACGTCATAACTTAGTGTGTATACGCGTGTTATCATGGCAACAGTCCTGATACTTTTTCATCAGGCTTTGTATAAGTTGCTACTGAAAAGTTTGTAGTCAGATACTTGAATCCTACTACCATTTGATACATTCACTTTTTTCTTTAATCATTTCACCTCAGGCAAGGCGATAAAGCCACTAAGATTGTTGTAGTGGAACACACCTATTCTATTGTTAATAGACTTTCCCACCTATAATAAGTAGTAGTAGTAGCAGTCGCTAAGTCGCTCAGTGAGTTGGTCCGAGTTCAGTCTGAAGTTGGACGATCGGCTGACCGGTTGAACTCTCTGCCTTCGGGCGGGGAGGAACCCGAACGAGGCTACGCCAAAGGGCGGAGTCTCTTTCGGGGAGGTAAACCGACCCTGAACCCGTTTATACGGGTTCAAAGGGCATATTTCAACCGGCCTTGTGCCACATGTGTGTGTGGGGGGGTGACTAAATACTCTCAGTGAGTTGGTGAGTCAGTCGATGTCGGACGACAGTTAGTCGAATACTAAAGTATCTGCGACCATCACTAGATTTCTCTGCGTCATTACCTATTATATGAAGTTCCTAACGTTTTGTACGTCGAACCTATTTTAGGACCGACTTAGTACAAATACAAGCCTCCACTGTGAAACTACTCTACAACAAAGATGCAAAGCGTTACTGAGAGTGAAAGAACCTAAGGAAAAAAAACAATACGGAGGAAAGAAGACAATAAAAGAAAAGGTATTAAGGAGACAGAAGATGAAGATTGACATTGCATCTAAACTTTTTAAGATCAACGTTGACTGGGAAGGAAGAAGCTAGAAGAGAGTTCCACAAGTGAGGAGTGCAAGAGAAGAAACTGTTAACATAGAACGGTTGAATCTAACAACTTCAACTGTAAAATAATGAGACCTAGATGCCAATCTAGTACTTCCCTCAAATTCGTAAAGTCGAGTTACTAAAGGGGAAAGTTCATCAGAACAGTTGCCATGAAAATATTTATAAAAAAGGCACAGGGAAGCTACATTACAGCAGTGGGAAAGTAACTGAAGCCAAGACGTCATATACATTCAAATATCACTCGAAAAGACATGAATCCATCTCCTCCTCTCAGCTATGGGTTAAATAGTAGGACTTGTATCTGGAAAAATCATTGCTATTCATAAAAAGTTGTTAATGCAATATTCTCAAACAAAAATTATTCTTACAATTCAAATTATGCTTAAATTTTAAATAATACACAAAATGTTGATAAGCCAAATACAAATCAGTCAATCAATCAGTCTGGTCCAACCAAATGATCATAAAGAATTCATTTTTGAAAGAAATGCCCGAGTCAGTCTGAGAACTTCTTAACATGCCTGGTCAATTTTTATTTATAAATAAATCCAAAAGATATAAGCTACAAAAGCATATATTTAATTAACACAATATCTCATAAATAACCCTGAATAATTTATCTTAATATGAGCTCCTTGATATTCTAGAACCTTCATCAGACTTTGAACCATTGACTTTGTTAAATTTTCTACTCTTACAACTTTAACATTACTTACTGCAGTTTTTATTGCTTCTCAGATTATATCATTTTCCATTACCATATTCATCTATTTTAATGATAGACCATAAGATATCCATTGGATTATTATCTAGATTGGCTGGGGTGGAGGTTATTCCATTAATTTGTTATTTTAATAACTTTTTTGGCATATACCTTCTTGACATTCTATAACCGTCATCAATCTTTTAGTCATCGATATTGTAAGCTTTTCTACTCTTTTGGCTTTTGGCAAGTCTTTTGCATTACTTGCAGTAGATTTTATTGCTTTCCAGAGATTTTCTTTGCGTGAATATTGTTCTACACTCTTACACACAACTCTTTTAATGATGAACCATAAGTTTCCCATGGAATCCATATCTCGAGATACAGGGATCCCTCTATAATGGGAAGTCACTTTCCTGGAGGTTAGCACCAGCCATGCTAATGGAAGTCACAGAGAGGTCTCTCAGATGATTAATGGAGAGCAGTTTAATTAACAAGCATTCCTTTGCATCAGTTATCAACAGACAGAGGACAACGACTGTCATTTTGACCTTATTATTATTTTTACATGTTAATATGGGCTCCTTGACATTCTATAACCTTCATCAGACTTTCAACCAATGATTTTCTTAAATTTTCTGTTCTTTCAACTTTAACATTACCTGCAGCAGTTTTTATTGCTTCTCAGATTATATCACTTTCCATTGTCATATTCATCCCTTTTAATAATAGACCATAAGATATCAACTGGATTAATATCTGGATGGGTTGTGGCGGGGGTTATTCCATTAATTTGGTATTTTAAAAATGTTTTAGCAATATGGACAACAGCTTTAGAGAATGTAAATCAGCATAGGCTTGCATGAATGTATTCTTTAGCTTAAAGCTTCTTAATTGTAACCTGCACAATTCAAAAAATATTTTATTAAAAAACTGACAATAATTTACTGAATTCATTTTGATGTCATCAACATTGAAGGCCTCATAGTTGTAATGTCTACAATGATAACCCCAGACATTACTGCCAACCATCAAAGTCATTTTGATCGACTATCTCTTTGAAGGATTCAACATTTACTTCTTTGTTTTTATTTGCGATGTTTACTTAAGTGTGGTAATTTGTTTGCTTTCATATCTTTAGCCAATGTTCTTAATATTTTGCGTTCTTCATAGCATCAACTTCTTCAAATATTTTCTTGCTAATCCACTTTTCTTTCTTAGTACCCTATTCATTTTCCTGAAATCTTTTCATGACATTCTTAAAACCAGTTATTTTCTTGGTCTTATTAATGTTTTCAGTTTCGTTTTTGATTGTTCTCTAATCTCTATCCAACTTCTTTGCCATTTTCAGTGTTGGATTCCTATCACTTAAATTACTTTTATAAATCGTTATAAATGTTAATAATAAATATTAAAATATTTAATAAATTATTGTTTTTTTTTTTTTCATTTCAGGTCATATATTTCTTACGATTCCTGGCAAAAAGCTTTACATCTGAAATAATATAAATATCATATAAAATTAAGACATCAGTTGAATCCGCTACCTTGGTTTCTGATATAATGGAATATGCGTACACCTGTGTTCCCCCTCACTGGAATATGACTGGCTGGTGTCCGTCATAAATACCGACGGACGTGGAGGAGAGTCAGAGCCTTAGTCTGAGTGTTAAGTCTATAACGACGCTCATTGGACTACGCCATTGATCTACACTTCTTACCTGCGATTACGACGCGTACCAGTCGATTACTGCTACCATATTCTACTTGGTTATAGTAGCCAAAGCCACTTAGCTACTTCGTTCAAATATATCCCTTTCCGGGACATATCAGTTTCAACCTTACGGCATCCTCAGGTGATTTTTATCAATTGACCTCCCAACACTTTATTTAAAAAATCGCCTGAGGATACCATAAGTTTGAAACCAAGGTAGCGAATTCAACTGATCTCCTAATTTTTAAAGTTAAAAGCTTATGCAACTTTAGAGTTGTTCATCGTACTGTAAATAAATATATGTAACATGAATATTTATAATACATAAAATGTTAATGGTCAGAGATGAATCAGGCCAGGAAACAGTAGTATTAAAAAGTGCTCAATACACGTGTGAAAAAAAAAATAAACATAATAAAATCTGACAAGTTATTGTAAATGTTCTTTCTACTTCATGTCAGTGGAAAACGTTTGCCCAAGTTGCAATGAGCCACTTTCCTGAAATTCAGCATCAGCCATATTGATGGTAGGCAAAAAGGGTTTTCTTAGACGGTTAAAAGAGAGCAGTTTCGTTTTGGATGCGCTAAAATTAACACGCCATTCCTTGCCTTAGTTAACAACAGTCTTTAGGTAATTTTCTTTTTTTAGATCAGCTGCTAATTTGACCTTATCGAACCGATCAGACTTACTATTAAGATAGGATTAAATAGTTGTGTCATTAGTATAGATACCAAGTTGAGAACTGATGCCATCAGGAAGGTCGTTGATGAAAATTTGAAACAACGTAGGTTCAATTTTCATTTCACAATTTGATAAGAAAGATTGATTAGGTTAAAAGATTAATCCAGAAATACCATAACCTTTCAACCTGTAAAGAAGATCAGCATTCCAAATCCTGATAATGCCTTCGAGATACCCAAAGCAACAGCCCGAGCTTCCCCATTCTTATCTAAAGCTTGAGAAATTCTTTCAGTAATAATCATTAATACATCAGTAGTTGACCTAGAGAAGCGAAAGGCATATTGCTTAGCCGAAAGAAGACACTGCGAGTTGAGATGCCTAACCAATTCAGAGTTGATTAGAGCCTCTAGGGATTTGCCAAAAAGTAGAAGGCAAAAAAGGCAGTTAGAAGAATCAGACGGTTATATATTGTAGAGTTTAGAGAGAACGGGAGCCAGTTCAGGAGCCCATTTCTTAAGAAATGTTGCATTAATACCGTCAAGTATACATGCTTTATGGGTATCTACTTTATAGACGATAGCAGAAACCATGGATGGAGATCTATTTGTAAAAGATATTAAAATAATTCAGAACTGATACTGGGAGCAAACCACCTGCATGTGGATAGAAAATAAACTGAGTATTTACACATCGATTGTAAGTAGACAGGATATATGATTGTCACCAAAATAAACAATCCAACGTCCACATAAGTATACTAGCTGAATTACCCGCACCTTGCTGCGTGTCACTTTTTTTTTTTTTTTTTTTTTTGGAAGAAAATGAAGATTGATTTTAAATCAATATTATAGTTTGTGGAGAAAATGATGCATTTCAATATTACTCAATGATCTTGCCGGTGTGATCACCATCTTCTGAATTTCTCCTTCTATATTTTGGATAGTCATTCCCTTGTTCAAATTTAAATTTAATTTAAATCAAAAGGAAAAAAATTCAGTGGAGAGTGAACAAAAATATCTTGATCTGACCCCTTTGAAATGTATTTGATGCAATACTTGATTGAATGAATTGATGAATTGATGTGCAGATTTCCAACATTGATATCACCAACTGTGTCACAACAAATATGTATTGTAAAGTATTGCCCACTGATTGGTGATTTTCTCATTTTGATCTTGCCGATGTGACCTCTATCTTCTGACTTTCTCCTTCTGTATTTTGGATAGGAGTCATTACCTTGTTCAAATTTAAATTTAATTTAAATTAAAGGGAAAAAAAAACTTTCAGTGGAATGTTTCCGGGAGCCCACTTTGATCAAAATGAAATATACTTATCCAAGTACCCTGGGTAATGTACTTTCAGTGTATATATTTGATTATGGGGGGTGGGGGTCTATCTCTAAAACTCTCGGAGGAGTTCAATAACAAAAAAAAAACAGACAGAAGCTAGAACTTTATATATATATATATATATATATATATATATATATATATATATAGAAGTGTCCTTTTTGTTTCCAATTTCTTGAAAACTTTGTCGTTGCTCACATGTTCAGCCCATGATATTCTCACCATCCTTCTGTAGAGTCCGTATTCATCTGTGATGAGATTGTTCAGCATTCGCTGTAATATAGGAGAACAGACATTACATAATAGTTCAGTAGACTTTTCTTTGTTTCTAATAATATTTTCCTGTTTCTTAATACGTTGCATAGCTTTTGGAAGGCATCTTTAGCTATCCCGGCGTGCCTTTTGATTTTAGTGTCGCACTTTTTGTTCTCTGTTAAACAACTCCCTGGATATTTAAATTGTTGTATATTTGTTTGATTTTGGTATTTCCATTTTGTAATTTGCATGTTGAGTGTTCCTGTTGCTGACAACCACGCATATCACCTTCTTGTAATTGATGTTTAATATTTTCTTCTTGCTTATTTTCACTACCTTATGTCAAAGTTATTGTAGTTTCCTTACTGTGTCTGCTATTAACACCGTGTCATCTGCATATCTGATGTTGAATCTAATGAATCCTGGTAGGACTTCTAATTCTCTCGCCTCACTATATAGGTTTGAGAAGACACATCCTTGTCTTACACCTATTTCTATTTTTATATACCTACTGAATTCATTTTTATATCCGTATGCAGGCGGTTTGCTGCCAATGTAAGTTCCAGATTATGACATTTAACAAACAATTTACGAATTTTGTCTATACTAGTACTAAATTTTAGACGCAGCTGGTTGGAAAAAATAACATCTTTGGCAGCACATCAAGTTGGATTTTATTTCTCAAAGAAGATTCCCAGTGTTTCAATTAACATTTCTCTTGTTGGAGCCGTGTTTCCTATCGTTAGATAAGTCCAACTGCTTGTTACGGTCTGCAAGCTCTCCTTTTTTTAACTGTAGATTAATTCAAACTGATTGCCTATATATTTACCGAATTCATTTTCTATCCGTATGCAGAGAGTTTGCTTATCTTTACTACTTAGAGAAATAGAGAACTTTGTTTCCCTACAGTTTCCACTATATAAAAAAAAATGAATAAACGGCCCGTAGTAGAAACCCAAGTTTTTGTATTCTTCTTCTCTAACTGTTTACATGAAAACACGCACTCACTCTAAATACACCAAGACGCACCTATAAATTCTATATTATCTTCGCTTGTATAGAGAGTATAAAAATAAATTGTTTATAAAAAAACCTTCCTGGAGACATACAGAAGGATTTAAATATTGTAGTTTTGGAGTTTGAGTCAGACACAAGCATACATACATACATAGAATTATTATACACTTACATACATATAGCAATATTGATGGTTTTTCGGGTAGGCTTGAAATCGGTTAATTTCTTGAAACTTCGAAAGGACGTGTCGTCTCTCCTTGAATTCGAACACCACAAATTATAATAACGTTGGTTTAAAAAGTTAAATGCATGTGAAACATGACTGACCAATGAAAATCAAACAACGCGAAAGTAAAAATAGCAGAGTCTCTTTCTTCTTTTTCTCCATATATCTCTCTTTGATGAAGCGTTAATAAAAGGGAAACATGTTAGATTGATAAACGCTTCCTATTTGATCTTAATCTTATACATACATACATAGCTGTATAGCTGGCCACTCGTACTGAAGAATACCCGTCTACTAGGGCGGCTAGCCAATCCCCATTGTAGACACTTGCTCAGGCGCATTTGTGTTTATTCAACACCCACAGAGCTTAACATATACTGCAACTATGTTGAGCAGACTTTAGTTACAGTTTCTGGGAATGAGCGTGTTATCTAACGTGATCAACAATTTGAACAAGGCATACATACATACATACATACATACATCTGAATGCCCATTATTATAGAAAGCTCTTATAGAATAGATTGATAGAAAGAAAATACATTGTTTCAGAACAAAGTATGGATAAAAAAGGGTTAATTATTGAAAGAGTGTCAGCTACAAAGGAGTAACCCCCACCTTCCACTTTTTTAGAAAGTTAATTTTTTTTAAGCAAAGATAGTAGGACTTTTTCCTCATGGACAGTTACACGAACAGTACAGACATAGGTAGTATTTATAAATGTTTATTGTTTAGGAATATTTACATTATTTTCTACTTGTAGTTTTGACGACTGACTTTGCTAGATTTACACCTTCGTTACAATATTTCCCCTCCTCCAGTCGGCATTCTTTCAATTCCATCTTGGGTGGTCACCGGTTTCCTACTTTTCATTTTAGGGAATTCAACTTTGTGCTCAATTGGATTTAAAACCCATGAACATGCTAGACCAGCGTTTCTCAACCATTTTTGTTACCCTTGTGGAACCCTTGAAATATTTTTCATGTCTCAGGGAACCTCTGCATAGAAATTATTATATATCATTACTAATATCTATCTCTTTCATATTTTTATCGTATTTTACGTGGTAAGCGTTATATATTTTCCTATGACTGTTTTAAAGAAAGAATTACCCCTTTTATGTCAAATTTAACTGGCTATACAAAAAAATCATATTGCTTGTTTATGAGACCTCCCACAAGGTTTTAATTTACAAAAACAACGTGAACACACACAAAAATAAACATAAATAACCAATATCACATTATTATTATTTTTCTTTGATTTCTGGCGTTTACACATTTCTTTCCAGGTCCCGCCCAGGGACCTAAGGTGAGAAATGGCATCATGACACTTTCCACTGACAAAAAAAAAAAAAAAGAAATTACATAGATAAAGCCCTTCGTAAAGTGTGGGCTGTAATTGTCAGAACAATTTTTTGTATCTCCTTGAGGCATGGACTTCCAGGGATCCCTTCAATTAGTCTACTGCAATTACAGGGTGGAAGCCTTTATAATAACAAAATATTTTCCAAAGATTAGACGTACGTGTGTAGTAAAATTGTAAATATAAAATTAAACAATTAAAATTACTTAAAAGGGCAGTAGTCTATCACTGTTTCTTGCGGAATCTCTAGCGACCTCTTGTACAGCTCTAGGGTTTCAGGAACACAGGTTGAGAAATACTATCTTAAACCAATCATGCACTTTACCTTCTGTCTCTTCAGGATAATCATATTTCTGAGCAAAATATTTCGGATTCCTGTTGGGCTAAACACAATTCTTTCTCGTAAGCATGTGAATAAAGTCAACAACTTTTCTTTCAACCTAATGCAGTAAAAAAAAAAAAGAAAAAAAGAAAAACGCCATGTAACCACTATGGCATCAAATGAAAACACCACCGAAATATCGGTCAATACGTCACCAACCCCGTTCCATCTACCCTCATAAAATGAATACTAAAATTTGGTTTCTGCAGCTGGAAGCGATATTCACCACCCGGAGAATCACCTCCCAGAAATCCAGTTTCGCTAACGCAGTACAAGCCGTGCCACCAAACGTAGTCGGCGAGGTAGTAGGCATAGTTGAACAGAGTCATATTCACATTTGAAAAGTGCAATTACTGGATTGGTTTGGGTGCTCTGACAATTTTTACCCACATCAATAGGTGTGATAGGACCCAGTCCCGGCTACTGCGCTTCATGAAAATCCGCTTAGGCCAACACACCCTGGCAGAATACACCCTCCCTCTTCTGTGGATGGACAGACTACCAATGACTGTGACACAGATACTAGCATCAATGGCTGAAGACATCGCCCTGAACAAACTGGCTGTCGTTTGTGACAGGATTTTTCCACATTCGGTGAGTGAGTTAACTCACTGCATGAAACCCGCGAACCTGTCAATGCAGACGCAGACACACGTGACCCATAGAAAAGACGTTGACAGACGTTGCAGAAGCAGATGCAAAAGATGCAACATATTCTGAGGTGGGGGTGGGGTCAAGAAACAAATGTCCGCATCGAGGCAGCAGAGTGAGCAGACGCAGTCAGGAGAGGCAAAAAGACCAAGATATCTGCTGGTTCCATCAAATCTTCCATGACAAAGAAAGGAACTGCAAAATGCCTTGCAAATGCCAAACGGTCCAGGGAAGCTGAAAGACCGGGGAGTAGCAACGGCGGACCCAGCTGGTGGGGAAAATACAATGCAGCTTATTCTATGTATGGGATAAAAACAAGGCAACTAAAGTTTCACAGTAGACACAGGAGAAGCAATCAGCATTAAACCCCCTACGGTCACGCCGTCAAACACACTCTGTTTTACCTCTAAGCGGCTAACGGCTCCCACATAGTGACTTATGGTGATTTTCTAAGCGTATCTTAGATGTGGCACAAGGCCGAAAGTAGGAGGCACCCAGTGAGAATCGAACTCACTATTCAGTCGTAATTGTTCTAGCGAGACAAGCTTGCTAACCATTACACCACGCCAAGGTGCTCCAACATAGTGACTTATGGAACGAAAGCTCTAACTTTAAACATTGGCATGCGACGCGGTTTTACATGATCATTTACTCATAGGACATCCATACCCGGAGGAGATTTCTTAGCACATTTTAATTTGGCTGTGTACATGAATACAAGAACTCTGTCGTCAATACAACAAGCATCCATATCACTGCTACCCTCAGACGTTACAACAAGACAGAAATCAGTGTCATAATTTGCCACAATCATGAGTTCATAGACATGTTGAATCAGTACACAGAAATCACACAGCCATTCGAGAATATTGATTCAGGAAAGTATCAGACCCAGCACAATATTAGAACAACCATAAATTTTCACCACAACGATTGCCACCGCACAAATATGACTACGCGAAGAAAGAACGAAAGAATCGTGCGTCCATCAGAGATCCCATATGCCTAATCGCTACACTTGGTCCCGAAACTCCAAAGTACAGATTTTCAACTATGCGTCGATTACAGGAAATTCAATTCCTCAACCATCCCTGATCGCTACCCAGTACTTCATATCCGTGAATTTGCATCAAGACTGCATGGTACATGCATAGATCGACCGTATCGTGGCATGCAACCAAATCCACGTGGCTACTGACGACATTCCCAGAACAACGGCTATCACGCCATTTAGCCTATACGGATTCATAAAAATGCCATCCGCGGCCAACATTCTTGTGTATGAACTCTAGCCAACCCGGCACCAGCAGCAGCTCCTGTCGGCCTGTAACAGCAGCATCAACTCAATCTAGCAGCAGCAGCACTAGTTAGCCCTGACCAACACCAACCGGCCCGCACCAGCAGCAGCACTAGTTAGCCCTCACCAACACCAACCGGCCCTCACCAGCAGCAGCACTAGTTAGCCCACACCAACACCAACACCAACTGTCCCGCACCAGCAGCAGCACTAGTTAGCCCTCACCAACACCAACCGGCCCCTCACCAGCAGCAGCAGCACTAGTTAGCACTCACCAACACCAACCGGCCCTCAACAGCAGCAGAACTAGTTAGCCCTAAGCAACACCAACCGGCCCTCAACAACAGCAGCACTAGTTAGCCCTAACCAACACCAATCGGCCCTCAACAGCAGCAGCACTAGATAGCCCTCACCAACACCAACCAGCCCTCACCAGCAGCAGCATAGTTAGCCCACACCAACACCAACCGGCCCTCAACAACAGCAGAACTAGTTAGCCCTCACCAACACCAACCGGCCCTCAACAGCAGCAGCACTCGTTAGCCCTAACCAACACCAACCGGCCCTCACCAGCAGCAGCAGCACTAGTTACCCCTCACCAACACCAACCGGTCCTCAACAACAGCAGCATTAGTTAGCCCTCACCAACACCAACACCAACCAGCCCTCACCAGCAGCAGCACTAGTTAGCCCACACCAACACCAACACCAACTGTCCCTCACCAGCAGCAGCACTAGTTAGCCCTCACCAACACCAACCGGCCCTCACAGCGGCAGCATTAGTTAGCCCTCACCAACACCAACGGACCCTCAACAACAGCAGCACTAGTTAGCCCTCACCAACAACAACCGGCCCTCAACAGCAGCAGCACTAGTTAGCCCGCACCAACACCAAACGGCCCTCAGCAGCAGCAGCACTAGTTAGCCCTCACCAACACGAACTGGCCCTCACCAGCAGCAGCACTAGTTAGCCCTAACCAACACCAACCGGCCCTCAACAACAGCAGCACTAGTTAGCCCTCACCAACACCAACACCAACTGTCCCGCACCAGCAGCAGCACTAGTTAGCCCTCACCAACACCAACCGGCCCTCACCAGCAGCAGCACTAGTTAGTCCTCACCAACACCAACCGGCCCTTAACAGCAGCAGCACTAGTTATCCCTCACCAACACCAAACCCCCTCACCAGCAGCAGCACTAGTTAGCCCTCACCAACACGAACTGGCCCTCACCAGCAGCAGCACTAGTTAGCCCTAACCAACACCAACCGGCCCTCAACAACAGCAGCACTAGTTAGCCCTCACCAACACCAACCGGCCCTCAACAGCAGCAACATTAGTTAGCCCGCACCAACACCAACCGGCCCTCAACAGCAGCAGCACTAGTTAGCCCACACCAACACCAACACCAACTGTCCCGCACCAGCAGCAGCACTAGTTAGCCCTCACCAACACCAACCGGCCCTCACCAGCAGCAGCAGCAGCACTGGTTAGCACTCACCAACACCAACCGGCCCTCAACAGCAGCAGAACTAGTTAGCTAACCAACACCAACCGGCCCTCAACAACAGCAGCACTAGTTAGCCCTAACCAACACCAACCGGCCCTCAACAGCAGCAGCACTAGATAGCCCTCACCAACACCAACCAGCCCTCACCAGCAGCAGCATAGTTAGCCCACACCAACACCAACCGGCCCTCAACAGCAGCAGAACTAGTTAGCCCTCACCAACACCAACCGGCCCCTCAACAGCAGCAGCACTAGTTAGCCCTAACCAACACCAACCGGCCCTCACCAGCAGCAGCAGCACTAGTTACCCTAACCAACACCAACCGGTCCTCAAATAACAGCAGCATTAGTTGGCCCTCACCAACACCAACACCAACCAGCCCTCACCAGCAGCAGCACTGGTTAGCCCACACCAACACCAAACACCAACTGTCCCTCACCAGCAGCAGCACTAGTTAGCCCTCACCAACACCAACCGGCCCTCACAGCGGCAGCATTAGTTAGCCCGCACCAACACCAACCGGCCCTCAACAGCAGCAGCACTACTTAGCCCTCACCAACACCAACCGGCCCTCACCAGCAGCAGCACTAGTTAGCCCTCACCAACACTAACGGACCCTCAACAACAGCAGCACTAGTTAGCCCTCACCAACAACAACCGGCCCTCAACAGCAGCAGCACTAGTTAGCCCGCACCAACACCAAACGGCCCTCAGCAGCAGCAGCACTAGTTAGCCCTCACCAACACGAACTGGCCCTCACCAGCAGCAGCAGCACTAGTTACCCCTCACCAACAGGTCCAAGAGCAGGTCCTCACCAGCAGCAGCAGCTAGTTAGCCCTTACCAACACCAAACCCCCCTCACCAGCAGCAGCACTAGTTAGCCCTCACCAACACCAACACCAAACTCCCCTCACCAGCAGCAGCACTAGTTAGCCCTCACCAACACCAACCGGCCCTCACCAGCAGCAGCACTAGTTAGTCCTCACCAACACCAACCGGCCCTTAACAGCAGCAGCACTAGTTATCCCTCACCAACACCAAACCCCCTCACCAGCAGCAGCACTAGTTAGCCCTCACCAACACGAACTGGCCCTCACCAGCAGCAGCACTAGTTAGCCCTAACCAACACCAACCGGCCCTCAACAACAGCAGCACTAGTTAGCCCTCACCAACACCAACACCAACTGTCCCGCACCAGCAGCAGCACTAGTTAGCCCTCACCAACACCAACCGGCCCTCACCAGCAGCAGCAGCAGCACTAGTTAGCACTCACCAACACCAACCGGCCCTCAACAGCAGCAGAACTAGTTAGCCCTAACCAACACCAACCGGCCCTCAACAACAGCAGCACTAGTTAGCCCTAACCAACACCAACCGGCCCTCAACAGCAGCAGCACTAGATAGCCCTCACCAACACCAACCAGCCCTCACCAGCAGCATAGTTGTTAGCCCCCACCAACACCAATCGGCCCTCAACAGCAGCAGAACTAGTTAGCCCTCACCAACACCAACCGGCCCTCAACAGCAGCAGCACTAGTTAGCCCTAACCAACACCAACCGGCCCTCACCAGCAGCAGCAGCACTAGTTACCCTCACCAACACCAACCGGTCCTCCCAACCAACAGCCCTCAGCATTAGTTAGCCCTCACCAACCCACACCAACACCAACACCAACTGTCCCTCACCAGCAGCAGCACTGGTTAGCCCTCACCAACACCAACCGGCCCTCACCAGCAGCAGCAGCATTAGTTAGCCCGCACCAACACCAACCGGCCCTCAACAGCAGCACTAGTTAGCCCTCACCAACACCAACCGGCCCTCACCAGCAGCAGCAATAGTTAGCCCTCACCAACACCAAACACCAACGGACCCTCAACAACAGCAGCACTAGTTAGCCCTCACCAACAAGCACCATAGCAAACACCAACCGGCCCTCAACAGCAGCAGCACTAGTTAGCCCGCACCAACACCAAACAAACTCCCCAACACCAGCCAGCACCAGCAGCAGCAAACGGCCCTAGCAGCAGCAGCACTTTAGCCCTCACCAACGCGAACTGGCCCTCCCTCACCAAACACCAACTGGCCCTCACCAGCAGCAGCACTAGTTAGCCCTCACCAACACCAACCGGCCCCTCAACAGCAGCAGCACTAGTTAGCCCGCACCAACACCAACCGCAGCACTAGTTAGTCCTCAACACCAACCAAACCCCTCACCAGCAGCAGCACTGGTTAGGCCCTCACCAACACCAACACCAAACTCCCCTCACCAGCAGCAGCACTAGTTAGCTCTCACCAACACAAAAACCAAACCCTCACCAGCAGCAGCACTAGTTAGCCCTCACCAACACCAACCGGCCCCTCACCAGCAGCAGCACTAGTTAGCCCTCAGTCACCAAACGGACCCTCAACAGCAGCAGAACTACAACCAACAACAACCCCTCAACAGCAGCAGCACTAGTTAGCCCTCACCAAGACCAACCGGCCCCAACAGCAGCAGCACTAGTTAGCCCACACCAACACCAACACCAACCCCCCCTCAATAGCAGCAGCAGCACTAGTTAGCCCTCACCAACCAACACCAACACCAAACACCCTTCAACCGGCCCTCAACAGCAGCAGCACTAGTTAGCCCTCACCAACACCACACCAACCAAACACCAGCAGCCCAGCAGCAACACCAACCCCCCTCACTAGTTGCACTAGTTAGCCCTCACCAACACCAACCGGCCCCTCAACAGCAGCAGCACTAGTTAGCCCACCAACAAACAACCGGCCCTCAACAGCAGCAGCACTAGTTAGCCCCTCACCAACCCAACACGGCCCCGCACCAGCAGCACACTAGTTAGCCCTCACCAACACCAACCCAGCAGCAGCACCCTCACACCAGCAGCAGCATTAGTTAGCCCCTCACCAGCACCAAACGGCCCCTCAACAGCAGCAGCACTAGTTAGCCCTCACCAACACCAACCGGCCCTCACCAGCAGCAGCACTAACCGGCCCTCACCAGCAGCAACCGGCCCAACAGCAAACCCCCCTCACCAAGCAGCAGCACTAGTTAGCCCTCACCAAACACACCAAACCGCAGCCCTCAGCCCTCACCAACACCAACTGCAGCACTAGTTAGCAACCCCTCAACAGCACACCACTACCAACCGGCCCTCACCAGCAGCACCAACCCACCAACCGGCCCCTTCCCAGCAGCAGCACTGGTTAGCCCTCACCAACACCAACTGGCCCTCAAAGCACCCTTCACCAGCAGCAGCAGCACTAGTTAGCCCTCAACCACCAACACCAACCAGGCCCCTCAACAGCAGCACACTAGTTAGCCCTCACCAACACCAACCGGCCCAGCACTAGTTAGTCCTCACTCCACCAACTGGCCCTCAACAGCAGCAGCCTCCCACACCAAACACCAAACCCCTCTTCCAGCAGCAGCACTAGTTAGCCCTCACCAACACCAACCGGCCCCCTCAACAGCAGCAGCACTAGTTAGCCCCCAAACCAACACCAACCGGCCCCCACACCAACACCAACACCAAACCCCCTCACCAGCAGCAGCACTAGTTAGCCCTCACCAACACCAACCCAAACCCCCTCACCAGCACACTGGTTAGCCCTCACCAACACCAACCGGCCTCAACCAGCAGCAGCACTAGTTAGCCCTCACCAACACCAACCGGCCCTCCCCAGCAGCAGCACTAGTTAGCCCTCACCAACACCAACCGGCCCTCCCCAGCAGCAGCACTAGTTAGCCCTCACCAACACCAACCGGCCCCTCCCCGGCAGCAGCACTAGTTAGCCCTCACCAACACCAAACCAACCACCCCTCACCAGCAGCAGCACTAGATAGCCCACACCCACCAAACGGTTCTAAACCCCCCTCACCAACACCACCAAGACCAACGGCCAGCACCAGCCCAACACAACACAAACCTTCACCAGCAGCAGCACTAGTTAGCCTCACCAACACCAACCGGCCCTCAACAGCAGCAGCATTATTTAGCCCACAACAGCAGCACTACCAACACCAACACCAACACCACCCCTCACCAGCAGCAGCACTAGTTAGCCCTCACCAACACCAACACCAAACACCCTTCACCAGCAGCAGCAACTAGTTAGCCCTCACCAACACCACCAGCAGCAGCAGCACTAGTTAGCCCACCCCACCAACCAGCAGCCCTTCACCAGCAGCAGCACTAGTTAGCCCTCACCAACACCAAACGGCCCTCACCAGCAGCAGCAGCACTAGTTAGCCCTCACCAACACCAACCGGCCCTCCCCGGCAGCAGCACTAGTTAGTCCTCACCAACACCAACCGGCCCTCAACAGCAGCAGCACTATTTAGCCCACACCAACACCAACACCAAACCCCCCTCACCAGCAGCAGCACTAGTTAGCCCTCACCAACACCAACACCAAACACCCTTCACCAGCAGCAGCACTAGTTAGCCCTCACCAACACCAACCGGCCCTCAACAACAGCAGCACTGGTTTAGTCCTCACCAACCAACACACAACCCCCCCTCACCAGCAGCAGCACTAGTTAGCCCACCAACACCAACACCAACACCACTAGTTACCCCCCTCACCAACCGGCCCTCAACAACAGCAGCAGCACTAGTTAGCCCTCACCAGCACCAACACCAAACACCCAACACCACCAGCAACAGCAGCACTAGTTAGCCCTCACCAACACGAACTGGCCCTCACCAGCAGCAGCACTAGTTAGCCCCTAACCAACACCAACCGGCCCCTCAACAACAGCAGCACTAGTTAGCCCTCACCAACACCAACCGGCCCTCACCAGCAGCAGCATTAGTTAGCCCGCACCAACACCAACCGGCCCTCAACAACAGCAGCACTAGTTAGCCCTCCACCAACACCAACACCAAACCCCTCACCAGCAGCAGCACTATTTAGCCCTCACCAACACCAACCGGCCCTCACCAGCAGCAGCACTAGTTAGCCCTAACCAACACCAACCGGCCCTCCTGGCAGCCAATTTAGCCCCAACACCAAACCCCCCTCAACAGCAGCACTAGTTAGCCCACAACACCAACACCAACACCAACCGGCCCTCACCAGCAGCAGCATTTTAGCCCAGCCCAACAACAACACCAACACCAAACCCCCTCACCAGCAGCAGCACTAGTTAGCCCTCACCAACACCAACACCAAACCCCTTCACCAGCAGCAGCACTAGTTAGCCCTCACCAACACGAACTTGCCCTCACCAGCAGCAGCACTAGTTAGTCCTCACCAACACCAACCGGCCCTCAACAACAGCAGCACTAGTTAGCCCTCACCAACACCAACCGGCCCCCTCAACAGCAGCAGCATTAGTTAGCCCTCACACCAACACCAACCGGCCCTCAAACACCAACTGGCTCCCCGCAGCAGCACTAGCCCTCACCAACAAACGGCACCAAGCACCCCTCAAACTCCGGCCCTCACCAGCAGCAGCACTGGTTAGCCCCTCACTCACACCAACCGGCCCCAAACGTTAGCCCTCACCAGCAGCAACCGGCCCCTCAACAGCAGTTAGCCCTCACCAACACCAACCTAACACCAAACCGGCCCCAACAACAGCAGCACTAGCAGCCCCTCACCAACACTAGTTAGCAACACCAAACCCCCCCCACCAGCAGCAGCCTCACCAACTACAACCGGCCCTCAACAGCAGCAGCACTAGTTAGCCCTCACCAAGACCAACCGGCCCTCCCCGGCAGCAGCACTATTTAGCCCACACCAACACCAACACCAAACCCCCCTCACCAGCAGCAGCACTAGTTAGCCCTCACCAACACCAACACCAAACACCCTTCACCAGCAGCAGCACTAGTTAGCCCTCACCAACACCAACCGGCCCTCCCCAGCAGCAGCACTAGTTAGTCCTCACCAACACCAACCGGCCCTCAACAGCAGCAGCACTATTTAGCCCACACCAACACCAACACCAAACCCCCTCACCAAGCACTATTTAGCCCCCCACCCAACACCAAACCCCTCACCAGCAGCAGCACTAGTTAGCTCTCACCAACACAAACGGCCCTCACCAGCAGCAGCACTAGTTAGCCCTCACCAACACCAACCCAACCCCAACAACAGCAGCAGCATTAGTTAGCCCACACCAACACCAACCGGCCCCCTCAACAGCAGCAGCATTAGTTAGCCCGCACCAACACCAACCGGCCCTCAACAACAGCAGCACTAGTTAGCTCTCACCAACACCAAACGGCCCTCACCAGCAGCAGCACTAGTTAGCCCTCACCAACACCAACCGGCCCTCAACAGCAGCAGCACTTAGTTAGCCCGCACCAACACCAACCGGCCCTCAACAGCAGCAGCATTAGTTAGCCCGCACCAACACCAACCGGCCCTCAACAGCAGCAGCACTCAACCAACACCAACACCAGCAGCAGCACTAGTTAGCCCACACCAACACCAAACGGCCCCCTCACCAGCAGCAGCACTAGTTAGCCCCAACACCAACAGGCCCTCACCAGCAGCAGCACTAGTTAGCCCTCACCAACACCAACACCAAACACCCTTCAACCAGCAGCAGCACTAGTTAGCCCTCACCAACACCAACCGGCCCTCCCTCACAGCAGCCTAGTTAGCCCCTCCCAACACCAACACCAAACCCCATCACCAGCAGCAGCACTAGTTAGCCCTCACCACTGGCACCAACCGGCCCTCACCAACAACAACAGGCCCTCAACAGCACTATTTAGCCCACACCAACACCAAAAACACCAACAGGCCCTCACCAGCAGCAGCACTATTTAGCCCACACCAACACCAACACCAAACCCCTTCACCAGCAGCACTAGTTACCCTCAAACCCCCCCCTCCCAGCAGCAGCACTAGTTAGCCCTCACCAACACCAACACCAAACACCCTTCACCAGCAGCAGCACTAGTTAGCCCTCACCAACACCAACACCCTCACCAGCAGCAGCACTAGTTAGTCCTCACCAACACCAACCGGCCCTCAACAGCAGCAGCACTAGTTAGCCCTCACCAACACCAACCAGCCCTCCCCGGCACTAGTTAGCCCTCACCAACACCAAACACCCCTCAGCAGCAGCAGCATAGTTAGCCCTCACCAACACCAACCGGCCCTCACCAGCAGCAGCACTAGTTAGCCCTCACCAACACCAACCGGCCCTCACCAGCAGCAGCACTAGTTAGTCCTCACCAACACCAACCGGCCCTCAACAGCAGCAGCACTAGTTAGCCCTCACCAACACCAACCAAACCAACCGGCCAACTCCCCCAAACTCAGCACTAGTTAGCCCTCACCAACACGAACTGGCCCTCACCAGCAGCAGCACTAGTCCTCACCAACACCAACCAACACCAACCGGCCCCAACAACAACAGCAGCACACTAGTTAGCCCTCACCAACACCAACCGGCCCACTCAACATCAGCAGCAGCACTTAGTTAGCCCGCACCAACACCAACCGGCCTCACCAGCAGCAGCACTGGTTAGCCCTCACCCAACACCAACCGGCCCTCAACAGCAGCAGCACTAGTTAGCCCTCACCAACACCAACACCAAACTCCCCTCACCAGCAGCAGCACTAGTTAGCTCTCACCAACACCAAACGGCCCTCACCAGCAGCAGCACTAGTTAGCCCTCACCAACACCAACCGGCCCTCACCAGCAGCAGCACTAGTTAGCCCTCACCAACACCAACCGGCCCTCAACAACAGCAGCACTAGTTAGCCCTCACCAACGCCAACACCAAACCCCCATCACCAGCAGCAGCACTAGTTAGCCCTCACCAACACCAACCGTTAGCCTCACCACCAACAGCAGCACTAGTTAGCCCTCACCAACAACAACCGGCCCTCAGCAGCAGCAGCTCTATTTAGCCCACACCAACACCAACACCAACAGCAGGCCCTCACCAGCAGCAGCACTATTTAGCCCTCAACACACCCCTCACCAACACCAAACCCCCCCATCAACAGCAGCAGCCCCCTCACCAACACCAACCGGCCCCTCACCAGCAGCAGCACTGGCCCTCACCAACACCAACTGGCCCTCAACAGCAGCAGCACTTTGGTTAGCCCCTAACCAACACCAACCGGCCCCTCAACAACAGCAGCACTAGTTAGCCCTCACCAACACCAACCGGCCCTCAACAGCAGCAGCACTAGTTAGCCCTCACCAACACCAACCAGCACTAGTTAGCCCTCCCAACACCAACCGGCCCCCAACAACAGCACTAGTTAGCCCTCACCAACACCAAACGGCCCTCACCAGCAGCAGCACTAGTTAGCCCTCACCAACACCAACCGGCCCTCCCCGGCAGCAGCACTAGTTAGCCCTCACCAACACCAACCGGCCCTCACCAGCAGCAGCACTAGTTAGCCCTGACCAACACCAACCGGCCCTCACCAGCAGCAGCACTGGTTAACCCACACCACCAACACCAGCAGCAGCACTAACTGTCCTCACCAACTGCCCTCAGCAGCAGAGCACTAGTTAGCCCTCACCAACACCAACCGGCCCTCACCAGCAGCAGCACTAGTTACCCCTCACCAGCACCAACCGGTCCTCAACAGCAGCAGCACTAGTTAGCCCTGACCAACACCAACCGTCCCTAACCAGCAGCAGCACTAATTAGCTCTTACCAACACCAACCGGCCCTCAACAACAGCAGCACTAGTTAGCCCTCACCAACGCCAACACCAAACCCCCATCACCAGCAGCAGCACTAGTTAGCCCTCACCAACACCAACCGGCCCTCACCAGCAGCAGCACTAGTTAGCCCACACCAACAACAACCGGCCCTCAACAGCAGCAGCTCTATTTAGCCCACACCAACACCAACACCAACCGGCCCTCACCAGCAGCAGCACTATTTAGCCCACACCAACACCAACACCAAACCCCCCTCACCAGCAGCAGCACTAGTTAGCCCTCACCAACACGAACTGGCCCTCACCAGCAGCAGCACTAGTTAGCCCTAACCAACACCAACCGGCCCTCAACAACAGCAGCACTAGTTAGCCCTCACCAACACCAACCGGCCCTCAACAGCAGCAGCACTAGTTAGCCCTCACCAACACCAACCGGCCCTCCCCGGCAGCAGCACTAGTTAGCCCTCACCAACACCAAACGGCCCTCACCAGCAGCAGCACTAGTTAGCCCTCACCAACACCAACCGGCCATCACCAGCAGCGGCACTAGTTAGCCCTGACCAACACCAACCGGCCCTCACCAGCAGCAGCACTAGTTAACCCACACCAACACCAACACCAACTGTCCCTCACCAGCAGCAGCACTAGTTAGCCCTCACCAACACCAACTGGCCCCTCACCAGCAGCCCCTCACCAGCCGCCAACAGCAGCAGCACTGGTTAGCCCTGACCAACACCAACCGGTCCTCACCAGCAGCAGCACTAGTTAGCCCTCACCAACACCAACCGTCCCTCACCAGCAGCAGCACTAGTTAGCCCTCACCAACACCAACCGGCCCTCACCAGCAGCAGCAGCACTAGTTACCCCTCACCAACACCAACCGGTCCTCAACAGCAGCAGCACTAGTTAGCCCTGACCAACACCAACCGTCCCTCACCAGCAGCAGCAGCTAATTAGCCCCTCCCAACACCAACTGGCCCTCACCAGCAGCAGCACTAATTAGCCCTACCAACCGGCTCTCCCCGGCAGCAGCACTGGTTAGCCATCACCAACACCAACCGGCCCTCATCAGCAGCAGCACTAGTTAGCCCTCCCCAACACCAACCGTCCCTCACCAGCAGCAGCACTAATTAGCCCTTACCAACACCAACCGGCTCTCCCCGGCAGCAGCACTAGTTAGCCATCACCAACACCAACCGGCCCTCATCAGCAGCAGCACTAGTTAGCCCTCCCCAACACCAACCGTCCCTCACCAGCAGCAGCACTAATTAGCCCTCCCTACCAACACCAACCGGCTCTCCCCGGCAGCAGCACTAGTTAGCCATCACCAACACCAACCGGCCCTCATCAGCAGCAGCACTAGTTAGCCCTCCCCAACACCAACCGTCCCTCACCAGCAGCAGCACTAATTAGCCCTTACCAACACCAACCGGCTCTCCCCGGCAGCAGCACTAGTTAGCCATCACCAACACCAACCGTCCCTCAACAGCAGCAACAATATGCGATAAACTGTTCTTTTCAAGGCAACATTCGTCACCGACCATAAAACTGTCCTTTTCAGGACAACACTCTTCATCGACTACAAAATTTTCCTTTTCAGGACAACGCTCTTCTCACATTCTACATTGATCTTTTGCTTAGTGAACTATCACCATATTTTCAATGTATTTCTTTAACGACAATAAACTTGGCAATATATTTTTTTGCCCAAGTCTTCATTTTCTTTGTTGTCTTCCGTCATTCAATATTTTTTAACCGACAACAATACTATCAATTAAATTAATGTCACCAGTGTCACTGGAGATCATAAGAACACAGACTATGACATTTATACCACTGTACTTGACTGTGTGGTGATTATTCCCGCTTGGTCTGCCATGACACCTGTTAGGTGGCGCAATTTGGGGACTGTAGAAGCCTGGAATAATCTTCCACTTCCTGTCTTTTTTCTCCAAGATGTAGCCGTCTCTATACGACGGTCTTCCCTGCTAGAGAAGTTTCTTTCCACAAAGCGACTAACGACACACACGTTCATATCGCAGATAGACACAATTCCTATTAGTTAAATGTTTCCTTTCATTTTCAGCTATGTTCACACTAGTACATTTTCACTATTTTGTTCATCATTTATTAGTTTATATAAAAATGTATGGAGTTCTTTCCATATTGAAAAGTATTCCTTTTCTCCTTTCATCTCTGCAAATGATGACAAGAAAGAAAGAAAGAAATGTTAGTGAGAAGTCGGAAGAATGTAAATGAAGGTTTTATTTTCTAGGAAGGGAAAATGCTAACAGAATCTAGAAATATGCTGTATGCCTTCTCTCTGACACTGAAAGGAAAAACTAGCAAATGTTACAAAAGTCTGTCTTTATTCACAAATCCAACATATCAGATGAGTTTTCCCCGAATACCAGGAAACCGTTTTCTCTTCGCCTAAAACCCTACGAAGAATTCCTGGTGAAAATGGGAGGTGAAATAGAGAGAACAAGGAGAGCATCGGAAATGTTGGAAACTAATTATGAAAAAAACTTGAGATGATGAGTATTGCCGTCTGCCCAATATGGCAACAGTACTACATTTTAGGCCCGATCTGGCTCTTGTAAAGGTAGAGTATAGCAGGAGGAGTGGTACAGGGAACTGGCCATTATCCTGTATCTTTAGCGGTGGGCTGCATGTGCTTGTTCGACTTGAAGTCTGAGTGGAGTCTGAGGCAATAAGACATGGGGCCTCCCTGAGGGGACATCTATTCATCGTGACTGGCGGTCTGAACGTCGATGATGAAATGTAACTAGTTTTCGAAGCACTGAATGTAACCAGTCAGTTTTCCCCCGCTGAAATGTTAGAGTTCGATCAGAGGAGAGATCAGCTTCCAATTTCTAGTCGTCATGAGTTTTGTGATGTCAACGAACACTCATTGCCACTTTTGTGATTTCAACGAATACTTGTTGCCACTTTCGTAATGCTCGTTGTAGTAGAGACTTTGTAATCGCAACCATAATGCGCCGTTGAACAATGCTATTGTCAGACGCCTTCGAATATCACTCGCACTAATGAACTTTCTCGATAATACTCGCTCGAACAGTAATCCGTATAGGGATCCGAATAGAGAAATAGTATAGTGAATAGAGTAGAGAATAGAGGTCCGTATAGTAATAGAGGATAGACTAGAAATGACGATCATTTAGACGTCACGATAATTCCCATATATATATATATATATATATATATATATATATATATATAATCTATGGTCACATGATCTACTTAATTCAATAATAGGATCACCTGTGTTTGCTCACTGGCAATCTATGTTCAAACTCAAGTGTCGGCAGCGACATTTTATTCCTATATAATAACTTTTGTAGGTGCACCGATATATCGGTTAATGCGGAAGAAAGAAAAGAGCGGTGATACCTATAATGGGTAAGCCCTCAGCAGTGTCGAAGTGCAATTTAAATGTTATTGAAAGAAAATTGAACCAGTATTGATTGATAAGTACAGTTCAATATTTACGTTGAGAATTTGGAAATGTGACGGAATTATTAGAGGCTTAAATAGGAAGGTTGAGAACATTCGTCAAACGGTATTTGCAGTTATTGACAGGGAGTAATCAATTGCGTCAGACTACGCTATCTTGACTGTTATCTCTGAAGCACATGAGAGCTCAACTAGACATGTTATCATTGGGGCATTTATCGCCAAACATAGTGACCCCTTAGCTGAAGAAGTTGATGTTAACTACCCAGACAGGTTTATCCCACAAATTAAGATTACCATCTGTGCCGGTAAGTGGTCCGTGGTATTATTACAACTCGTTGAGATGCGTCACCTTGGTTGATGAGGGTAAATTGTTGTTACTAGTATCCTTACCTTTACTAGAAAGAGAAACAATTTTTGAAGTTTTTAAAATCATAAACCCGCCCATCCCATATCTCGAAGGAGTCGTAGCAAGCTACAAACTGAAAACAGAGAACACAACTTTCAATGTAGCTACAACCAGATTTATGTTAACACCTGAAGAGGCAACACAGTGCGAAACCAACGTACTAGATAAATGCCCATCCAGGAGTCCAGTCTATGTGAGAAGTGGTCACAGATTGTGTGTATTGGGATCATTTAGAAGAGACATGGAGGGAAATCAAGGAGGATTGCCAAGTGTAATAATAACTGGGAAAGTGTTACCTCAAGCGGTAGGTTTGTCAGACGGAGTATCGACCATAGCGCTTGGTGAGAAAACAGAATTGTCAAAAGTGCGTGAATGAGAACCAACTGGGCCACTTAGGATGTAACCACCCCTAACAACTATTAAGTTGCTGATTGGATCAGGGCCTATTCACCGTACTGGCAACTCTGTCAGTCGCCTGCGGTGCTGTCAAAGCCGATGGCGCCATCATGTCTCCATGTTGTGTGTTTTTGATCTTCCAAAACTAAAGCTGATAAAAAAAAAAAACATACTTGCGGTCGTCCGTGACTCAAGACAAATTAAATTCTTTGGTTATTTTGTCAATAGCAAATAATCCTGTAAAGATAGGGTGTAGAATGTTTTATGTAGGATAATGAATCAAGGACATTAGGAACAGACTCCCAGCCAGCCGATTATACGCTGAATAATTTATTCTTACTCTCCTGTGCATACTTTAAACATGTTTCTTCATGTTTTGATTTCAGTAGTGTTTTCTTATGCATTGACCATGTAAAATGGTTTTGTTCAGGGTACATTTGATATTTGTAGTAGAGACGTGCTCAGCACAAACCTCTTTGACCTCATTATTTACACTGGAACTGTTGTTCTCATCATTGTTGATATTATCACAACGTTTCGGCAGTTGTGTGCTTTGATCTTCATCAGGTGCTTATCGATCCAGGTAATCTTCAGAGAATTTCCAACAGCAGTCTCTACGGGGAGAGATTGTTCTTGTTCTACTGTCCATGTCCAGGGATGTCTCTTCCTGCTCGTATTTAGTACTGCTCAGTTGTACCTCACTTTCTTTCAACTGATTTTAAGTTTTTACTACCGAGCCCAAGGATTGAACACACAATTACTGTGTCACCAAATTCATAAAGCAACTCTTCCATTCACTAGGCCATGAAACTAAAACTTGACTCCGAAAATTGGAACTCAGATCATTAAACCTAAGTTTCTTATTGGTGCTGCTATAACTGCTTGACAACCAGCTAACTTTTTTTTACTGCTGCTGCTGCTGCTAAAGCTTTGTTGCCATATCTCTTTCCTTCATTATTAATGATTCCGATATCATATTTATTTCTATCTGGGCCTACTGAGGAGGCCATCATAATCTAGCATAAGCGCTGATTACTTCAGATATCTGATTCTCCAGTGTTGTTCTCTGTTTAGTATTTTAAATTTATTCCACTGGGGCTAATAACCATCTTTTTACTGTTGTCAGAGGAAACAGGTGTAGCAATACGATTTCTCACATATCGTTAGGAGATGAATAGATATATTCTCTTTCCTTTTAACTCAATTTAATGACCAGGGTTTCTCAGGAATTTTGTTTCCAGCTCATCTTTGAATTGTCAAACATAAAATTTGTTAGTGCTTTTACATGGTTGTAAAAGTAGGGTCCTTTGTAAGACTGACCACCCAAAATCTGTCTGGGTAGTCCCCCCTTCCGATTGGTGGACGGAAAGGAGTGGTGGGTCTACCAGCCAGTATCCATATAATGAATAGTACAATGAGTGAAGGGGCAGTCAGTGAAACGGCCAGATAGTGAGTGCGTAGGGGTTCGATTTCCGTGGCCGGGATTTAGTAAGAAATCAGAAAAAGTTCACTTTCTCGTAGCAGAAGAAAGACATTGCCGACTAACTGAGAAATCGTATCTTTTGCTACTTCCCGACCCAACAATTGTCTTGAAAACCATTGTCTTGTTGACGGCGTTTACGGCCCTAATATTGAGACGAATCTGTGGAACATAGCGAGTGCCAGCGTATTTACATACAGCCGACCTTGGATATCATCACAGCTGGTGTAGTGACGTGCATAATTGCATTACCACACAGGGTGAGCAATAATTGAATAGTACTAAATAATAACTAGACAATATAATCCCTAAGCATATGTAAATGGTACAAATTGAAGTTATTTTCCGTCGAGCGAAAATCTTGAAAATTCATCTCTTGAGCTCAGTATTTGTTGACTATGTTTATTTGCACAAGTTGAGAGTACTTCAAGTGACTGTAGCAGAAGAAAAAAGTGTGCTCAATGAATTGCATGGTATTCTGAACTCTCAACTACCTCCTCTATAACAAATTTTATCTTACTTATCTCACTTAGCGATGATTCTTTGTTACTAACCCATATGTAAAAGGTAACCATCTTGTTTCTTCATTAAAACCACCAAAACGATCGCACGTCTTCCTGTTGTTACTTGGAGTTGTTTAGAAAACAACTCTAATTTCATTTTGAATAATTTTATTCCAAGAGACAATTCATGTGCCTTTCTTTTGTAGTTTAATATTAAGTTGTTTTTTGTTTGTTTAGTGGCATATCAATTCCTTATGGTTCATTTGATACCTAAATTTAATTTTCTTGGGCACATTAATAATTTCGGAGTTTGTCTATATTTCTGAGATGAGGTATTATGTACAGTATTTACATTAGTCGGACTATTGTCCTCATCTTTGTCGCCATATTTGTCACAACGTTTCGACCGTTGTACGCTCCGGCCTTCTTCAGGTGGTTGTAATGTCGAACTGAACCCTTTCGATCACTGGGGTAGACTGTTCTAGTTCCACGTGCCATGTTTGATGGATGTCAGTTATCAGTTATCTCCTGCTAATTTTCCCTCTGAAAGTTCTCCACTGCCTTAACCAGGTATTGAAATCAAATATGGCGACAAAGATGAGGACAATAGTCCGACTAATGTAAATACTGTATTAATAATTTCCTTGACAAAAAATGTATCGCTAGTAATTTTTTTCTTTGACGAAAAATGTATTGCTGGTAATTTGTGTTTTCTTATAGAAATGTATTGCTGGTATTTTTACTATAAAAGTATTTATACTTTCATAATTTTTGTCCCAAGTTTCGAGGATAAGTATTTGCCCATATCTGGGACCCTAACAGGTACTACCACCTTGGGTCTGAGTGAACCTGGGAACAACAGCTATTAAGAGGTAGTCCCACGCTCGTCAAAACCACCAGATCAGTGGTCTTGCTGTCGGATATAGTTATTTCAAAGAACAACAAAATATCTTCCCTCGTCGTCACCACCATGACCGCCCTCTTGTCGTCACCACCGTGACCTGGATCAATCCAACGTAACGGACACCAGATTCCAACTCCCGTTTATGCTCAATCAAGATTCACTATTACACTCTATCGTCGTCACCACCGCAACCACGTTTTAGTTTGATCTCCCATTCAGCCAAAATCCAACAGCGATTATTCCATTCAATCAAGCTTCACTATCCACTTCCAGGCTTCCCTCGTCGTCACCACCATGACCTCTGTCAACCAGCCCGGCAACGCATCATACCTGGTAGTCCCAACTGGTCACCCATCTAGGTACTGATCAGGTTCGACGTTGCTTAACCTCGGTGCTCGTACGAGAACCACTGTCTCAACATGATATAGCCGCAAGTCCCAAATTAAGAAAATTGTCAACAACTGTCCGAAATGGCGTCGAATACAAACCTGAAACGGAAGTGAATCACAAAATACCAATTACTCCTTAGACAAAAAGTAGGAACAAACGGAGTTCAGTTATACGGGATATCATATCTCATAATTGTACCACAAGTTTATTTTCTTTTTGTTTTGTTTTTGCTTTTCCTGACGTACATCATATATAGGTCTACGAATCGCTAAAAGTATAAAAAAAAAACTTTACTAAATTTGGCATGCTCCAAATTGTTGTCAGCGACAATGGACCAGAGTTCAAATCAATAAATTACAAAGAATTTTCAAAAGAATTGGACTTTAAGTCTAGAACAATTAGCCTGTTTCGGGAGACTGGTATGTTTGGATAGAAATAAGTCATCTTTTCTAGTGAGAATCAAAACTTTGGATATGAGTGTGTGTTGTATAGTAAATATTTATAAGCACCTGGGGCTTCAATCCCGCAAATAATATTGACGGACTCAGTGTGAGCCCGGGTAAAAAAAAAATAAAAATCTGAATATAAAACAAACGTCACTGCATGTTATTAACAAACGAGATTACATGCTTACACAATTCTAATGAAAGGGGGAAAAAAACATTGAAACTAGTCATAAGAGTGTGCGTGTGTGTGTGACAAGCGTGTGTGAGAGAGCGTGTGTGAGAGAGTTCAAAAGTCAAGCGAGGGCCAAGGAAGCGAATGCACCTCAGCGGCAGCGTTCCTTATCGACGTCGACTACATCTGGAAGCAAAAGTTAAAGAATGAGAATATAATTGTCTATTTTTAGGCTTAAAAAGCGCCCCCGCCCAGCAGGTGTTTTGTCAAAGCCAAGTGGCGTAACCAACAAGCCTAAATTAACCTCAAGCTAATGGCGTAGTAGAAAGAAATATTCAAACAATAGAGAAGTATCTTCAAAAAATGTAATGAAAAAGTCCCACACTTAGCACTCTCAGCATTCGGCACTGTACCATTAAAAAAAAAAAAATCTCCCTACCGTGATAAACAACGAATAGAATTTCATGAACAAATCATAAAACGATCATAAAACATTTTTCAAGAAATTAGGTTAAGCAACTGAAGCAATTAGTTCTGTATATCACACTCCCTTAAATTATTTAGGTGGTTAATGCTGAAAACGAATTGTGAGGAAAAACATGTAACCGAAACGAAACAGGATATTGAGTCGAGACGTTATTTCCTTTTTATGTAAGTATGTGTTGGAAATAAATTTACAGAAGTGTTTTGTTTGGTGTGTGTGCTAAATTCTGCTATGGGACACAGTACAAACATCTTTTTAGCGTTATATGGTAGGCGTTCGTTTATCTCGCGAGATAAAGGTAGCGCCTTGTCTGGTGAAAATTCAGTCCTTTGGTGGTAAAACTGGAGTGACCTCTCCAGTGCACAGGCCTAGGCGATGGGATATGGAGGATGTGCGCTGCCCAGACTACATCCCCCATATTTCGGCCGTACTGACAAAAGATCCAAAGAAGTTCAGGGCAATACATTCGGGGCCGGCTTCGCTTCAAGTGTTCCCAGAAAGTTGTTAGTGTTGACAGGCAACCGCCTTCGTGGCTCCACACCAGGTTTTCTGTCTGGATTTACTTCCACGGCCCTTTCCGTGCTTTGATATGATCACAGGGTAGCAGAGGTTTAAGATTGTTATGGTCCGGTTCCTTGTACCACGGTGATAGTCCAAGGTAGAACCAATAAAGAAGAACTCGAACACGGATATGGAATAACACAGATATATTACAAACAGGAATATATACAGATAGGTAGAAAAGTGTTAGTACGAACAATAAGGTTTAGTAGTAATTGTCTGAATGCGACTCTGTTTCGGACTGCCTCTGACTCGACTGACTGACTCGCTCGCTCTGACTGACTCGCTCGCTCTGACTGACTGATAGACTCCTGACGGACCTCACTCCAGACTTCAGACTGAACTATCTGGTTCCTCTTGAGGCGCAGTATTTATTACGTATGGAATAGTCCATTATGTTATTATGAGTAAGGTCCCATAACACTTATGAAAATAGATAAAAAATATATGACATAAAATGAGGGGGTGGATGAAACCGATAAAGAAAATGAAATACAACAAAAGATTTGTTGCGAATGTTATGTACGTCGGGTGTTTGAGATGGGAAAAACACTTATCGCCTGGAACACCCACAACGAAAATAAAGGACTTGCATGTGTGTACGCCATAATAAAACACAAAGAAACAGCAAGAACCAATACAAATAAATGATAATGTATAAACAAAAAAGGTATGCAAGTGAAAAAGACAATTATGTGTGTAAAAAAGGAATGTGAAAACATTTAAAGTTCAAAGGATGTGCAGCGAGTGAAAGTGTATACGTGTGTGTGTGTGTTCCTACGTTTCCCAACGGGAAACGCGTTTTCCACGAGGGATGTACATGTTGACGTGTAATCGGAGAAAGTAAGAAGAGAAAGAGAACAAATATCGCGGAGTATTTATAGTCCCGAGAGTGTCCACTAGTAGTGGTTTTGGGAAAGAGAGTTAACCCCACACATTCAAACTAAAATTAAAATGTGTTTGTAAGCGTAACCTGTAATGAGATTCGAAGACCTTTCTTGGGGCGGGGGCTGTGGTAGTCAAATTTTAACGTCGGTTGTATCAGGAACACTCATCCTTTTATCACACGGATTTGGACGGTAAAAGAAGGGAAAGGTTTTCTATTTTTTAGCTGTGATGAAATATCATCACTTAGAGACCGCTACACAACAAACAACATGAAAACCATATTACACACGCAAACAAACGGAATTTAGGAACATTCGTTTAACTAAAGAATATTAGTCTAAAGGAAAGCCTGTCTAAGGAATACCCGTCTAAGGAACATTGGTCTATTATACTATTTTTAAATAAATTAATACGTTGTTTATGTACAAAATACTCAATTTTATTGATATTCGCCATATTACAGAATAATATTTAAGACACTATTAGCAAAATTAATTACTGATGAAACATCTGGTTTGTAAGTATTTATTGGCATGCATTGTTTGTTTATTAATAAAACCCACATTAGACCATAATTCTCTAAACGAATATGTGTTAGATATATATTCTTTAGACGAGTGTTCCTTAGACAAGTATTTTTAGACAGATATTCTTTAGACCAACATTCTTAGAACTATATTCATTAGACCAGTGTTCCTAAGACAAATTTTCCTTAAACGAATGTTCTGGATCCCAGGCGAACTGGCTGATTTAAAACGAAATGATAAAGTTAGAACCAAATTCATGAACAATGGCTTAGAACAGGAAGACTAATAAAGAAACTGACACAACCATATCTTTACCTCGTTGAAACAGAAGATAATAAAATAGTAAGAAACAGACGACACTTTCTCAAAACGAACGAAAAAAAAAAAAAATAAATGCATCGACATTGATGGCGAAAATATTATACCAAACACCACATCACGAAATGAGTAATTACCTCCCACCACCACCACCATACACACACACACATCACAAACATATATAATTATTATTATTTATTTATTTACTTAGTCGTGTATGGTGTGTGTGGATATATATATATATATATATATATATATATATATATATATATCCACCCATCATACACAACTAAGTAAATATATATATATATATATATATATATCCACACCCACCATACACGATCCCAAAAATGATGTTACGTAGCGCCACACACACCCATCATAACCTTATATCACGCCACTTTCTATGACGTCACAGCTTTCTCGAATGCAGACCAACGCATTCAGATATTAATCATTTATTAAGTAAAGATCGTGTGTCTTGGCTTGTTCATAAATTAATATAACTCGTTATAAAATATTAATCTACATATACACTGCGTGCCAAATTATTATCGAGATAACTATTTTTCTATTTCAAAAACCGTCCAATCAATTCACACAATGTTGGCAACACTGGCCTGCGCAATCACTGAAATTTTCGTACTGATCTGCGCAATGTAAACAAACTGGCGCCATATTTGTTATTAGCGCGGTGATTTGAGCGTGCCAAATTATTAGAAAGGTTTAGTAAAATTCCCAGAATTGAGCAAACAAAACGTTTATTAATGTTGCTCGTGAATGTTTATGATCAAAAGAAGCTAATAAATAAGATAATCAAACAAATAATAACAGATACAAACAAAGGCACAGTTTTAAACAAATTAGAGAATGTGCTTTCCCTGTTTTGAAATTACTTTAAGAAGTTGACAATCCATAGAATTTGTTAATTGTAGGATGTCATCTGCTGTAATACCGCGAGATATGTCAAGAATTGCTTCCCACAACTCAGCGTTGTTCCTGAATTGTCGTCCGTTTGGCGTACAGTCTTCACTTCATGATGCTCCAAAGGTTTTCGATTGGGTTCAAATCCGGAGAATTTGTTGGCCACTTCATTTTTCGAGGTCCATCGAAGCCTAACTATTTCAAATATTCAGTAGTCTTGTGAGCAGCATGTGAGGGGGCATTATCTTGCATAAAAACAATGGCCCTTCTGAAGGCAACTCTTTGCCTTTTCACCCACGGTTTAAGATGCTCCTTCATAAACGCTATGTATGCATCAGCAGTCATTTTAACGCCATCTGGTACTCTCCATGGGCCCACAAATGTTTTTCCAATAATACCACCCCAGATCATTATGCCTCTACCGCCTTGTCGGCGTCTCAAACGCTGATGGCGATTCTGTCCGTTCATTACCCAGCCTTTGCACCATCTATCTGGCCCATCAAGTGTTGCTCGAGTTTCGTCAGTGAACAAAAAAGAGAAGTCAATCTTCATATTGTCCTCGGCCCATTTCAATCGATTTTGAATGTGATTTCTCGTCAACGGAGGCTTCGATACAGGTTTGACTGTTGTTGCTATTTCCCTCAGATACCGACACCGAGTACTTTTAGACACGGTGGGATCTCCAATGCGACTGAAAAGCTCTTGACTGGTAAGTCCAGGGTTCTTCGTGGCCTCTCGTTTAAGTCGTGACATGAGACGACGTGAAATAACCCTTGGCTTGCCTTTATCTGCCCTTTTGAGTACTTGTGTATGGTCGGCGGTGAACTTTTTCACTGTTTGATGAAACCTCCTTATCATTTTAGAAATTTCTAGGGTAGATTTACCTTTTGAGAGTTCTGAGGTAATAGTTTTCTTTTCAGCATCACTTAAACTGCTTTTACGGCCCATCTTTTCACTAAATTCTTACACTTTTCTAATAATTTGGCACGCTCAAATCACTGTGCTGATAACAAATATGGCGCCAGTTTGTCTACATTGCGCAGATCAGTACGAACATTTCAGTGATTGCGCAGATTAGTGTTGCCAACATTGTGTGAAAATTTTGAGTGAATTGATTGGACGGTTTTTGAAATATTAGAAAAATAGTTATCTCGATAATAATTTGGCACGCAGTGTATATCAGGAAGTAGCAAAAGTAATATTAACAACTCGAGGAGAGAATGTGACTGTGAAGAAATGATTCACAGAACCTGCCGATATTTGCTATGGAAGGAGCTATCTTGTCGAGACTAACACTTCCTTTTCATCGGAGAACGCGCTTCTCTATGTTGGAAAGGCTAACATGGCGTCTTCCTTTCAGAATCTGCTGTTATCGTCATTTTGTATACAAATTCGTCCTATAAAACCGTAAGGTGAGTCATATGTTCGGCATCTCCAGGCCGTCCTCGGAAGGATGGAGGCGACAAATCTCGTGACGCATCATGGGAACCCTGTGATTACAAAAGACTAGGACGAGGCTCTTTCTGGTTCTGCTAGGTTGACGCATGGGGTGGAAGTACTGAGAGTTGGTAAACGATGAGATTCACTTATCATTTTAAGGAGAGATTCATTCAAAGCTACAGATTCTTTACGAATCATTTATTACGAACTTTACCAATTCCTCTAACCAATTTTTCTTCAGCTTCATTTCAGACCGAATTAGTCTCGGAGTATCTTGCAACTGTTGCGGGTGGTATATTGTCCCGCACACAGATAGTGAATGATGGAAGA
Source organism: Acanthosepion pharaonis (assembly GCA_903632075.3). Lineage (NCBI taxonomy): Eukaryota > Metazoa > Mollusca > Cephalopoda > Sepiida > Sepiidae > Acanthosepion > Acanthosepion pharaonis. The sequence goes on along the minus strand of CAHIKZ030000724.1, from coordinate 2,323,644 downwards.
CAACAACAAACAAAACGGAGAAAAAATATATTACCAAGTTTATTTTCGCTAAGGAAAAGAAATCGACAAAAATAAGGTTACTGTGCACTAGTGAATAATATCTTTGCATGTTCATGTAGAGGGTGAGAAGAGTATTATCCTGAAAGGGACAGTTTTGTAACTGTTATGTTCCGTGCTAATAGGAATATATACTTGAAAAACAAGGCGTATAAAATAAGTAAAGATTTATTGTAAAAAAAAAACAGTACAATAAGAATAAAAGGTAACAGTTATGCGAACGATCGTCGCAAGTCAATCCAGTAGTGAGTGCAGCTATTGAAAGGTCGGTAGTTCTCGCGTAAGTCTGAGTCGTACTCAACAGATAACAGCTAAAAATATTTACCAGCCTCCCCACGAGGTAGGATGTGTCAGAAGGCCGAATTTAATGTGGGGCAATCCGAGCCCGTAGGCTCGGACAAAAATTCTCCGTAACCCCGCATAGACGGGTTCGAGTCTGTCTCTCCCTGGACAAGATTCTACCCTTCGGTATAGTCTCGTCCGGGTTCCTCTCTAACCGAAGACAAAGAGTTCGACAAAAGTTGAGAGCTGAGTAACAGATCCCAGCTAGACGGTATCTAGCAACTTCCCCACCCCCCGCAGTCACATGTGGCACAAGGATGAATTTAATGTGGGGTTCCTGAGCCCGTAGTCACGGTCAAAAAATCCGCGTAGACCCCGCATAAACGGGATCGCGTCTGTCTATCTTCCCGGACGAGACTCTACCCTTCAGCATAGTCTCGTCCGGATTCCTCTCTGCCTTCGAGCAGAGAATTCAGCTGGTATATTTAACAACCCCCCACGTGGGTCGTATGTGGCACAAGGCCGAGTTTATCGTGGGTTCGGCCAAAAATATTCCCTTTCGAACCCGTATAAACGGGTTCAGGGTCAGTCAACACCCCCGAACGAGACTCTGCCTTTCGACGGAGCCTCGTCCGGGTTCCTCTCTGCCCGAAGGCAGAAAGTTCGACTGTGTAGCTGAAAAGATTTCAACTGGAATATTCAGACCACGAGGGTTGCATGTAGCACAAGGCCGGGTTTAACGTGGGTTCTCCGAGCCCGTAGGCTCGCCCAAAAAATGCCCGTAGAACCCGCATAAACGGGATCGGGTTGGTCAACCTCCCCGAACGAGGCTCTGCCCTTCGGCATAGCCTCGTCCCGGTTCCTCTCTGCTCAGAGGAAGAGAGTTCGGTCTACCAGCCGAAAAGATTTCGGCTGGACTCTGTAGTCCGTTGACTTACTGATACTTATAGTTAGTTACTACCTATAATGTAGTCACTCATGGGGGTGACAGGTTATTCAATTACATCAGTAGCCGTGGATAATTGTTGTCCTAGAAAGGACAGAGTTGTAATCGGTGAATTGCGTTGTCCTGAAAAGGACAGTTTATCATATATCGTTATAGTTGGTGACTGTAGCGGTGGCTAGTGGCGAACTGGGGTTGCGGTTGATGATGATGGCTGGAAATGCCGCTATTGCTGATGGCTGGTGTCTTGGGTCGGCTGTCTGCTGCTGGAACAGATACTACATTTTGATCCTAGACATCGTGTTCGTGAATGGATTCATTAGTTTTAATTGTATTAATTTTAGAATTGTATTAATTTTTAGAATGTTGTAAATATAAAATTATTCTTGTAAATAGACAATGTAATAAAATAAATATTGTTTAATATTTTTGCTGTAAAATCTGAAGTATAAAAAATGTTTAAACTCATTTTCATGATATTTTTAGATTTTGTTACAATTCTAATCATCGTTTTTTAAAAACAATAAAATTTGCCGTGGGAGTGAAGACACTTAAAATAATAGCGGTGTCAAGAGGAAAGCCGTCGTTTTGATACACGGGTTTTTTGTTTTTTTTCGGCACGAAGATCCAAATTTGCTGATCTAACAATCTTACTTTGTCAATCACGAAGATGGACACAATTTTTGTTTCGATACACTTAAACTAGTGTTAAATAATGACGCTATGAATTTAGATATCTCAAAGACGTTTGATAGGGTTTGGTATGCGGGTCTTCTCTACAAGTTCAAGAGTTATGATGTCCAATCGTTCTTAACAAATCGTGTAATGGCCACGCTTCTAGATCATTTCACAATAACCTATCCTTGAACCTACGTTGTTCCTTGTCTTCATCGGCGATCTTCCCGATTTCACTTCTCACCTACCGAACTATATTCCGGTTTCTTGCTTCCCAGTCACATACACTTCAAAAATTTAAATTCAACGTCAATCTTCTCTCTCCCTGGACCCTGTTCTTTTATCGTACTTTCTCCTCGTATATTCTTTCATTCAGCTGGTTGGAATGTCGAACTGAACCCTTTATTTCGCTCACTGGGGTAGACTGTTCTAGTTCCACGTGTCATGTTTAATGGATGTCAGTTATCAGTTATCTCCTGTTAATTACCCTCTGCAAGTTCTCCACTTAACCGGGTATTGCACACACTTTGGGTCCTGTCAGTGGATCTAACCAACGCCTTTATCCCCTGTGCCATGTGTCCTTGTGTATGAATTTCTGGGTATTATAAACCTAATGTCTTCAGTAACCATTTTTTACCAGTGCTCATATTGCAATTTATGCTGTTATCATTGCATGTTTTTACCAGAGCTCATATTGCAATTTTTGTTGTTATTATCGCTTTTCTCTGGCACTCCTTATTACTGGTTCAATGGCACAAGGTCATAGAAATCGAAGGACAATACTTTGATGACGGAATAATGATGCTATGAATTTATATGAATTTGTCACTGAAAATGATGGAATATTTCACCCACCTCATTTGATGGAATGCGTAGTTTAGCTGAAAGTTGAGACAAGTCTACTACTTTATCACTATTTCCATGGCAAATGTTCTCCGGATATGGCCCAACCAGCAGAAACGCCCTTGCCTCAGATGATGATATATTCTGGGAAATTGTGATCTTACAAGGACTTACTGCAGCGTTTGTTAAAAAGGTGATAAGCCTATGTCTCACAAACAGCACATGTAATAGATGTTCTGCCTCTGCTTTTTTTTTGTGTGTAAGGGGTCCAAGCTTTACTAGCACACAGACTCATTACTATGTATTTTTGTGAACACAAAGAGCTTACCATTGTCCCGGATTCTAGCTGTGAGTTTTATAATGGTAGCCGCCTTATCGTCGCTGGTGCTTAATTCAGCATTGAGAGACGGATTGTTTGTGATGATGAACTCAATGTAGGTAAATGAGCATAAATATAAAATCATCATCTCAATTTTTATTTACAAAGAAAGAAAGAAAGAAAGAAAGAATGAATGAATCTACCTACTTTAAAATTTTTGCAATCATAATTTATCTTAACTTTATATTCAAAGTGTACCACAATTTAATTCAACTGTGTATACTTGAGAAATTTATCAAAAATATGCACCAATATCCTACGAAGTACTCAAAAGCAACATTCAAATACAACACTTTTTGTTTTTTACTAATGTTCCCCAATACAAGACCCAAGAGCCACTCAAGGCACAGAGTTACTGTATGGAGTTGTATTAGCAGAGACAAGATAACAGGAATGATAAACAGCTAATTCTATACTTGAAAAGGTCAAGTTTTAATTAACTGTTGAAGCTTGACTAATGCATGGAATAATAATGCAACACAAAATGTACTTAGAACAAAATGTATTGAAACAAGAAAGTGTACACAATATTTACATATAGTCTTTTGTATATTCCTGGTAAGACCGTTCCTGGAGAATGTGTTGACTGAGTCGCAGTCGGGTAGAGTCTCTGGTTGAATCTCTTGATTCCTCCCTCTCTTCCCGATACCAACCATATTTATATGGTCGGTACTCCACTATGCAAATTAGGTGGATCCTACCACAACATTAACGAATAAAATTTCAGTGTTCAGGCGGAGACGTTAGGAGTATAGAGTTAAAGTAGACTTTATAAAGGACCGGAAACCCAATCCTAAATAGGAAACAAGGGATGAACTTCTACTCTAAAGTTTAATTTAGCTATCCATTCCGAGGACTTATGATATGGAACCATCTCGTTTGTAAGGATTTGTTGCGGGAATGCTTGTCGTGTTTATGTAGCAAACACATGTCTCCTGGTATAAGTTTTACCCTTAACAATTATTGCGGACTCGAATGTGATAAATGAGTAGCACAAAACAATATAAAACAAAGGACAATGCATGTATTAACAAAAGTATTACAATTACAATAAATGAAGAAAACATTTAAAGACTAATTACATACAAAACATTTAAAGTAGAGAATGTGTTTCTGTGTAGGCCTAAGTGATAGACATATGTTTGAGAACAAAATGTCACTCGAGAAATGTAATACATTTAAAAGTGACCGTTTCCCAGTGGAGGGACACTTTTTCCCATTTGCGCCTACATCTTATAACCAGAGTTGGATAAGACTAAGAGGAAAGAGGATGAGTGAGAATATTATTGCCTATTTATGGGTTTAAGGCGTGGCGGTTTTATTTATGACCCGCAGATTCATTTCTTTCTAAAGGCAAAAATGAAAAAAAAAAATTGTTGTCTGATCAGCAAATTGTTTTGTAGCAGTGACAAAGGAACATTTTTATTAGTCTAGAAAATTTTTTAAAAGTTTTGCTTTTTTTTTTTTAAGAATGAATTTTTAATGTTTAGGGCCTTCATGAAAAGGACAAGAGAGTATATTTTAGTCCTTCTGTTCAGTGGATATTTCTGTCACAGAATTTACCCGACTAATTAAATAAGTAAAGCTAAGAATTTTGATAAACTTGGTCCTTAGTGCCCGATAAACCAAAAAAAAAAAAACATTTTCCTCTTGACGTCGCTATAATTTTTTTTTAACTGTTTCACTTTACCACGATATTTATTGCTTTAAAAAGCGATGATTTGAATTGTAATAAGATTTTAAAAAACAAAGTTAATTTATACATTTTCTTTGTTGTTGTTGCTGTTGTTCTTGAGAATTTACAATAAAAATATTAAAAATATATTTAGAACTTACAGATCAATATTTTGTATGTCATAGGGATGTGATGGTATTTTTCAAAATTTGTTATTTTATTATAACGACAACAAAAACAACAACAGCAATAATAATAATAATAGATGACGATGATAATTATGATGATGATGATGATGATGATGATCTTTTTACAGTTGAAGAATTTTCAGTGTAAAAGAAGAAAGTTCAAAAAGTATCTTTTAACTCTTTCTCCGGCCTCTCGAGGCTGAGATAAATATTATTCTACTTTCCACTGTAATTATATAGTGGCTTAGAATGCGAAATCGAAGAGTTCGAATTATATTCACATACGCGAAAATATCATCGGAAAAGTCATGAATACGTTCCCACCTCCAGCTTAAGGTTAAATAGTCGGACTTGTATGTGGAAAAATCGTTATTTTCAAAGAATTTTTAATGCAATATTCACTCTCAAAAATAAGAATTATACTTATAATCTCAAATTATGTTTCGGCTTTAAATAACTAACAAAGGATTGATAAACCGTAAAAAAAAAAACCCCAAAAAACAATCAATCTTCTCTTCAAACAGGACAGTATTTCTTTCATTGCACAAAAAAAAGATGTGGCTTGTCTTGACGCTTTAAAATACAGAAAGAGTGGATTATGCAACTTTTGTCTTTCCCACACTTTTGCGTGTGACGACCCACATTTAAATCGACTGTGTACATATATATATTTACCTTTCTGGGGAGATAGAGAAATTATTTTAAAAAAGGGGGCGGTTTTTATCATCTTTTTTTTATTTATTTATTATTATTTTGAAAGTCTATTTGCTAATTTACAAACGGGAAACAAAAAATCAATGACGCATTTTTTTATTTACTGAGAATTCAGAACCTGAAGGCGGGGGGGGGCGTGTGAGAAAGAGCGAGGGATAGGTGGAGGGTAGATAGACAGACAGACGCTTGGTGACCAAATTTCCAGGAAAACAGCAATAAATAAATAAATAACAAGACATTCTATAATTAAAAATAAAAGAAAAAAATAAAATTTAAAACAGACAATTTGTCGTTTCATTTTTTTTTTTAATATTTATTTAAATTGTCATGCCCATAGAAATAAATAAATAAATAAGTGAAAATTTATTATACTGTCAAAAAATAATTATAATAAAATAATTATAACAATTATAATTACAATTAATTCACTCATTCTAAAACAATGAGAATCGACCCTACTTTTCTTCTCTATATATACAAACACGTGACATTCTCACTATTAGGTAAGCAATTTCCACGGACAGGTCGTTAACACGTGCACCAACAAGAATTTGAGGTAAGAAAACCCCTGGCAATTTTTGTATTTTTCCAACTAAATTATCTGGATATTCATTACACGCACACATATATAATAAAATAAAAAATACGAGAATGACTGTATAAATTTGTTGTTTATCCTTTCTTGTCCTTCAGTCGGATTCCGATCAATATTTGATCTACATTTGACCCCAAACTCACAATTTGACTCAGTATTACTGTCTCTCATGTCTCCAACCCCACATAGCAACCAGATAATAATACTCGTTTTGTTGTTTCTACCTCCTGCTGAATTTTACAAGTATCTTTGTATATATATTAATCAGTTTGTCTGACGATCGCTAAAGCGTGAAACCCAGGGTCACAAACTCACATCTATCCAACCAAATATGTTAGCTCTATCTCTGATATTGAGCGCTTTCTAATAAGTACCGCGCATATAATATATAAATAATTAATTTATATTTATATTTATATTCACTTTTCACATATATATATATATATATATATATATATATATATATATATATTTCTCTTTTCTACCCCCTCACTTCCTCATTTCGATAATTTACATACGTTTAATACGGCCCGTCAAAAATGTGTAAATTTTTTTTCTTTTCATTTTTTTTTTTTGGGAAGTAAAGTCTGATGATCCGCAGTCCTTTTAAAAGGGCTGTGGTGAAATAATTTATTACATAGAAACTTAAAGTGGTCTGTTTTTATTTAAATTATTTGCTCTGGATTTAAATTGAGCTATCTGGATTTTATCCTCCTTAGGTTTACCCATACGGATTACCTAGTTTTTCATAAACTAAATATATATATATATATATATATATATATATATATGTTAGTGTGTGTGTGGGGAGGGGTATAATTATTTATTTACTCATTGTTATAACTCCCCTACAAAATTTTTAAGGCTTTGTGAACCTTGGCATTACCTTTATTTATTTACTAAACTGTAGAATTAAATTCAGCAATTTATTAAAAAAAAATTATTCCATCTTTTTCCTAAACATGGCAAACAGTCAAGGTTTCTTCCTCTTTTTTTTTTTAAACATGTATGTCTCATGTTTGAAGGCTTTGTGATCCACGAAAATGTATTTATTTTATAACATTTAAATGTGGGATCGTTATCTGCGATTTATCCAAATAGTTTTATTTTATTTACATTAATAATTATATTGTTCGGTTGGTGGTCCTCATCTTTATAGCCATATTCAATGAACAATGTAAATCACGTAATTACAATATCTCATCTCTGTCCTGGGTATGACAATAAACTGCATTCGCATCCTGAGTAAGACGATAAACTACGTCCAACAGCAAGGCCCCTCTGATCAGGAGGTTTTTGAGGAGTGTGAAACCACCTCTTAATTGATGGTGTTCTCAGATCCACCCTGACCAGGGGTGGTAGCACCTGTTAGGGGGGTCCCAGTTATGGGTAAATAGTTAACTCCCAAACTAGGGTCAAAACACTATGAAAGAGTAAAAATAGATTTTAATACCAGAAATACTTTGTAAAAAAATTATTACCAGCAATACATTTTTGAAAAAACGAAAATATTACCAGCAATACATTTTGAAAAAAAAGAAAATATTAACAGCAATACATATTGAAAAAAAAAAGAAAATATTACCAGCAATACCTTTTAAAAAAAAAGAAAATATTAACAGCAATACATTTTGAAAAAAAAAGAAAATATTAACAGCAATACATTTTGAAAAAATAGAAAATATTAACAGCAATACATTTTAAAAAAAAAGAAAATATTAACAGCAATACATTTTGAAAAAATAGAAAATATTAACAGCAATACATTTTGAAAAAAAAAGAAAATATTGCCAGCAATACCTTTTAAAAAAAAAGAAAATATTACCAGCAATACATTTTGAAAAAATAGAAAATATTAACAGCAATACATTTTAAAAAAAAAGAAAATATTACCAGCAATACATTTTGAAAAAAAAGAAAATATTAACAGCAATACATTTTGAAAAAAAAAGAAAATATTACCAGCAATACCTTTTAAAAAAAAAGAAAATATTACCAGCAATACATTTTGAAAAAAAAGAAAATATTAACAGCAATACATTTTGAAAAAAAAAGAAAATATTACCAGCAATACCTTTAAAAAAAAAAGAAAATATTACCAGCAATACATTTTGAAAAAAAAGAAAATATTAACAGTAATACATTTTGAAAAAAAAAGAAAATATTACCAGCAATACCTTTTGAAAAAAAAAGAAAATATTACCAGCAATACCTTTTAAAAAAAAAGAAAATATTACCAGCAATACATTTTGAAAAAATAGAAAATATTACCAGCAATACATTTTGAAAAAAAAGAAAATATTACCAGCAATACATTTTGAAAAAAAACGAAAATATTACCAGCAATACATTTTGAAAAAAAAGAAAATATTAACGGCAATACATTTTGAAAAAAAAAGAAAATATTACCAGCAATACATTTTGAAAAAAAAAGAAAATATTAACGGCAATACATTTTGAAAAAAAAAGAAAATATTACCAGCAATACATTTTGAAAAAATAGAAAATATTACCAGCAATACATTTTGAAAAAAAAAGAAAATATTAACGGCAATACATTTTGAAAAAAAAAGAAAATATTACCAGCAATACATTTTGAAAAAAAAAGAAAATATTACCAGCAATACATTTTAAAAAAAAAGAAAATATTACCAGCAATACATTTTAAAAAAAAAAGAAAATATTACCAGCAATACATTTTGAAAAAAAAAGAAAATATTACCAGCAATACATTTTAAAAAAAAAAGAAAATATTACCAGCAATACATTTTGAAAAAAAAAGAAAATATTACCAGCAATACATTTTAAAAAAAAAGAAAATATTAACGGCAATACCTTTTTGAAAAAAAAAGAAAATATTACCAGCAATACATTTTGAAAAAAAAAGAAAATATTAACAGCAATACATTTTGAAAAAAAAAGAAAATATTAACGGCAATACCTTTTTGAAAAAAAAAGAAAATATTACCAGCAATACATTTTGAAAAAAAAGAAAATATTAACAGCAATACATTTTTAAAAAAAAAGAAAATATTAACGGCAATACCTTTTTGAAAAAAAAAGAAAATATTACCAGCAATACATTTTGAAAAAAAAAGAAAATATTAACAGCAATACATTTTGAAAAAAAAAAAAAATACAAGCAATAAAAATCTTGTCGGCATTAAATAACCCATTGAGGTTTTGATATGCCGTAAAACAAACCACACTAAAATCAATATCTCATCTCAGAAATATAGACAGATAGTTTCTTTTTTTTAGTTTGTTCATGTTCGTCGCATGCCAATCGGTACAGTATTTAGGGGGGGGCGTGATAAATATTAATCTCTATCTTCAACTCTATTTCCCACAAATTATGATATGCCTTGAGTAAGCCAAGTTAAAATATTTATATAAAGCAGTAATTAAATGAACAAATATACAGTACTCCAGTCAGAACATTATCGGGTACAAGTGTCTAGGTAATGCCTGTGTAGTGAAGATTCCCTGGTGCTCAAAAGCACATAAACTACTATCTAGTAAAGGGTGTTCCAAAACTAGTTACCGCCAAAGAAAAGCGATACCTAAAGTTTAAAATACATTTTTAAAACTAAAAAATCCTTCTTGAAGCTTTTAGTTTTAATTTCAAGCTAACAGATTAAATTTAATATTGACAATACGCAAAATACTTTGTTGTATTTCAAAAGTTGATTAGAAAGATTTTTTTCAGTAAAAACGCTAAAATTGTTCATATCTGTCAACGCAATCTAATTCTTTTTATTAAAAAATCTTTCAAAAATAAAATATACTTTTCTGAAAATGTATTTGAGTAAGGTAAGCTAATGTAAATTTTAATTAGATTTGAAACAAATATTAATTACTTTTACTGTAAAATATCGCAGAATGGCATTTTAACACGTAGGTAGGTGTTAACAGTTTTCTCGATAGACTTACCACTGGAATTTTTTTTCTAAGGGGTACATAACTGTAACAATTATTTGAATATAAAGTGAATTTTTTAAAATAATTTTCAACTAACCATTAATCTTAAAATTTGGGAAAATATTCTCAGTAATCTAATATTTTATTGAATTTTAGATATGTCTTACTGATGAAGACGCTTGTGGAAATATTAGAAAATTACCAATAAATTCTAAATTTGCCTTAGTTACCGCTCTTATTTTCTGATGATATCGCGTATGAACGTCCGTATTTAGAAAAATTGGCACGTTCACATACACACACAAAATAAAATTCAATTTTTTTTAAATACTAGGGTAGTCGAATTGTAGTAAGATCTTCCAATAATGATTAGTAAATATAATTTTTACTTAATAACAATATCGCCTAACTGCTACAAATTAATACAGAATTTTAAAAGTTTTAAAAGATTATGAATTATTATAATTATTTTTTTTTAAATGAAAGCAATTGTAAAAATTTATTATTCATCGAAATTTTTTTTTAGGACAGTGTCCATAATACATCTTATCTTATTTCTAAAAGCAATTAAAAGCTTTCCTAATTAAATAATGTCCTTATTGCATTTCTAATTTTACGAATGAGAGCAGATTTTCTGTAACAGTTTCCAGTTTGACAAAAAAAAAAAAAAAAAAATTAGTTATTTAAATTCTCCGAGGAAAATAGACATTAACCTAATTTACACATTTTACATTGTTCGAACTGTTGTCCCCATCTTTATTATCATATTCACAATTTATGACAATAAAGATGACGACAACTATTTTTACAGTGTAAATAAATAGTTACAGAACCTCATCTCAGAAATATCGATAAACATTATGCTCTACAAAAATTAATATCTCGAAATTTCATAAAATGAGATAAGTGGTGGGTAGCAGATGTAAAAATATATTTTCGCCAAGATTTTCTGAAAAAGAAACGTTTCAACAATAACTTAATAACATTCTGAATAAGTCCTGAAAGTTTCATTAAAATCTAAAAATTGTATGATTTTTGCAAAAATTTCCAAAATCACCGCAAAAAGACACTAAACCTTCCCATACTAATTTATGTGGACCTGTTGACAAAAGAAAAAAAATATCCAAAATTTTGAAGGTTCTAAAAAGGATTAAAAATATAATTTAATAATAAGAAAAACGTTGGTAAAACTGTTTTTTACAGTTTTTATTAAGTTTTGGGATTTTTTTCATCATATATGCACAGTTTTTTTAACAAATGTGGAGGTACCTGCCCAAAGGCACTTTAGATATTTCAAAATAGCATAACGTCACATTTTTCATAATTTTTCTTTCTTTTCTTTTTTTTTTTTTTCAGAACTTAGATTAACATCGGAAAAATATCCCTGAAAAAATTCACAACTGAACAAATAACCACTACTTTCTTCTAATCTGCTGACATCTCTCGATTATTTTCTTTGTGGCGGAGTGGGAGATACTTTGAGGGGTGTATACATCAATAAACAGCAGGCAATTCAGCAGCTGAAACATAACACCTGTACAAAAATTCGAGAGTTGCAGCCTGAGTTATTAAACACCTGTTATGGAGAAAGCTATAGAAAAAAACGTGTCTGTGTGACGTAGAAAATGGAAAATATTGACGTCGTATAATTTTCATGATTTTTTTTTTTTATGTTCACCCTATACAAGACCCGAGAGGTTACAGAGTTAGAGGCACAGTTTATAGGGATATGTGGGGAAGATCCAGTCAAGGTAGAGGGTTACCGAGTTAGAGGCACAGTTTAGGGATATGAGGGGAAGATAACGGTTAGCCCTAGACTTGAACAGGTTAATTGTAGTGATTGGGGAAGCACCCTCTTGGGCGACGGGTAGAACTCGCATCTCGTCAATTGAATACGAAGACGGGAATAAATTTTCAGTGTTTGAATTTTCTTTGTCTATAAAATTATTTTTGAATAATAAAAAAAAAATGTTGAAATTGCTAGAGATTTAAATCTCGTTGTGACTTCTGCGACACTGTAATGTGTTTAATCCGCATGTAGTCATCCGCTACCCAGGTATTACCTCTCGCTGAAACCAGAGTCATCAGCATATGGAGAAGTCCCGAGAGAACATGAGCAAATTTTGTCTCTAGGGAAAAGAAGATTAAATTTTCGATGATGCACGTGTTAACGTCCTGTCGGTGTGAACTGCCTGACCGATAATGAGAATGTCACGTGTGTGTGTGTGTGTGTGCGTGTGTGTGTGTGTGTGTAGAGGAGAAAAGTGAGGTCGATTCTCATTGGTTTCAAATGAGCGAACCAGACCAGCCAGAAAAAAAGGATGTCAAAAGCTATTTTTTATCTTGATATTGCTATACTACCTCGGTAAAAATTATTGTTTTACAATATATATATATATATATATATATATATATATAACTGATCGCCATTTTGGCCGAAACTAGTCGAGGAATCTAAATGAAATAATAATAAAAAAAACGAAAGAATATTAATCTACAACCCAGTGTGTCTGAAGATTTTAATTTTTTAATATTTTTTTATTGTTCAATATATATATATATATATATATATAGACAAATATACTCATAAAAATGAGAAACAGCAGGAGGTAGAAACAACAAAACGAGTATTATTTATTATTTGGTTGCTATGTGGTATTGGAGACACGAGAGAGAGTAATACTGAGTCAAATTGTGAGTTTGGGGTCAAATGTAGATCAAATATGGATCGGAATCCGACAGAATGATAAGATAAAGAATTAGTAAAATGTATACAGTCTTTCTCGTGTTTATATATATATATATATATATGTGTGTGTGTGTGTGTGTGTGTGTGTGTGTGTGTGTAATGAGTGTTTAGATAATTTAGTTGGAAAAATACAAGAAGTGTCTGGGTTTTTTTTCCTTGAATTATTGTTGAGTGCTAAAAAGTAAATGTTACTATTATGGCCTGAAAAAGGAAAAGATAAAATTTTCGTTGATGCACGTGTTTAACGATCTCTTCATGTAAACTACTTATTCGATTGCGAGAATCTCAAGTGTTTGTGTCTGTAGGAGATAAGCGGGAAGGGTTCTCATTGGATTACAATGAGTGAATTAATGATAATTATAATTATTTTTGACGCTATAATTCATTTTTTTTATTAATTTTTTATCACAGCAAAGTGATCTTTTTGTTTACATTTTCCTTAAAACTTCCTTGCTGCTCACATGCTCCGTTTATGATATTCTCAGCATTGTTCTGTAGAAGCATATTTCTGTTCGGATTGAGGAATCGGAGAGCCGAGTTCGAATTCCAGTCGAATCCTTTACATTCACTTACGTGCTACTACCCTTGGGAAAGGTATGGATCCTCTTCTTACCCCCCCCAGCTATGGGTAAATAGCAGGACAGACTGGGTTCTATAGCCTTGGACGGCAACTGGTCTACCGCAGAAAGAAATGGCAACCTACTGCGGGAAACGTGTATCACACATGGCACATAACTGACTGGCTGTTGCCTCAAGTCTCTTCTTTATCTGTGAGGAAATGGTCCAGCATCCACTATCATGTAAACGGATTCGTATTACTAAGTAACTCAACATTCTTTGCTAACGACATTTTCTTTTTTTTTAATCCCTTAATGAGTTTTGCTATTCCAATGCTCCTTTTCAATTCGGTACATTTTCCATCATCTGTTAGAGCACTTTACCGCCAGTCACAATGAATAGATATCCGCTCGAGGAGGCGCCGTGCCTTGAGAGGATATTGAACCTCAAACTCACACTCGACCTCAAGTGGAATTCCTATATACGATCCATCGCTAAAGATGCAGGTAAAATGATCGGCTCCCTTTCCGCTCCAGCAAGTACCCGACTCCTCATGGAATCCTCTACCTTTATAAGAGCCAGATCAGGCCGAAAACGGAATACTGTTGCCACATTTAGACAGGAACTCTCCAGACCTCACTTTCCATTCTTGACAGAATACAAAACTGGCTCTGAGTCCTTGTTGGAGAAGAAGTAGTTTCCACACTCCAACCCCTGTCTCTCACAGGCGGGGGATGTGGCGAGTCTCTCACTGCTCTATCGTCACTACCATGGAAAGTGCTCGGACGAACTGTATCTCCTGGTTCCACCAAGTCTGACCTTCACTGCTAGGACCCGCCATGCCACTTACATAGTAACTCTCTCCGTATTCCATCGGTGAGAAGTAAGTTCCACTCAAACAGCTTCTTCCTTCGAACCACTGTTCTATGGAACTAACTTCCAAGAGGATGTTTTCCCGAACATTATCTTAACCTGTTCAATTCTAGAGTTAACTGTTATCTTCTGCTCCTATGCAGATAAATTACCCCTTTAACCTTTTACCTCAAGTGGTCCCTGGGACTTGTACAGGGTAACCCTTACTATAAAAAAAGAAGATATTTGAAATTCTGTACTTGTTTGATTTTGTTTGACATATCCAATTCGTAGCTTGCATACTGTTTCTGTGGCTGAAAACCATAAATTCTGTGATAAGACACATCCTTGTTTTACGGCCCTTTCTATTTCTATGTAGTGTACTCAATTCATTTTCTACCCGTGTGCAGGTGGTTTGCTGGGTTGTTCTGGATTGTTTTAATCTTTTCCGAATAAATCAAGTTTCCTTGTAGTTCAAATAGAGCTTTATCAAATGCTTATCCGTAATAGCAATATACTTTACTTGTTCTAATTTTTCAAGCAGAGGTGGGAGGTCAGTACACTATTATTATTATAAGTCCCTCTATCCTACTTCCACTGACCAACGCCACAGCATAGACCACCACATTCCTCTCTCACACTGTGTATATACATCTACTTTCTCTCTGTCCGTTTCTGTCTCTCTCTGTATCTAAACCCCGCCCACTTTTCTCGTACTTACACATTGACCTGACTTTTATTTGAACTCCAGCATCTGAAAAGAATATTTTTACACAAAACTTGCCTTTATACACCAACTTTAAATTGCGCCAACCCATTTTATGTCTCTCAATTTTTTTTGTTTGGTACATAATTTATTATTATTTTTATCTATGGATAATTTATTTACTGATTTATTTTAAAACGGTATTTTTTTACCGAAACTTATTAGGGTGCTGTGATGAATAATGTTAGGTTAACAAGAAGGTTTTTTTTTTTTTTTTACTTACAGATATAATAACGGTAACGTGTACAAACCCGCCATGTGGTTTCTTCTTTTTACCATCTGGTTTTCTACGAGAATATTCTAATAATCTGGCTACGTCAAGAGTTCGACCACACTACACTAACACTCAACGGGGACTTATGGTTAATTTTTAAATGGGCCTCTAAATAAACTTTAATTGTGACTTCTCCTACAATTTCTAAGTGAAGTCTGTTGAGTGAATCAGTGTCCGGCTTAAAAAACTAAAAAAAACAAACAAACACCGCATTTTACACAGATTAAAAAAAATAAAAAATAAACCCATATTTTCTGATTCAGCACGTTAAGAACGCTTTGATAAACAAATTATTTTGTTACTATTTAAAATAAATATAAGCGAAGTTATTGATAATTAAAAGTAAAACATTCTTTCATCTTTCATATAATTTTTTTCTTTTTTAAAGATTATTCTTATTTTCACTTAACTTCACTGCAGAAGGTCAATTCTGAAATCTGACTTCAAACGCCAAATTTATAATAGTCAGCTTAGGTAATAAACAAATTATGAGTTGATAGCTTCAGATGAAGTAACAATAACTTTATTTTCACACTAAAAGTATCAAAAAATAACAAGTAGTCGGTGTCATAAAAACTGACAACCACAAGTTATCTCAGGGTTGGCAGTCAGTGTGTTAAAAAATGTTCAATGGATAAATGAAAATTTGTGTAAGGAAGAAAGAGAGCATATTTTTTTTCTTTCACGGAATAAAATTTTTAATGCAAAAAAAGAAGCTCTTTCTTTATCAAATAAAATAATTCACCCGTGTATTTTTTAATCTTTTGATTTTCAATTTAAAATTTAAAGTTTTTGAAATTTTGGCAATGTTTATTAAAAAGGATTGAATGGCATAGGGTATGCAAATAGAAACTTGTTTAATGTTTAGTTAAAAGTTGTTTTTTTTTTTACATAAAATAAACGATTTATTAATAATAATTTAAAAAACGTCTTTTACGAAACAAAAATGTTTGCAATATTTCAATTAATTCATTATTCATTTATTAGCCTATTTACAACTGTTTATTTTTATTTTAAATAATTGAATAACGCCGGGTTTTAACTGTAAACGCTAAAATATCGGCGTATTTATATATTTTTTCTATGTTTTTCTAATATTGGAATCAATGACCACTTTGACCAAAGCAAGTCTTCAATTTGTTGGGTTCCATCACGTCTTCTAGCTCAAGACACGCTACGCGTGAATAAATAGTTCTCAGGCTTTCAACCCAGATATGTGGAAGGAACTGATCAAATGACCAGCCACACAGAAATCCTCCTGCCACACCTGTTCAAGGGACTAATGATGATGATGGTGGTTGATGATGATGATCTCCAATGTTTTTACATATGTTTTGTTGTAGTTTTTTTTTTTTATCGCTTTCACCCCATCAAGGCAGTAAAGCCACTAAGACACAAGGGATTACTGGGTGTAGAAGAAATAGAAATGAGGAACTTTACTAAGGAGCAAAAACAAAAGAAGAGTAATCAAGGAGGACAGCAGATAGCTATTGACATTATATTTAAATTGTTGAATATTAAAGTTGGCTGAAAAGCATGGAGTCGGAAGAGAATTCCACAGGCGGAAAGTGTGAGAAAAAAAAACTGTTAGCGTAGAACTTACGGTTACATCTAGCCAACTCAACTGTAAATTGATAAGATCCCGTCGCCAGTCTAGTAACGCGCTCCACTTAAAAAAAGTCTAGGTGCTATAGCGAAGAGCTCATACAAACAAATGCCATGAAAGTATTTATAAAAAGTGTACAGGGAGGCAACGATGGTGGGTGACTGAAACCGAGACGCCAGATCAGGACCAATAATATTGCTGATTCTTCTTTCTCCAGATATGACAGCACCAGGCCATATGTGGCAGCAATATTCTAAGTGTGGGCTAATGGAAGTCTTGTAAACATGTAAGATCGGTTCAGAGTTAACCAACTTTCTTAGCAGCTGACCTAGCAATGAATTCAATATTGTCTTTCTACTTCATGTCGACCGAGAACGTTAGCCCGAGAAGGCGCAACGAGTCACTCTCCAAGAGGTTAGCATCAGCCATGCTAATGGAAGAAAGAAAGGGCTCCCTCAGATGATTAATAAAGAACAGTTTAGTTTTGGGGGCGTTAAAATTAACAAGCCATCCTTTGCCCCAGTTAACAACAAACTGAAAGTCGTTTTTGACATCAACCGCCAATTTGACTTTGTCGGACCGATCAGACAGAGTATCGAGAGAGGAGTAAATGGTTGTGTTATCAGCATAGATAAGCAAGTTGAGGGCTGATGACATCGGAAAGGTTGTTAATGAAAATTAAAAATAAAGTAAGACCAAGGATAAAGCCCTGGGGTGAGGGGCACCTACGTTACTGCAAAAGGACCTACGGCATATCAACCTCAATGGGTTATTTAATGCCGACAAAATTTTCATTGTTGGTAATATTTTTTTCCAAAAATCTATTTCTGTTAATATTTTTTCCTTCAAAAATGTGTTTCTGGTAAGAATTTTCCATCGCTGGTAATATTTTTTCTTCAAAAACTGTATTGTTGGTAATATGTTTTTCAAAAATGTATTGCTGGTAATGATTTTTTTTTTTTACAAAGTATTTCTGGCATTAAATCCTATTTTTACACTTTCATAGTGTTTTGACCCGAATTTGGGTGTTAACTATTTGCCTATAGCTGGGACCCTAACAGATGCTACCACCCCGGGTCAGGGTGGACCTGGGAACATTAGCGATTAAGAGGTGGTTCCACGTTCCTCAAATCCTCCTGATCAGAGGCCTTGCCGTTGGACGTAGTTTATCATCTTACCCAGGACGCGGATGTAGTTTATCGTCATACCCAGGATGAGCAAAAGCATCTAGAGGAGTGTTTTTGCAAACATATTCACTCATATGAAGAGTACATAAATAATTTGTTTATCCCCTGGACACATACTGAATTAGAATATATGTGGTTTCAAAGCTGTAAATATTGGAGTTTAAGCCGTGCACATATACATTGCAACATCTTACTTAGATGAGAATCGACCCCCCCACAACCTCCGCATAATTTCCGTTGACTTCCGTCACGTTTCGGTGTCCATGGTTCCTAAGATGACTCTTTAGGCCAGCATAAACTTCAATAGGAAGGCAGGATAAGATAATAGAATAACCTGAAACAATGAGCTAAGCTACTGTGACATCTGCACATCCTTGGATTATAGTAACAAACGCTTGCGTAAAACGGGCGCCACCTTCTGAGTCACCATGATTAATACCCAGTGACAAGCCAAGGCAAAATAACTAGTAGACGCTTCAACCGCAGGTTTTCCTGAGTTTTGCCTCTTATCAGTTGTCGCAAACATATATTCACATGCATACATGACATCATACTGCATATGTTAATTGCAGTTGATCTCTAAAAAGGATTAATTCGCACTTTGTCAGATCTTGTTTCTCATCCTACTGGGAGACTAGCCCAGTTAAGCCTATTGGGGACCAGTTTAATCGCCCATAAACCGACTATGCGGTAGTACTGGGTTACATATAACCAGTAGCACTCATAAAGTCATCAAATGACTTTTCATAAACACGCATGCGTGATGATTGTCACTTCTTAGCAGAAGAAGAGCATCTCTTCAGTTGGTGGCTTTTGGGTTTTTCATTCAGAATTTTATTATTTCCTTTATTTCTATCTGAGTTAACGCTCTGCTATGAGCCCATAAGCGAGTCTTAAGACCAGCTTTAATTTTACAACCTCTCTTACATACGTGACAAACATAAAGTTTGTCTGTTTTACCTATGTTCGAAAATTGAATATCATGTACAATCATGTGTGGTTTGAGTTCCGCAACAGACTTACAAACCTTGTTACAAAACTTGCACAAGTAATCTTCAGGTCTTTCTGGTAGTGTTGCATTCACAGTAGATTGCACCTGACTTCTCTGGTGTGATCTTGTGACTGGCTAAACCAGCTGACGGGGAGGGTGACTTTCCCACAAATACTGTACGTGTGTGCTGTCCTAATAGTCCTGGAACGGATTCTATTTCTCCCTTTCTAATGACGCGCTTTTTGTTGGATTTTACTCAATTCTGTTCTGCTCAAAATTATTGCAGCGTTCTCAAATCAACCTTCAGATCTATCACCAGCAACAGATTCCCAGTCTTCAACATTAACGCCAATAGTTTTTAAGTTACATTTAACTACATCCTTGAAACGTTTTGGAGTATATGAGGGTCGGTTAAAATCTCAACATAGGGCAATTCGTCATCCTCCATACGTGTCAGATAGAGGAAAATCTGTTATCCTTCACACCTGCCAGATAGAGCACTCTGACATCCTTCATACGTGTCAGATAGGACAATCTGTCATCCTCCATACGTGTCAGATACGGCAGTCTGCCATCCTCCATACGTGTCAGATAGAGGGAAGTCTGTCATCCTTCATACCTGCCAGATAGAGCAATCTGTCATCCTACATACGTGTCAGATACGGCAATCTATTATCCTCCATACGTGTTAGATAGGCAATCTGTCATCCTCCATACATGTCAGACGACCTGTCCAGCGCATTTTATTACGGAGTAGCTGTTTGTCTATGCTGGCTACGTTTGCGCACTGAATGATTTTTGTCTGGTGTACAAGACTAGCAATTGATGTTCAAGATTCGTCTCCGGCACATGCAAACAAATGAACTGCCGTAGTTATTGAATAGACTATAGGTACGATTAATTTCAGTGGAAAATGAATAAAACGTTTTAATTTACAAATATCTTCGCTTATATCTTCTTCTTTTGTGTGCCATGTCACTTCAGAACGTTGGCGATCGTGGCTCTCCACAATTTTCTGTTTGTATTACATTTTTTTTTTTTTGCGATCTCTCCTAATCCTTGTTCCACCATCCATTTATGCAAGCTCGCTAGATAAGTAATGCGTTGTTTTCCTCTGTTCCTCTTGCCTCAATCTGTATTGTGTGTATAAGATTTTCCAAGCCCTCTTTCCTCATTATGTGCCCTAGGAACATCAACACTTTCTTTCTGATGTTATGTATAAGTGTCCTTTTTGTTTCCATTTTTCTCTAAAATGGTTTTCTCGGCATTCTTTTGTAGAACCTCATTTCAGTTTCTTCAAGTCTCTTCTTCATCTCTGATTGTCTAGCATTCACTGACATATAGAAAGACTGATATTGCGTAACATAAAAAAAAGAAAAAATGGTTCGTAGTATAAAACCAAGTTTTTGTTTACTTCTTCTTTATCTGTTAACAAAGTGAACATATATATATATGACATTTATTATAGAATAGATATTATAGGTGTGATTAATTTTTTGTAACGAAGATTGCTCATATATAATTTCCTATTGTGCGTTGTGTGAGATGCTTTTTTATAGTAGTAAAAATATAAATAACTAAAATAAGAACTATGAAAGGACGAAAGATTTTTTGATGAGTCAACGGCAAGCAAGCTAGTGGTGATGTTTCAATAAATCACCGTGGAGAAGGCAACGGGAATCCACTCCAATATGAATCCCAAGAAAACTTATAGCTTTTAAAAATCAAAGTATAAATGATAACAGCGTGAAGGGCGTTAAGCCTACTGAAATTAACTCCTCGCCCCGTAAGGAGGAACACGTACAATAGGTGTCACCTGACCGTTATGTAGCGACTGTAAGCAAAAACTGCGTAAAGGGGGTCAAACTCATTGAAACTTATTTCTCGTCCGATAAGGGAAGACATGAGCGATAGGTGTCACCGGATCATCATCCAATGACTGTTAGCATCAAACAAAAAACAATTCTCGGGTCATGGAATATCAGAAGACTAACCTAATGTGGCCAGTTAGAAAATATAAAGCAAGAAATGAACCGGTTAAATGCTAATATTTTAGATGTATGTGCAACGACGTAGTCAGGCAATGGAGATTTCGGTTAGTGACAAATACAGGATCATATATACAAAAGGAGAAAAAAATGAAAGAGGAGTAGGACTGATACTAGACTAAAACATGAAGAAATCTGTTCTGGGATATTGTCAACTATCTGAATGTATTCTTGTCGTTATACTCAAATATACATATACATCATAGTTGCTTATGCACCGATAGCACAAAGTACAGAAGAGGAAATTGAAAGTGTTTACTACACGCTAGACAATGCCAAATTCCAATGCAAATCACAAGAAATTAAAATCGTCATGGGTGACTTGAATGCTAAAATAGGCAAGGTGGGAGACGGTGAAATAGTTGGCAAATTTGGACTAGGAACTCATAATGAACTCGAAGAAAAATGTCCAATGAATCAGATAGTAGCCAAGACCTGGTTTCAAGAGTACCCAAGACATATGGAGACATGGAGAAACCCAGGAAGGGAAACGAAAAACCAAATCAAAAAGAGTTTCAGGAATGCAATTTTACACTGCAAAACATTTCTAAGCGCCGACTCTGGGAGCGACCAACTTCCATTGTTATGTAAACTACAGAAATTGAAGAAGACTAAGGTAGCACTGAATGACCCGAATGTGACGGAGAAATATATGGACAGTGTTAAAATGGACAAGATGCGAATGTAAACTTGAAGTGGATACATTAAGAGAAGCTAGTATCATCAACAACTGAGATCATCTCAAAGAAAAATAGTCAAAGTAAAAAAGAATGGCTGACAGATGAAATATTCGATATGATAAAAAGTAGACATTCCATGGTACAGCACAGAATATAGGACTCTGGACAAAGAAATTACGAATAAATGCAGACAGACTAAAGTGGGATGGTTCAACGAAAAATGTGCAGAAATAGAAAGAATAAGTATCACGGATAAAGCGAATATCCATAAAAAAATAAGAGAACTAACAGGACAAAAGACATACTTATCAACAGGGTGCATAAAATCCAAAGACGGAACCCTGATATTAAAGAAAGAAAAATACTTCAGAGATGGATCAGACTCTTCTACAACGAAAGAGAACAACCAGCAATAGACAGAAACATCGAAGGACCAGAAATATTAAAATCAGCACTGGCCAAATTGAACAGAAACAAAGCAGCAGGACCAGACGGAGTCATAATAGAGATGGTGGCTGCCTTAGATGATTTCATCCTTGACAATAATAGACATAATAAATGAAATATACAACAAACCATCTACATATGGTTAGAAAATGAAATTAGTAAATATAAAAAAATAGAAAGAGATGTAAGACAAGGATGTGTCTTCTCACCAAACTTATTCAACCTATACAGTGAGGCAATACATAGCATTAGAAAGTCTTACCAGGATTCTTTATTGGCAGCCACAATCTTAACAACATAAGAACTTAATAAATAATTTTAACAACTAAAGAAGAGACAAGCAGATTTATAAGAAGATACTTTGTTACACAATTTAATTGACACTGGCAAGACAGCAGCAATGCATCTTCATTGAAACATTCATCAGATAATGACTCTGAGGTCAGGCATATTTTGGCAGCCGAATCATCATTAACACTAACCTATGCTACTCCAGTAATACCTTACATCAGTAGTGTAACATGGGTTGCCAGTGTCCGGTTCAATTGTGCTTTCTAAACCATTAACTCAGTGCAATAGACCGAAATATGGAAGGACCAGAAATATTAAAATCATCACTGGCCAAATTGAACAGAAACAAAGCAGCAGGACCAGACGGAGTCATAATAGAGATGCTGGCAGCCTTAGATGATTTCAGCATAGACAAGATCACGGACATAATAAATGAAATATAGAACAGTGGTGATATACCGGAGGACCGAAGTAGGTCCATTTTCATAAAACTTCCTGAAAAAGCAGATGCAAACGAATGTGAAATACATCGGACAAGTATATAACAAAACTTAATGCCCGAATTCTGATGAATACAGACCGCAGCAGATTCAGACCTGAAACAAGACAAGACACTTGAATGAGAAATGCCATATTTATGCTCAGAATGATATCGGAATGCAGAATATGTACCCGTGATTTATAGATTATGTAAAAGCGTTCCATAAATTACGTCACAAAGAACTGTTAGATCTGTTAGGTAACCTGGACATATTTGGAAAGGATATTAGAATAATCCAGAACCTATACAAGCGAATCGCCTGCATACGGGTAGAAAATGAATTAAATATACAAAAATAGAAAAGAGATGTAAGACAAGGTCATGTCTTCTCACCAAACCTAATCAAACTATACAGCCAGTCGATTCGAGGACAATTAGAAGTTCTGCCAGGATTCATTATTAGCGGCCACAATCTTAACAATATAAGATATGCAGTTGACACAGTGTTGATAGCAGATACAGAAAAAAAACCTACAAAAAATACCCTAGAAGGTAGTGAAGGAATTGAGAAGAAAGAATTAAACATTAATTGCAAGAACACAAAATGCAAGTTTGTAAGCAAACAGCCAACATGCAAATTACAAATTGGACATATCAAAATAATATTATTTTGATATGTCCAATTTGTAATTTGCATGTTGGCTGTTTGCTTACAGAGGAGTGAAAGTGCCACACTAAAATCCGAAAACGCATTGGAATAGCGAAAGATGCCTTCCAAAAGCCAAGCAAATCATTAAGAAAGAGACAAAATTCCTTTGAAACAAATAATACTGAATTGTAATGTAATATTAGTGTTGTAGAGTAGTTTTCACAGTGGAGGCTTGTATTTCAATAATTCGTCCTAAATTAGGTTCGACGTACAAAACGTTAGGAACTTGAAATAAGAGTTAATGACACAGCAATCTAGTTGTGATGGTTGGTAATTCAATGTCCGATATCGACTGACTCGCTCAACACCACTGAGCCCAACTGGCCACTGCTACTACTACTTATTATCTGTGGGAGAGTATATTACAATACAATAGGTATTATGGTATAACAATTAGTCCCCCTAAATGGCAGCGAATGTTGAACAATGTCCTCACAGAAGACACTTGAGGTAACAGAAATGTGATTCTACAGAAGGATGTTGAGAATATCATGGATCGAACATGTGCGCAACAACGAAATATACACATATATGAACATAATTACATACAAACACACAAATTTTATTGTAACCAAATTATGCACAATAATGGATCACATGCAATATATATATTCAACCACAAAATGAGGGGACTGTTCTTAATCGTATAAATAGGAAGTGAAATTCTCTGTCATTCTCTCTATCCTATTAGTCACTTAGACGGTAATATGTAGGTCGTACGTGGAAGAAAGCGGCCCCACCGTGGGGCGCACACACGCACGCACCTTTCACTTCACTTTCATTTATTTTTCTCTATGACTTATGTCTATATAACTTCACACACACAAACACATTCGCTACTTTTAAATGTCTTCTTGCATGTTCATTGTTTTGTCACACGGAACAATCGTCTATTGTTTATGTATACCCCTGTTTTGTTAATACATACATTGTCATTTTGTTTATATATATATAGTTTTGGTGTTACTTTATTCATTTTTATGACCCGGACTCACATTCGAGTTCGCAGTTATTGTTGTTGGATAAATATGGATGACACGAGTTTTCTACCTAAACACGACTAGCACACCCGCAACAAGAAATAGGTCACAACAGATGCATCCATCTTAAATGAAACAACAATGTTTTGCGGCATTTTTTAACATCAATTTCAGATTTTTTTTCTTGTTAAAATGTTGAATATTTTTAACAGATTCAACATTATCGTTAAAAATTAATGAATTTTATATAGTGTTTTCTCGACACTTAGCATGAGCAAAACAAATTCACGGATTTTGACAAAATAATAAAAAAAGAATCCAGAATTACGTCAAAATCCACGAAAATGTTTTATCCTTTAATAGTCAGTGGACTTAGTTTAATTTGCAACGCATATAAGTATAGGTAGAAAAAAGGTAAATGTTGATAAGGTAGCGAGGGTCACAAAGCACTGAAAAGGCCTCTAATCACCTCCCCCATTTGTGGGTTCGGGGGTAGTACGCATAGACCATATATATATATATATATATATAAAGAAATATAGTCTTAAGGTGTGCTATATTTATGGGATAAAGTGCTCAATATCAGAGATAGAACGTGTGTAAATATAAAAGTGAACATAGAAGTCAACACTTAGAGGCGACAGTCTGTTTCATGCTATATGCAATCGTCAGGCCACGTGTGCTGTTATTTTTCTCGGCTATTTATATATATACGGGTTAGTGGTGCATTGTGGGTATTCTATTATGGCGGTTATTTTTACCGGAAGTCGCTTTGTTCATTTATTTGGGTCAAGTTATATTGCTCGTTTTTATTTATTTTTTATTTTATTTTATTTTATTTTATTTATTTATTTATTTATTTATTTTTTTTTTTTTTATTTTATTTATTTATTAACGTAGTAAAATTTGTTTATATCACGTATTTAACAGTTTTGTTTTGGTTTGAGAATTTAATTAAAGCTATTTGTTCAATTTTGGGGTTGGTTGTTGTAGTTCATTCTAACTATTATTTTGGCAGGAAACAGTTTTTAATTTGGGATTGGTTTGCCTATTTATTTACTTGGATGAATTTAGGTCAATTTATTTTTATATTTTCTCTTTTTGGTTTTCGGTTTTTAAGCAACATAGTATTTATTTATTTATTTTATTTATTTATTTTTTTTTTTTATTATTATTGTATTTGTTTTTATTTTATTTTTTCCGTTTTTCATTTTTTAGGTTACGTAGTAAAAATTTATTTTCATGCCTGCATTTTGAGATGAGCTCGGATCTTTTATTTAATAATTTATTTTGGTCGGGGAAAGTAATGATAGCTATTTTTTCCTCCAAGCAAAGTTTGCAAGTTTTTGATTGGTTGTTGTAGGCTGATGACTTTTTCCTTATCTTCCAAGATATTTTTGGTGTGATGTGCGTTTTGTTTTTTATTTCCCAGATATACTTAGAAAGCATAGTACTGTTCGCATATTTACTATTTGTGAACGATGTTTTGTGTGTATAATTTCTTTGCTTCCAGGGTCCTTCAGTTACTCCTATGTATACTTTTTCTTCGTTATCTGGTGATTTTATCGTGGCTTGGTATATTACGTTGTTTTGTAGACAATTTCCGTTTAAGGGACATTCGTTCTTTATTCTGCAGTTGCACGTGGGTTTAATTTGTTCGTGTGGTCTGTTGATAATTTTCCTATTGTGCTTTTTTATTATTTGTGCCATGCTCTCGGTGCAGCTGTAGCTGATTTTTACTGTATTTTTGTTGAATATCTTGTGTAAGGTGCTTGATTCTGGGAAGTGTTTGTGTAAGAGTTTGAAGAATATTTTTCCTACGTTTGTTTTTACGTTCTTGCTGTACGGTGGGTTGAACCATATGATATTTCTTCTCCTGTTGGTCTTTTTTGTATTCTGTGGTGAGTATGTGAGTATTGCTGGGAATCCGCTATCTTTTAGGGCCGTTTCATAGTCTTTTTTTTAGCTTTGTTAAATAGGGATTCATTGGAGGAATTGTCGGAGAGCCTGCGGTTAATCGATTTTTGGTATCTGTTTGATTATAGAAGGCGGATGGTTGGAAGATGTGTGTATGTAGAGTGGTTTATCGTTAGGTTTTCTGTATGGTTTATATGTGCCTTCTCTTGGGTTGAAGGTCACATCTAGGAAATCTACTTCGTTTAGGTTAGTTTTTATATCTATGTCGAATCCGTTATTTTTAAAAATCTTTATTATTGCTTTTCTAGTTTTGTCTGTGTTTTGTTTGTTACAGTTTCTTAAGATTATGAGGCCGTCGTCCCTGTAGAGTCCTGTGTCATTTTTATCTATTATTTTGCTCAGTTCACTAAACTGTTAAATACGTGATATAAACAAATTTTTACTACGTTAATAAATAAATAAAATAAGAAACAAAAAAAAAAAAATAAATAAATAAATAAAATAAAATAAAATAAAATAAAAAAATAAATAAAAACGAGCAATATAACTTGACCCAAATAAATGAACAAAGCGACTTCCGGTAAAAATAACCGCCATAATAGAATACCCACAATGCACCACTAACCCGTATATATATAAATAGCCGAGAAAAATAACAGCACACGTGGCCTGACGATTGCATATAGCATGAAACAGACTGTCGCCTCTAAGTGTTGACTTCTATGTTCACTTTTATATATATATATATATATATATATATATATATATATATATATATATATATATATTCTTGGTCAGCTTCTGAGGAGACATACTTCTCTGATAATTAAATTCTTTTATATATCGATGAGAATTTTTCGATTAAGTTTTGTTTATATATGAGGTAAAAATAGTTGACACCCTTTTGTTCTTGAGATGAACAAATTGCTTGCTCACTACAGATTAGTACTGATGTTATTTAACTCAAGTAGGTCATGGGGAAACAGCCGGTGATTCATTAGTTCTTTAATATATAAATTCTTTTATTACTCGGTCACAACCTATTTATTTTTATAGCACACTAATTTATGAGTATCATGCATAACCTCTGTATATCAGACTGAAATAGGACTCTTTTCTACGGTTGATGACAACCTCCAGGAGTGCAACTCGTGCCTTCTTTATCTCACGTTGTCCACTGGCATAAAGTGGAGTGATTATTTTGAATCAGTTACTGGGTCTGCAGCTAGAAAAGTTGGTTTACTACGTCATGCCAGACATTTTTTTCTTGTCAATGTCCATCTTGCACATTTATACATCTACTATCTATCTGTGCATTGAATACTGTTTCCATATCTAGTCTGGAACTCTTATAAGTAATATCAACTGGCCTATATATCCTTAACAAAATCTGAAGAAACATCTGTAATGTTATCAATTCTGACCTGGCATCTCGAATTCAGTCACTTTCACCATGATGTGGCTTCCCCCTCTCTTTTCTATAAAACTGCTGTTCTTATGTGCTTGATACTTCGACTACATGAATTTAAGCATAGTATTAGATTGTCAATGAGGTTTCATCATTTTTCAACTGAAATAGCTAGATGTAAGCGTAAGTTCTATTCTAATAGTGTCTTTTCTCATGAGTGGAACCCTCTTCTGGTTCCTTGCTTTGTCAGCTACAATCTGAAAAAATTAAATGCAACATCAATCGTCATCTTCTGTCTCCCTGAAACATGTTCATGTATTGTTTTTTTCTCCTCACTAAAGTTTACTCATTCTCTTTCACTCTCACTGAATACTTGCGTCTTAATGGCACCATCGCCTTGCTTGGGGGAAATTTTGATTAAAAAAAAATGTGTGCTCATCTAACACGCTATATTTCCCCGACATTTCGATGGACATATGGAGATTGCTTAATGAAATATTTAAAAGCAATCTAATTCAGTGATCTGGGGTAGGGCAACTTCCATGACCTGGCGTGTCTTCCCTCTGCTAAGATTCATTTTATGGATCTGCCACAAGAATTCTTAGTTTCAATTTATAGAGTAATTGATCATGATAAAGTGTAATTGGCAAAAAATTTCCAACGAACGGAATTGACAAAATTTTCAATAAGCAAAAAGAAAAAGAAGAAAAAAAAACAGGGCAAAATAATACTAAGCAAACACTATATATGCAAGACAAAAGTAGTCAAAGCAACAGTAATAAGGCAAAAAGTTCACAAAATAAGAATGATGCTAACACACAAAAGGGATACAGTCAACTGATATTCGCGTTCTGACTTCAAGACAAGAAAGAACAAAAATAAAAGAGGTCCATCTTATTGTTTACGAAGATAACATCAGCAATTAAGAAGTGGTTCCACGTTCCTCAAAACCTCCTGATCAGAGGCCTTGCTTGTTGAACGTAGTTTATCTCCTTATCTAGGGCGCGGATACAGTTTATCTTCACGGATGGCCTCTTGGAGTAAAGTTGAAAAGTGTGACACAGTGACACACTGACATTCGCATTTATTATATAGATTGGGTTTCCAGTTCCTTCTAACGTATTTTTTCTATTTCGCTTCAAGTAGCCCCATACGTCTTAGTGGCATTATCGCCTTAATTGGGAGGAATTGATTAAATAATAAAATCTCCAAATTGTCCTTGCAACCTGTCAGTCCAGAAGCACCTCTCTATATCGAAATCTTCTGTTAATATAAGTAGCGAAAATGTGGTTCTCGCCTGCTTGGTAGGCATGTCCTGTAGCTTACTAGTATTTTCCAGCGGTCACCCACCAGGCTCAACTACGGTGATCGGACGAGAACCGGTGTTTCAACGTGATATCTCTGCAAGCACGCTTATAGAGATCACATTAACAAATCACCTGATTATTGTCATTAAATAATTATATATTTAGTAATATATATTTTAACTCTTTGTAATTTTATAAGCATAGAAAACAGAAATGAATGCTAGTAAAATGTTGATCCATCTCTCTGATCACGTGAGAAACAAACAACTAAATACTTAAAAAATCAGTTCAAAGGTACAAAATGCAAACAATTATTTAATATTATTAGTGGAACAGATATTGAAGGACGAAAGACCACAAACAAAACAAAGAATTGAGTAAAAAAATATATTGCCAAGTTTATTTTTGTAAAAGAAAAATACATAAACAAAAATAATTGCACAGTGCACTAGGCAAAAAATAACTCTGCAAGCTCATGTAGAAGGTGAGAATAGCTTTGTCCTGAGAAGAACAGTTTTGGTCATAGCTTGAGAGCGTTGTCCTAATATAGAGATTTTTGTGGTCGCTGGAGAGCGGTGTCCTGAGAAGGACAGTTTTGGTAGTCGCTTGAGAGCGTTGTCCTAATATAGAGATTTTTGTGGTCGCTGGAGAGCGGTGTCCTGAGAAGGACAGTTTTAGTAGTCGCTTGAGAGCGTTGTCCTAATATAGACATTTTTGTGGTCGCTGGAGAGCGGTGTCCTGAGAAGGACAGTTTTGTAGTCGCTTGAGAGCGTTGTCCTAATATAGACATTTTTGTGGTCGCTGGAGAGCGGTGTCCTGAGAAGGACAGTTTTGGTAGTCGCTTGAGAGCGTTGTCCTAATATAGAGATTTTTGTGTCGCTGGAGAGCGGTGTCCTGAGAAGGACAGTTTTGGTAGTCGCTTGAGAGCGTTGTCCTAATATAGAGATTTTTGTGGTCGCTGGAGAGATGTGTAACCTGATAAGGACAATTTTGGTAATCGCTAGAGAGTGTTATTCTGAAAAAGACAGTTTATTGCATAGCAAGTATGGCTGAAGCGGATGAGGCAACTGTCGATGGCAAGCGGGAGATGATGACGTCTCCCTAGCTAGAACTGCGACTGATGGCTGGCGGTCAGCTGCTGCTGTTGCTGGAACAGATACTACACTTTTGACCTAGTCGCGGAAGATATTCACTAAACGCCCCACGCGGTCGGATGTGGCACAAAGCCGAGTATATTGTGGGGTATCCGAGCCCGTAGGCTCGGCCAAAAATTCCCCGTTGACACCGTAAAAACGGGGTTGTGTAGCTGTCTACCACCCCAGACGAGACTCTGCCCTTCAGCATAGCCTCGCCTGGGTTCCTTTCAGCCCGGAGGCAGAGAGTTTGACAAGCACACTGTGGAAAACCACAGTGAATCAATCGCGGAATGCTCGTTTCTGGCTGCTTTTGTGGCCTCATTATATCCTAAACCAATCTTGCTTGTTGGTTAATCTTTTTCTTCCAGTTGTTTAAAAAAAACTTGGGAGTGCCGCAATGTAATAATCTAGGATATAGCAAAACATTTCTATGACATATGTTAACATAATTGGGAGTAAAAACACACGGAAAGCATAAATTTAATGAAATGAAATGAAAATGATATATATAATAAAATTAAATTGTTTTAAGCTGTTTGTATATTTATTGCGGTGACGCCATTGGCTCTCTGTAGATGCGTAAGATTCTGTTTTTCTTGCAGTACCCGGAAGCAGCAAGAAATCAGAGCAAGTAAGAAAAACAAACGTCACGTTTGTTTTTCTTTTTTATCCGAAATTCACCAACTTATAGTTTTAAAAGAAAACAGGAAACTGATATATATATATATATATATATATATATATATATATATATATATATATATATATATAATTAGTGGTCAATATATATATATATATATATATATATATATATTTTCTATGAGGATAGATTCCAGAGCTCACTATCCAGAACAGAGCAAGAATATAATATAAAAAAGCTAATATTCCATGGTTATAATTCATTACATTGGGATTAAATCAAGATCCAATTCATCAGAACGACAAATTCAATTTTTTTGAATTTGTAGATCTGATTAATTGGATCGTGATTACAATGCAAATGAAATGAATTATAACCATGGAATATTAGTGTTTGAGCCTTTTATATATATATATATATATATATATATATATATATATATAGGCACATATGTACATTTTTTTAAATCATGCAAGGCACTAAAACACAAGGGGTTTCTGAGTTTGAAAGAAGGAAAAAGAGAAACATTAAGGAACGAGAACAATAGAAGAGTAATCAAGAAGACAGTAGATGTTTTAAGCGACAGATGAACGACTTAAACCAAGCAAACTGTCGCTGTTTTTCCCTCTTCAGAGTTTTTAACAATGTCTAATTTTACTTCCATGATGATGGCATTACTTTTATTTGAAGCACCGGCATCAGAAGAGGTTACACTACACCTGTGGGTTATAATGAAGAGCAATAGGTTTCCACAAACACAACACAAAAAAAGAGTGCGAATGCACAACAATCCAATATGGCGTACAATCAGGAACTGATCTGCGCTGCCTCCCTCACGCCGTATGACAACGCATTCTTCCGCCGCACAATGTATTCTTCTACCGTTCAGTATGTACGAAGCAAACGGCATAAGTCGAAAGATTAATGGACATTGCGTCGGGAAAGTCGTAACTCAAGGACTTTTACTTTTATGTGCTGTGTACGTTCTCGACATAGGTGATCACTGCCCTCCCCTTCTTCCTGTCCCTTGTAGCTCTTAATACGTTTTGTTTTTTTTGTTATTTCTCCCAAACCTTTTTCTACCATTCATTTACTCAAGCCCACCAAGTATTTTATATGCTGCTTTCCTCTGTTCCTCTTTCCCTCAATCTCTCCTGTGGGTATTAGATTTTCCAAGCCCTCCTTCCTCATTAAGTGACCCAGAAAATTCAATTGCTTCTTCCTGATGTTAAGTATAAGTTTCCCTTTTGTCTTTTCGTTATTTCTCTTTAACCCTGTTCTGCCATCCATTTGTTCATGCTCATTAAGCATGTTATGATCCGTTTTCCTGTATCACTCTTACCTTCGGTCTGCCCTGTGAGTATCAAATGTTCCAACCCCTCCTTCCTCATGACGTGCTCCAGAAATTTCAACTACCCTTTACTGATGTTAAGTATAAGTTTCCCTTTTGTTTCCATTTTCTCTAAAACCTTGTCATTGTTCACATGTTTGGTCCATGAAATAACTGCATCAAAAAACAAAACAAATCACTTGAGGATTACCAACAGCAGCAACAACTAAAATGGATAGCACATGTGACTCGAAGAGAAAATAATGACAATTAAGATGCTGATGTTCCACACTACTTCAAACAAAAGGTTAGGAAGGAAGCCTCCATTAGTACTAGAAAGAATAATAACTGTTATTGAACTATTTTCCTGAAAATTTATTTGAATACAAAAATTTTATAAATTTCAACTGAAAGCTGCACTGGCGGTTCAGTTAATGAATGCGAAATGTTTCCTTATCAGGAAACGGTTAATATTATGGTATCCTCAGTATCTTTCTGTAGAACAACATTTCTATAACTTACTGTATTGTTAAAACAATTTAAACGCCATATATATGACATTTTTAAGCAGAAGCCTATATTTCAACGTTCTTAAAAATACGTTTCGAACTCTTTCGTAAGTTGCCATCTTCATACATGACGCACTTATTATTTAGAAAGTGCACTAGACACGAGGTTTAGATTAAATATTCGAGGTTGGGTTTATGCTTGTTTTCTTTTTCTAATATCTTAAATAATTAAATAAATGTTTAAAATAAAATTATACTCTGCGTCGAGCGTATAGAAAATCTAGAAATTTATACATAAGGTAGTTGTGTCATTTTAATTTACATGCTGCTTTTCTCTGTCCATCTTTCTCTCAATCTGTCATTCCAGCTGCCTCCTCCTGTGCTGTATATATTCTCTCCGTTGGTGGTCACTAGATGCTTTGCGTCTAGAGTTGAAAGACATCAACAAAATAATTTTAACTTATTTATTAATGTTGATATGTACTAACTATCCAGTAGGGAAGTCGTTCCCTCTCAATGGGGAGCCGTTTCAGACACGAAAGAGAACACATCTACATTACTTGACTGTTAAGACTCATCTCTCTGAAAACTTTTCCTGTCTCCTTCCCACGCTAGCTCAGTCAATCAAAATCGACTTCCCATATTATGGCTTGTATCTGACTCTATCGTCAAACTCAGGAAGTCAGAGCAGAGATACACTTCCTCTAAAAGTAATAGTCTACTAAATTATTATTTAACACCTGGTGTTAAGTATAAGTTTCTTGTTTATTTCTATTTTCTCTAAAATCTCGACGTTACTCACATGTTCGGTCCATGGTATCCCCAGCATGTTTCTGTAGAACCACATTTCTGTTGCTTAAAGTTTGTTTTTCATTTTTGAGGAGATTGTCGAGCATTCGCTGCCATACATAGAAGTACAGATATCACGTAGCTGTTCAATACACTTTTCTTTGTTTTTCTAATGAATTTTTTATGTCTCTTAATCCCCTGCTTATCTTTTAGAATGCATCTTTGGCTATCCCAATATGATTCGGATCTCAATGTCGCACTTTCCCTCCCCTGTTAGAACACTTCCTATATATTCAATTTTTTGTGCTTGTTTGATTTTAGTATCCCCGATTTGTGATTTGCACTTTGGGCTCATTTTTTGTTGATGACCATGCATTCTGTCTTCTTGTAGTTCTTAGTCCTTTCTTCTTGCTTTCCCTCGTTACATTCTGTAGGGCATATTATAGTTTTCTTTCCGTATCTGCTATCAAAATTGTGTCATATGCATACCTTATGTTATTAAGATTGTGGCCGCTAATAATGAATCCTGGTAGGACTTCTAATTCTCCCAGAATTGTCTCGCTGTATAGGTTGAATAAATCCAGTGAGCGAAAAGAGAAATCGTTGTCATACACAGGCGGACACACTCTTACCTTTCTATTTTTGCATATCTGCTGAACTCATTTTGTGTTCGTATCTATTTGCTGCCAGTATAGATTCTTGACAAATCCAAATCGATAACATCGAGTAGAATATTCTAGCCGCATTTCTTAACATTTGATCAAAGATTCCATCAAATGATCATGCCTGTCATTAAATGTAGGCATCCTGTTACTTTTGAAGTTATTCAAAATGAAATAATTAAAATAAGTGACGCGTTATAATGGCACACAAAAAGAGGATCAGTATTAATTTCCTATTTCTTGAACAATCCATCCGATAAAATGAAATATGATTCATTAAACAGAAAACTTACAAAGAATTTGTCCAATTGGATCAATTGATCCAATTGGATCTAAGTGATTTTTCTAAAGGAAATTATCAACCTTTTATAAACTTTACGTTCCAAGTGAACACATCTCTAGTGATAAAATGTTGAAGTTATTCCCTCTGTAGGTTATTAGCACTTTTATTTTATTCCAATCCACAGGGTTTGTTAAGTACCCTTTTCCTTCCATAAATGAACAGCTATTCATGACACCTATATATTCCAAGCCAACCTTTACAGGACAACAACTTCAATTTTTACCGTATATACAGCGTAAACAATGGCTCGTCTGATGCCTTCAATACCGTGCCAAAATCATAAGTGATGACACTTACCAAACTGGAGCACCTTATACAAACCCTACAAAACTATATAGTATTTATCAAAACAGAACCACATTAAAATCAATAATAGTATACATAATAAAGTATCATTGGATAGTCTTATGTAGAAATATTCTTTTTTTTTTAAAAATCATTTCACCCCAAGCAACGCAATAAAGGATTCCTGCGCGTGAAAGAATATGAGAAAAAGAAAAACACTATTAAGGAGAGAGAACAATAATATTACAGGAATTAAGAAGGTAAAAATGAATAGACCTAATTGCCACTCTAGTACTGCGTTTCAATTCGCAAAATTGACGTACGAAAGAGGAAAGCTCATCAGAACAATTACCATGAAAATGTTTATAGATAAGTCACATGGAAGCTACATTACATCACTGGGCAATCGACTGAAGCTAAAATATCAATTCAGGACGGATAACATTTCAGATTCTTCTTTGGATTATATCAAGAATATCTAAATACATAGTAGAATCATCAGATCAGATGTAGCAACGATATTCAATGCATGGACTAATGCTAGACTCATAAATGTGTAAAATAGATTTTGTCGAGAAAAATTGCCCATCACGGTACAGTGAACAAATTTTCACAAATAAAATTATTTTAAGAATAAAAAAAATCTGTAGATAAGATTTCAATCAGTAATAGTTTACGTACAAATAAGAGTAATATCACTGTTCAAATACAATCACGTGATAAAACATGTAATTCGAACTAGGATCAATGAATGTACTTATTTTGAATAGGAATCAGCTTCGACGCAGTAGAAAACGGGTCACGGATGACAAGAGAAGTATAAATGAAATGCTGTTGGTTTGAATAAGTGGCAAGACCTTCGAGATTGTATTAATATGCTGTAACAAGGTGTGGTCAGTCAAGTAAAACTATCTTTAGATCACACCAAACGATTCCTCCACTTTAAAAAGATAAGCGAAAACTGAAACAGCTTATTAAACCTTTTAGTTCTTTTTCTCTTGTAAACTGTGAGTAATATTTAATAAATGTGTGAACGCCATCTATATCAGATATATGTCTATTTCTAAAAATATTTGAAATGATTAGACGGATTAATAGAAAAATCAAAACCGTAAAAAATCAATTCACACACACACACACACACACACACACAAAAAGTGTGTATTTGGACAGAAATCCGTTTTATACAACTTTCATTAAAGACGACTGACAAGGTTGGGCGTTTAATTTCCTGGTGGCAGCCGTGTCATGTAATATAAGGATTGTTTATTTGGACAGCCATCCATCCTTTATACAAGTTTCATTAAAGACGACTGACAACGTTGTGCGTATAATTTCCATGGTGGCTGCCGTGTCATGTAATATAAGTATTGTGTATTTGGACAGCAATCCCACTTTTCTTAAAGCCGACGGACAAGGTTGTGCGTTTACGTTCTATGGTATCTCCCGTGTCATGTAATTTAATGATTGTGTATTTGGGCAGCAATCCCTCTTTTCTTAAAGACGACAGACAACGTTGTTCGTTTACTTTCCATGGTGGTTGCCGTGTCATGTAATTTAATGATTGTGTATTTGGACAGCAATCCCTCTCTTCGTAAAGACGACTGACAAGATTGTTCGTTTACTTTCGATGGTGTCTCTCGTGTCATGTAATTTAAAGATTGTGTATTTGGACAACAATCTCTCTTTTCTTAAAGATGACGGACAAATGTTGAAACTTGAATAAAGCATGGAATAATAATAATACAACACAAAATGTACTTAAACAAAATGTATTGACACAAAAACGTATACACAATATTTACAGATAGTTTGGTATATTCCTGGGAAGACCGTTCCTGTAGAATGGGTTGACTTAGTCGCAGTCGGGCAGAGTCTCTTGATTGGATCTCTTCTTCCTCTCCCGTCTTCCCGCTACCAACCATATTTATAAGGTCGGTACTCCACTATGTAAATTAGGTGGATCGTACCACAACATCCCCCTCCCAAGCCTTGGAATCCCTTTTGGATTTCAAAATGGCTTCCTATATGGGTTGATGATTATGGCTATTTCTTTGTAGATCCATTTGCCTAATTTTAATATTTTTTCCGTTTTGGATTCACGTCCAATGGGTCCGTTAACTTCCGTTTCCTACCGGATCTTCTTGGTTCAGGAGTATTCTGTGGAGGTTCTACCTGAAACATATCATACATTATATCAATGGGACTTTCGTCCTCATCCGGTATACTCTCTTCATGCTCTATACCGCAATATTTTTTAAGTTGGTTCTGGTGCCTTTTATGAGTATTCTTCGGCCCTTTAATTATGTAAATCAGGTCACCGATTCTCTTGTCCACTATGCCTCGCTCCCAGAACTCAACGTTGTTTTTATAGCACTTGAAAAACACCTTCTCTCCGGGAGTGTATCTTTTTCTCGCTGTATACATGGTATTCTTTACTCTATTTTTTCCTGGCAAAAGCTTGTCAAACACTGACTTAACTTTCCTAGCGAACATTAGTTCAGCTGGTGCCATGTTTGAGTGTGTTCTCTGGTTTGGCGTGATTCTGTATACTTGTAAGAATTGCTGAAGCGCCTTTTCCGTTGGAACTCCTGAGGCTTTCTTCAGAGCTCGCTTTAAAGTATCGACAAATCTTTCTGCGAGTCCATTAGACCTCGGATGATATGGAGGCGTCGTTATGTGTTTAATTTGATATAACTCACAAAATTCCTTAAATTCTTCAGAAGTGAATTGTGTACCATTGTCACTCACAATACACTCTGGCACACCGAACCGTGCAAATAGTTCATGCAAAAAAGTTGTTGTGGTATTAGACGTAGGCTTTTTACAGCGTAGTACTTCCGGCCATTTTGTAAAACTATCTACCACTATTAAGTAGTAAAAATCTTCTACTGGACCAGCGAAATCAATGTGTAATCTTGTCCACGGATGATCCGTCTTGGGCCATGGTTTGTGTACTATAGGTGGTGCCTTAGCTGCTAACGCACACCCTTTACATCGATGAACCATGTTTTCGATATCCACATCCATTCCTTTCCAATACACAAAGCTTCGCATTAAGCTTTTTGTTCTATTAATACCCGGGTGACCCATATGAAAGTCCCGAAGTATTCTTTTCTGCAACTTTTTTGGTATTACTACTCTCTCACCATATAATAACACTCCGTCACCTATTGAATAAATCTCCTGCACTTTTTGGTCATTTGCTACCATTTTGCCTTTTATTTCTAAAATGAAATCATCGCTTT
Source organism: Acanthosepion pharaonis (assembly GCA_903632075.3). Lineage (NCBI taxonomy): Eukaryota > Metazoa > Mollusca > Cephalopoda > Sepiida > Sepiidae > Acanthosepion > Acanthosepion pharaonis. Next base: position 2,285,179 of record CAHIKZ030000724.1, on the reverse strand, counting down.
CAGCTTCTTTTTTAATTTCCTTTAGAGTAACCGGTAGCTCTCTTTACAATGTTGTTTACCATGCTTTTCACCTCATAATCTGCTCTGATATTTGCAATAATTGATTCTTCGAATCTTTCTTCTTGACTCGGTACTAGTCTTGATAGACTATCCGCATGAATTATATTTTTGGATGATAGGTGCTTTATGTGAAAATCATAATTGAGAAGAATGGTTCCCCATCTTAACAGACGATTTGCTGTATAAACGGGTAACCCTTTCTTTGAACCAAAAATAGTGATCAGTGGTTTATGATCCGTTTCAAGCATAAAATGTCTGCCGTGGATGTACCTGTGAAATTTTTGTATGGCAAAAATGATACTCAGTGCCTCTTTTTCTATCTGAGACTAACTTCTTTCTCCTGGGAGCAAAGTTCTCGAAGCGTGTGCAATTGGTTTTCTAGAACCATCTGGCATTATGTGAATACACGCTCCTATCCTGTATGAACTACCGTCACTTGCCACTACAATATCCAGTTTTGGATTGTAATGGGTTAAAAAGAGGTCGGACGTAAGCATTTTCTTTATTTCATCAAAGGCTTTCTGACATTCTACCGTCCATTCCCATGCCTTGTCTTTTTTTAGCAGTTCATTCAACGGAGCTCTTAAATTGTACATTCCTTTAATGAACGCTTGATAATAATTTGCAAGCCCTAGAAAACTCTGTAGCATCGCCACATTAGTGGGCGTCGGCATGTCTCTAATCGCAATGGACCTTTCCGGATCTGGACATCTGCCATTTTTGTTGATTATGTGACCTAAATACTTAATTTCCTCCAAACCAAATTCGCACTTTGACTCTTTGAATTTAAAAAATCAAAGTCCTGAATCTTTTAAATACTAGATTGAGATGCTCTCGATGTTCGTCGACGGTTTCGCTCCTTACTATGATGTCGTCTAAGTAAGCGCACGCAAAGTCTAAATCATTCAACATGACGTCCATAGCTTGTTGAAAAATGGCTGGTGCCACTTTAATACCAAAAGGAAGCCTGTTGTACTTGAATAACCCTCTATGCGTGTTTATCCCTAGTAACTTCGAACATTCCTCTTCAACGGGAATTTGGAGATAGGCATCTGATAAGTCGATTTTTGAAAATATAACTCCACCATTTAGCTTGTTAAAAATCTCCTCCGGACTCGGTAACGGGTAATGGTAGTCCTAATTACCGAGTTCAACCCTGTCGAAAAAATCAACGCAGACTCTGACTTGGTTTGATTTCTTTTTTATGCACACAATTGGCGCAGCCCATGAATTAGATTCTACTTTCGAAATAATTCCCATTTTTTTCCAACCTATCAAGTTCTTCGTTAATTTTCTCTACACTTGCGAAAGGCACGTTACGTTTCTTTTTAAAAATTGGCATAGTATTTTCCTTTAATTCAAATTTGGCTTCAAACTTGTTACATCTTCCAAGACCAGGTGTGAAGGTTTCCGGAAACTTTTTCTTTAATTCCTCTTTAATGTCCTGTCTTGTTTGCGTATTACTTTCTACTTTTCTGCAGAATGAGTTTAACGGTTTATCCCACAATTCGAATGTTTCAATAAAATCTGTACCCATCAAGTTTTCTCCATTTTTCAGAATGAAAACTTTTATTTTTTTAACTATCCTGTTCAATTTCATGGGAAGTACAACCTCGCCTTCGAATTTAATTTCCTTTCCAGTCGCTGTTCGAGCGCGTTTCGTTGACTTCATTATTGTAGGCCTTTTTAAAATTTTCCATGTTTTATAGTTCATTATTGTTAAATCTGAACCCGAATCGAGTTGAAATTTGATATTCTTTTTAAATATTTCAGTCGTCACATACTTCCTCAAATCTCTATCTGATTTGATATTTGAATTTGTTTGTCTAATTCGGCTATTGACTTTTTTCGTTTTACAACACGACCCTTTGTGACCATTCTTGTGGCACACAAAACATTTTTTATTTCTATATGGGCAATTTACCTCCCAGTGTCTTTCGTTGCACCGTCTACAATTAAATGGTGGAACCTTTTTTTTCTCCTCATTCTTTTCATTTAATTTTTCTTGTCTGTTTTTAAAATACGCCGAATTTTTACTCCAATTTTTTTCTGATGGGTAATTTGACTGTTTTTTTACTTTTTTAATATAAGCAATGCCAGCTTCTTCAATTTTTTGAGACTTTCTTTAAACTTACGGCCCGCTGACACTCCTCTGCTAACTTTTGCAGGTAAGGTTTTGTTCAGATTCGAGTTTAGACAAAACTCTACGTCTTATTTCGGCACTCTTACTGGATACCAGTCCTTGAGCAAAAATTAAACACTTGAATTCTTCAACCGTAATCTCTGCCAATCTGAAATTGTCACAATGTCTATTCACTATAGATGCATATGTTAAGTAATCCTGATCATCGGATTTAGCGACATTCATGCATAACTATCGCTTATGCCAAAGCGACATATTTGCTCCAAACAACTCCTTTAGCAATTTCACTGTTTCCGGGAATTCCAATTCATTTGTTCTTCTCGGTAGAATAAAATCTACAAATTTGCTATGTTCCGCTGTACCTAGCTTTCTTAGTAATAGACTGATTTTTCTTGAATTCGACCAGTTTTCACAGTCTGTGTAGAAAATATCTTCATATCGTTTAAAGTACGCTTCAAACGTTTTTCCTTCGTCTGGCACATAGTTGAAAGTTTCCAGCGAATTAAATATGATGTTATTAGAATATGAAGAGTTTCCTTCATTTGCCTGATTGTTGTTTAATTTCTCCAGTGTTAACTTTTGAAATTCTAAAACCTTGATCTGCATTTCTTCCTGTTTTTCCATTCTTTCCTCTTGTTCCCTTTGACGTTGCTGACTCAACTCCTCTTGCTTTTCTTGATATTTCTGCTGTGCTATTTGCTGTTCCCTTATTAATAAGGCAAACTGTTCACTTTGATGTTGCAGACTCAACTGCTGGGCTTTAAATAATTCAGCTATGACTTTGGATAATTCATCCATCTTTAGCTGATAGTGTTCATGCAACAAAGAATATACTTTTAAATTGTGTATCCACGAATATAATATAAGCTGACAAAAAAAATCGAAACAACTTACGACTTTTTAATTTTATGTCTTGCTTTATAAAATATTGTTGAGCAACCAAACAAAAAAAGTTCGTTACCTTTCAAAGTCGACACGTTGTATTTGTGCTCCTTTTAATTCCATGCATGTTTTTGTAGTCGGCCAGCTTTTTTTTTTTTTTTTTAATTCGCCGTTATTCGTTTACGCCACCTTTCAGATTTTTCTGAGTGAACGTTCCTTTATGCTTAGTCGTCCTTTAACGAGTTTTAAATATCCAGAACTTCAGAATACTTTTCCGTTCTATTAGATGTTGGACTTTTAATTAATAATTTTTTTTCCTTCAGCCTGGGTTCTTCAAAGACTTGTCCCAATTGTTGAAAGCTATCAATTATCAATTCTTTTTTTTTTTCGTAAAGTTCTTTATACCTCGTCGCCACTGTTGAAACTTGAATAAAGCATGGAATAATAATAATACAACACAAAATGTACTTAAACAAAATGTATTGACGCAAAAAACGTATACACAATATTTACAGATAGTTTGGTATATTCTTGGGAAGACCGTTCCTGTAGAATGGGTTGACATTAGTCGCCAGTCGGGCAGAGTCTCTGGATTGCATCTCTTCTTCCTATTATTTATTTGCATTAAAATACAAAATGTGGCACGAGGCTTAAAAAGGGGGATGGGGAATGACGGTCTTCTTCTGTCTTAAATCTAAAACTTAGCTAGTCGCAGACACTGATACAAACATGCCAACAATAATTCAATCACCAAAACAACACATTCACTCCTACCTTTCTTACTACGTCCACCATAATACCTCAAATTCTCTATGAAGTCCTAACTAGTCCCCTTATATACCGATAATGTTCAGGGGGGGGTAATAAAATAACAAATTTTAAAATATCCCCAAATGAATATTTACAATGTGTCTTTAATATTTACAATAAAACTAAACAAAATGTGTTAGTAATAAACCCCCCCACAAACCATGAATGTGGCAGAAACATCAGTTAACCGGACGAAATCAATGCGGGACTATGAAAAAAAAAACACATTCAAACCATCAAGCATTCACACAAACACTCACATTTCAAACACAACAACAAATACGAAAAATCACACATCCGAAACGAAAGGCGCCCCGCATCCACCAGAGAACTGACATCACTAACCACCTAACGAGGGAGGGGATGGGGAATTAAACAAAAGAAAAATAGGGACAGAAATAAAAGGGACCAATGAGCATACATACCCTAGCTAAGTTAACCGGGAAAAAAAGGAACTAAAAATTCAAAATCGAAAACCTAGACTAGACTAATATCTGGGTGGGTTGCCGATGTTCAACCCTGATAAGACAACATTCTGTACCTAACCGACGTCCAAATGCCACTCTAGGTCAGCCCCTTTTACTCTGCACATTCGCGCAAGATTCACCCACCTTTTGCCAAATTCTGATGATGGGAGCCGCCGCCTTTCCGTCCTAATCTTGACTTTAAGCTGATGCTTAAAGAACAAGATCAGTAGGGAAGAGGTGAACTTCTCTCCATCATAGAATTCCTTCTGACGTGTCGTCCAAATCACGACTCGCATAACCCCTAGTAAGCAACAGAACACATAGTGTTCAGCCTTTGTCAATTGCGACACCACATTGCTACAAACAGAACTGGCTTCCAGGATAAAAAACTTTCCCTGCAGCATGCGAACCATGAGGCCTTCAACAAACTTGCACAACGGCACTACCGTCTTGCACTGAAAAAAGGCGTGACCAATGGTCTCGACTTTCCCAGTACAGCGACGACAGCTTGGATATTTCTCCAAGCCTGCTGAACAAAGTCTTTTGCCGACCCAGAGGGCCCCACGAATCATCAGCCAGGTGAGTGATGCCTCATCATTATTGAGACATTTCAACCCAGGCGCCCAAGGCCATATCGAGCGAGCCTCCTGCTTCGTAAGACCGAGCTCGTCGATCAGACCATCTCGAACGGACCCCCTAACTAACAATCGATATAATGCCTTACGAGACAACGCTTGGGCGTCGGAGAGGCCATCCGACGTGCGCAAGAGGAGCTTCAAAGCACGACGACATTCGCAGTAGAAGGAGCACTCGACACGAGGTGTACGGCCGGCATCCTCCTTGCACGAGTGCACACTTCTCAGGGATGGGAAATGTTTTCGGACATCTTCTTTCCAAAAGGTGCCCACCTCATCCAAACCGCGACACATTCGGTCTAGAAAGGTAATGCGAAGCATATATTGACGAATCTCAATGCTAGGCATACCCAGAACGCCCTCAGAGGGATGAAGGCAACAGATCTCGTGACATACCATATGGGCCTTGCCTCTCCACAAGAAAGAGAACAAGGCCTTGACTAATGACATTAGTCGGGCATACGGGAGTGGAAGCACAGAGAGTCGGTACAGGAGGGTCGGATAGATGTGTGAAACACATACTTCCGCCCTTCCATTCAGAGAAAGTCCCCTCCGAGACCACGGATTACCCGCGGCCTCGGCCTTCCCTTGCACCTCCGACCAATTCATTTCCAACTGGAGATCAGGACCGAACTAGACGCCGAGTATCTTGATCGGCCCATCCGTCCAGAGGAAAGGTCCGGGAAGAGAAACTTCCTTCCACGCACCCAACCGCAAGCCCACAGACTTATCGCGATTGATCTTGGCCCCTGTCACCATCTCATACCCACTGATCTGCTTGCTGACTTCGTCAATCTCAGCTCTGATCGACACAAGAACCGAAACGTCGTCAGCATAGGCAGAATACCTGGCCGAGGTGGAAGCACCAGGCAGCGAAATACCGCGTAGGAACGGATTCGCCTTTAACTAGCGAAGGAAAGGTTCCAACGCAAGAACGTAAAGCAGAGGCGCGAGCGGACAACCTTGACGAATGGAGCGATACAATACGAAAGGTTTCGATCTTACCCCATTCACTTCCACCAGCGCACCGGGGGTCGCATACAAGAGTCGGATCCAGGAGCGAAAGTCGGCTCCGAAACCGGCCGCCGAAAGGACAGCCTCCAGAAATCGATGGTCAACCCTATCGAAGGCCTTCGACTGATCTAAATTGATCAGCGCGGCTTCACCGTCGACCAGTTCTAAGATCAAGCGTACCATATGAAGGTTATCCTGAATAGTCCTACCCTTCACAGCACGTCTGTTCAGGGCCAATCAGACGAGACAGGACAAGCTGCAAACGGTTGGCTAAGATCTTCGCCAAAATCTTTAAGTCAGTGTTTAACATCGTTAAAGGGCGAAAGTTCCCTAACCCATCCCCACCGTCCTTGTCCTTACGCAGCAACTTGATGACACCCCTGGTGAAGCGTTGAGGTAAAGACACCTGCCTCATCCAGTGGTTGAAAATCAGTTGCAGCAAAGGAACAAAAACGTGCGACAACCTCAAGTAAACTTCGTAGGGAAGACCATCTAATCCCGGAGACTTATCCAGGCCAACCTGCTTCAGCGCTTCCCAGATCTCCAACTCTGTTATGGAACCCTTGCACCTAGCCACTTCAGCTGCCGAGAGGCAGGGAAAGTCAGCTAAATAGGCGTCGAACTGAGCAGAGCTCAGACCGGGCTCCCTGGTGAAAAGATCCTGAAAGTAATCCCGAAAGACCTCACATATGCCCGTGTTTGTAGTCACGGTCTTATCCGGTAATGTGACGCACGATATATGTCGCCTAGACGCGTTTCGATTCTCCTCTACACGCAGTTCAGCGGCCATATTCGTAGCCTCAGAAGACATTCTTTTTAACCTAGCCCTAACTACCAGAGCTTGATCCTTCTTGATAAGCAAGGAGGCCAACTCTCCCTCTTAAAGCTATGTCCCTACTAACACGGGATTTCACTGCCCGATCGACTTTATTTTCTAAAGCAGTTTGCGCCAATAATCTATCTAGATTGAGTCGACGACTAAAATCGGCAGCTAACGTTCGAATTTTAGATTTTAAATTTCCCCACCAGGCATTTCCCACAACCGCCCCCGCCAATTCCCTTTGTATAGTTAGTAACAGCTGGTCCCGGAAACCCTGATCACCAAAAAGTGAACAGTTCAATTTCCAGTAACCAGCCAACCTAACCTTAGGCTTATCTAAGTTTACACGGACCCGGACAAGCCTATGATCCGTATAAACTATATAATGGAAACTTGGACACCCTAAGAGCCCTAAGTCGACTCTCCTAACTAAGACTCGGTCCAGGTAGCTCGCACGCGAGCCAGGAGCCGAGTTGCCACTAGTTATCCAAGTCCATGCTACCTCCCGAGGGTGTTCATTCCGGAACTTATCGACGAGATCAAACCCATCGATAAAGTCCCGAAATGGTTTCACATCCGGGTTGTTAGTACCTTGTTTGTGCCCTATACGATTTATATCGGGGTCAAGGACGGCATTCCAATTCCCCGCTAAAACTACCCGACGAGACGTCGTCAAGAACGCGATCTGCCGAAAAAAAGCAGGCCACTCGGAATGGATATTGGGCGCATAAACCCCAATGAGACGAAGAACCTTATCCTTTATGGTAACATCCCAGCACGCAAAGCCTGCCCGCCGGATCCGCGAAGACAAGGGTACATGCAGCCTTCAAAGACCTGCTCACTAGCCAAGAGACACCCCTCGAACGACCATCAAAACATGCTGAATAAAGGGCGAACCCCTTAGACAGTATGTCCTCACGATCATGAGAAGAAAACCGGGTCTCTTGTATACAACATACATTCACCCCGAGGCGCTGAAGGTCACGAGAGAGCCTCGCCCTGCGAGACTCGGACATCAGGCCCCGGACATTTAAACTAGCTAACCAAAGTGCCATTGTGAAGCCGATTAGGGTTGCTCTTCAGGATAGAACATGGCTGGGGTGAGGACACCGACAGCTCGTCCCATGGATCCAGACGCCATCTCATTTTCGACAGTATCATCCTGAGACAAGCCGCCGATGTCCGAAGGTTAAGTGAGTTTTAAAGCTCTATAAAGGGATGGGTGAACGAAAACGGGGACCCTCCCTTTGAGTTTTTGATTTCCTTCATCAGTTTCCGGGTCAAGTAAGTAGGCAGCCGGGGGCACCATTTTTAGAGACGACTGGGCCTCCTCTATCATGCCCCAGATCTCTCGCGTACCCGGGCCAGTTCTAATTACGGTCAAAATTCTTTTGGCAGACGGGAAATTTTCGGGATTTTCCACATCTACCTCGTTTATTTTTTGAAAGTTCCAAAGAACTTTTAATTCTTTAGGGTTCCTCGTCTGCCCAAAGACCCTTTCTGCCTGGTCCCGGGATACGCGGCATACGTCTTCCCCTGGGAGATATGGTGGTTTGATTTTTTTTTCTTTTTGTCGGTCGCAGTTTGAGATTCAGGGCTTCTGCCCCCTTTTTTTTTTAGGTGAATGAACAGGTGTAGACATGGGTGTGGGATTTGGTGTTGTATAGTGAGTCTAACCCGAAGGTGTTCTTACTGGAGAAGGTTTGGACGAATGTGTTATTTTGACAGGTGAGGTGGCTTGGTGAATTTAGATGAAGGGGAAGACGGGGCAGAGGATAGGGGGCCCGGTGCCCCCCCTGCGATTTTTTTTTTTTTTACCCCGCTTAGCCTCCAATTTTTCTTTCAAATTTTTTAGATCTAATATTTTTTGCCAGCTTGGTTCGTTCTTTTTTTTGTGTTTCACTAGCATTTTTTTTCGCATAAGACGCCGAGGCGTCGCCCTCAGAGCTGGTAGAGGGAATGGGGCTGTAGGTGACTTTGTCCTTGGGTTCATGCTGGGACTGAGGAACCGCTGTTTGGGTCTTCCCTTGCCCCTAACTACGAGGCGCCATTCCCCCTCATCCTTACCATTATCCACACTTGTGGAAGGCGTCGTTTTAGGGGGTAATGTGGGTCTGGGCCCAAACGAGGGATTTTCCTCATCGGTCCGCCTCGCAGCTAGGCCCATTACAGGCGCCGCGGATTTTACTTTTTCGGCAAAGGGGGGATTTTGGTCACCTGCGACCGGACCTCCAGGGGCCTTCTTACCAGGGCAGGAGGAGAAAAGGTGACCAGTCTCTCCACACCTCCAGCAAGTTGGTCTCCTACCGGTCACTATGACCGGCATTTTCCGGTCGCCGAACACCAAACAGTTGGGGACGGACTTGAAGGCCTTCTGGTCTAGCATTATATCGAAAGTCCATCCCCCGTTCAAATTGTCAGAGAGAGCCCCTAAAATTTGGCCAAACTGCATGAAAATTGCAGCCAGGAGCTCTCCCGAAATTTGAGGAGGAACCTCGAAAACGGCCACCCTGCTCCGCCTGCGGCCTTCATATTCGGTTCTTATAATTAGATCTTTCGTAATCAATTCTTTTTTGGCCATGGCCAGGCAATCTTCTGGTGTGGGTAGCAGAATGTCCCACATGAAGAACCCAGTACCCTTAATTACTTTTGGGGTTTTATCCCCAGGGACAGAAGTGATTTAATCACAGTGTCTTTTGTGGAGCGACAAATCTTACGAGTTTTCTTATCCACCACAAAAACGGTCACCATTCTCTTTGCGAACATACCGAGCTCCTGGACAACTTCGACGAACCCATTTTTATTAACAAGATGGGCGTAGCCTTTCGCCTTATCCAGGAAATCCGCCATGTTCAAAATACAACTAGGTGGGGACTTCCAGCAGGAGGGCAAATCCTCGGACGTCTTACTTTGTGCCTCCTTTGGAACCTCGTCACTTCTTGTAATATCTCCCTTCTTGGAGATACTAAGTTGAGCAGATTTTGGGCTACCATCAGCCCGCTTTTTTGCCGTTTTCTCAGGCGGGTCGGCGTTAGCAACCTTCCCGAAAAGGTCTTTCTTCACATTCGACCGACTGCCTTCGTCGGCCATGTTGTCAAAGCGTGTAGACTACCACTTGCGGGTCTCTCAAAATTTTTCCACAAACACGGGGAGAAGAGTTGGGAAAAAAAATAAAACAAATAAAGAAAGCCTGGATAACCCAGGAAATTAAAATTTAAAAATAAACTAAAAGTAAAATAAATTAAATGACAAACTAGATAAACTGAAAGAAAATAAACACGTAAGACTTTTTTTTTAAAAAAAAAAAAAAAAATGGCGCCCAAAGGCAGCCGAAAAAAAAAAAAAACAAAACGCCTCTTTTTTTTTTTTTTCTCCAAAAATTCAAAAAGTAAAAAGGAAAAAAAAAATAAAAATTTTTCTACAAAAAATTTCAAAAAAGCCGCAAAAGAAAAAAAAAAAAAAAAGGAAAAACAAACTAGTCAAACCAAAAAAAAAAAGAATGCGACCGAAGTCGCTAATTAAATAAATAAGAAGTAAGGTATAAAATAAAATAAAAAAAAAAGTTTTCTTTTTAAAAGCAAAAAAAAAAAAAACTAAACAAAAATAAAAAAAAAAAAAGCAGTCGTCCGGTAAGACTGTCAAACCGACTAAAATAAAAAAAATGCGGGCGAAGTAAAAAAAAAAACCAACAAAAGAAATGGAAGAAAAAAAATAAAATTAAAACAATAACTTAACAAAAAGACTTGAAGTTCGTCAATCCAGAAGGGTTCTTAAGCACTGTAAATCTAAAACCACTTGAAAACAAAAACAAACTCGTCACACAGCAAACCAAAAAAAAATAATCGAAAATAAAAAAGAAGTCGTCCATGGATCTCTTCTTCCTCCCCCTTCTTCCGGTACCAACCATATTTATATGGTCGGTACTCCACTATGTAAAATAAAAACAACAAGGTTGTTCATTTGCTTACGATGGTGTCCCCTTGTCATGTAATTTAATGTTTGTGTATTTGGACAGCAAAAAGACGACGGACAAAAGTTCGTTTAAATGGAAGTTTGCCGTAAAAATAAGTATTGTGTATTTGGAAAACCCTTTTTCTTAAAACGATACAATGTTGTTCGTTTAATTCGATGGTGTCTCCTGTGTCATGTAATTTAATGATTGTGTATTTCGGCAGCAATCCCGCTTTTCTTAAAGACGACTGACCACGTTGTTTGTTTACTTTCGATGGTGTCTCCCGTGTAATGTAATTTAATGATTGTGTATTTGGACAGCAATCGCACTTTTCTTAAAGACGACTGACAACGTTGTTCGTTTACTTTCCATGGTGTCTCCCGTGTTATGTAATTTAATGATTGTGTATTTGGACAGCAATCCTTCTTTGCTTAAAGACGACTGACAACGTTGTTCGTTTACTTACCATGGTGGCTGCCGTGTCATGTAATTTAATGTTTGTGTATTTGGACAGCAATCCCTCTTTTCTTAAAGACGACTGACAACGTTGGGCGTTTACTTACCATGGTGGCTGCCGTGTCATGTAATTTAATGATTGTCTTTTTGGACAGCAATCCCTCTTTTATACATGTTTCATGATAGATGACTGATAAGTCACTGCGATTAAGATTTTAATTCAATTTTTCTTCTGTTCCTTCATGTGTTTTCTTTTTTGATATAAAATGTGTAAAAACTATTCGAATGTCTCAAGCGCTTTCGGATATTCTATTAGCCATTATCAAGGATGATTTTATTTTTATTTTTAACTGAATGTATGCTTTTTTATGTATGTATCTAGATTCATAGGAAGTTTTTTTTTCCAAAACACGGTCTGCACATTGTGGCCATATTATTAGTTGATGTTATTAAATGTTGGCTTTTTTCTTTTTTTTATTATTAATTATTCTATTTTACATGTGGATTTAAATGCACACGAAAACCCACCAAACTCTATCCGCAACATACTCGTAGAAAATACAACACTAATAACCTCATCCACATCAAAACTCGACGATGGTTTATAGGCATCAGCGACCAGGAAAATACATTGGAAAAATCTTTTTAAACCAGGAATTTCAATCTCAAGGGTCATTTTTTCTTTACTGGTAGTTCATGCAAGACATTCAGGGTAGAGGGTTATTGAGTGAAATTGTAGGGAAAGGAGAAAGGTGGAGTAAGAGAGTATTATAAGGATGAGTAGGATAGAGATTAAAGAGACCACGATTATAGTTGTCATGATAGCATTCTCTCGGGGGTTTGTTACGCAAAGTAATAGTTCTGGGGAAGAAGCTGTCTGCGTGGAACTTGATTTTTATTAAAGGAACTTGAAGGGAATAAGGATGGCTTATCACCATGGTCTGGCGAATCCTAGTTGTGAAGGTCTGAACTGATGGCAATAATGAATGTAACGCGTCCTATTATCTGCCATAGTAATAGCTATAGATTAGTAAAAGGATGGTGACATTTCATCTCTGGAATAAGAGTTGCAGGGTAGAGAATAATTCATCACCCACAAAGCCGTGTAAGCGCTTTTGAACTCTGTTGAAACTAGACAGACTGGGCAGCACCAGCCCAGATATGACCGCAATACTCCATTCTTCGTCTGATCTGACTTTCGTAAAGAGAAAGCATGGCAATGGGATTTAGATATTTTCTGGAGTGTTAAGATGAACCGACCATTCTTTTTGCGGTGGCACCGAACATACGCGTTCAATTTGAGGCCGGGAATGAGCAGTAGTAGTCGTTCGAGTCGAGGAGCTCTTTGAGAGGATAACCACATCATCAACATTGGTGCAGGCTCGGCGACGGTGAACTTTTACGAGTTTAATTTATTGATATTCTGATTTGTTTTTTTTTACGGTTTATCAGCCTTTTGCATGTTATTTAACACTAGAAAATATTTTTAGCATGTAAGATTTTTTTTTTTAGATAATGATTTACTGATACAAGTCCTACTAATTAACCCATAGCTGGGGAGAAGTGGAGGATTCATACTTTTCCGAAGGGTGTTTGCGCGTAAGTTAATATAATGAACCCGACTGAAATTGAAACTCGGCTCTCTGATTTCCAATTTCAAGCCGTTATCCATTACACCACCCGCACATCCAAGCCTACTGTACCTGGTTTTCCCAAGCGGTTACCCATCTAGGTACTGAAGATATTTGAAGATGCACCCATACATTGTTGTATCATATGTAGATATATTCAGTAAGGGCCTAAGAGTTTTCTTGGGTAGATCGTATATATACACCAGAAAGAGGGTAGGACCTGGGAGATAGCCTTGGGGGAAGCCAGCATTGATCACATGTGACTCAGAGGACTGGCCATTAATAACAACCTTCATAAACCTCCGTAACAGGAAAGACTGAGAGGACAAAGTAAAATTTAAAAGATTTAAAACTTAATAAATTATTCTAATTAAAATTAAAAAAATTGAAAACAGTTCTTGTGTAATTCTTCGATTGTTTAACGATTTGGATTTAACAGATACTAAAAGTAAAATTATACTCGAAAATATTATAAAAGCGAAAATTAATTTCAATGTAACTACTGTGTTGATGAACTTATACAGATTTTAAGCGTAGTACTAAATTGACAGCTAGGTCGCATCATTTTACAGTAGAAATTGCTAGTTGCAACCGTAAGTTCTACGCTAACAGTATCTTCTCTAGTACTTCTTGCTTGTGGAACTCTCTTCTGGTTTCTTGTTTTCCAATTAACTTTGATCGTCAAAAATTTAAATGAAATATCAATCGTCATCTTCTTTTTCCTTAATACATTTTCCTTTTTTTTTCTTCTCAGATTCTTTCACACTTAGTAACCCCATTGCGTCTTAGTGACTCTATTGCCACGCTTGGGGTGAAATGGGTAAAAATTAATTCAATCAGTCTTAGTCTTCCTTTTTTATATGGGTGAATTAATAAGAAAATATCCAGGTGTTTCACCGCCTGGTAGAAAAATATTATGAGGTTTATCACAGCATAGATAATGGGGGGGGGCATTGGCTGTTTTACTCCCAGATCTAATTTATACAGATAAATATATAGCAGCACGAACAAGGTGTCAAAAATATGCAGAATTCGAGAGTAATGTCTCCTTAAAGTGGATAGATAAATCTCTTCCATCTTGTTTCAAACTCAGACTGTAATTACCAATGATGCTTCGTATATTGCGCTCTGAATAATACGAACTCATTTACTTCTAAATTTGCCTGCAAACGTTGTTCACCACCCACATACAGACATAATAGACTTAACTTCAACTTATCACCAAATAAAGTTCACCCTGATGATGTGACTTAGATAGCAATTATTGCACCTTTCGGACAATTTGAATATAACTGAATATTTCAAATTTTTAAAAAAATAAAAGAAGTGCGATTGCAACATGTCAACATGTTATGGACAAAATATTTTCAAATGAAGACTTTTTTTTAGATGACTTCCTTGTACAGGGTGACCAAAAAAAAAAAGGGGAACTTTTTAACAATCCAATAAAACCAAGAGTGATGGAAGAAAAATATATTATTCATAGTAATTAAAACCTTAAAATATGCCATTTAAGAAACAATGATGGAATTTTCATTTTTTTTTTTAAATTACGTCCTGTAGATGGCGTCCTCCTGTACGAATGCATTCTTGAAATCTGCTGTTGAGATTCCTCATTGACTGCTGCAACATCTCAGCTGGGATACTGTGAATTTCATCTTGAATACTAAATGGCGAAATGTTTACTTGCTCAAGGTCACTGTCTCGCAGTGTTGCCACTTGCTCATGTCTGGCAATACGCACTTCAAAAATTCACGTTTTTTGGGGTCACCCTATATTTAGGGATGATGATCATATAAACCATTTAGATTGATTTGTCTTTTATGACTTAACAACCTTTTGCGGGTTATTTAAAACCATAAATATTTTCAGATTGTAAGAATATTTTGTGGGTTAATAATGATTTACTAATAGAATCCGATTAATTAACCCATAGCTGGTGTGAGAGAAGAGGTGGATCCATGCTTTTCCCAAGGGTATTAACGTGTAAGTGAATTTAACGAACCCAACTGGAATTGGACCTCGGCTTTCCGATTAACAATTTCGAGCCGTTATCAATTACACCACCCGCACATCCAATCTTACAGCACCTGGTATTCCCAATCGGTCACCCATCTAGGTACTGAATAAGCTCGACATTGCTTAACTTCACGACATTGAGAGAACCGGTAAAACGATTTAGATTAAGTGATTAAAATGTTGCATGAAAACAATTTGAACATTTCTCAAAATGGACCTTTAATGTTTCTAATTTCAAATTAATATGCCCAGGTCTTATACTCCCTGATAAAAACAAATAATGCTTTGAAATCTTTTCTATTCCACCAAAATTCTAAGCGTTTTCTTAGTTTTCTTTTTTTTTTTTTTTTTTTTTTTTTGAGGGGGTTGTTTTTTGCTTTTTTTATACAACAAACTTATTTTCAGTTACACCCAAAATGTTTTAACTCTATCTGAGCATAAAGAGCTAATCCTCTGTCTTTCTTTAAGCCCAGTCGCTCGACCATAGTCACTCATGACCTCTGCAACTATAAAGAATAACCACCCCGAGCGACATCGTGACTTTATATTCTGCCAATAGCACGCCCTCTCGCGGTGACTTTAATAGTTCTTATTTCAAAGTAATAAATGCGATATTAATCTCTATTGGTTTCTTTTAGAAACAAACTCCGTTAAAATATTCTACTTTCAGAAAAGAGCTATTTTTATGTACAGGAGACTTGAAGCAACAGAAATGTGTTCCTACAGAAGGATGCTGAGGATACCGTGGACCGGATATGTGAGCAACGATGAAGTTTTGGAGAAAATGAAAACAGGAATAGACAGTTGAGGTTTCTAGGACATATAATGAGGAAGGAGGGCTTTGAAAATCTGATACTCACGGGACAGATAAGAGCAAGAGGAACAGAAGAAGACTATACATAACATACTTGATGAGCAGTATTTACATTAGTCGGACTATTGTCCTCATCTTTGTCGCCATATTTGTCACAACGTTTCGGCCGTTGTACGCTCCGGCCTTCTTCAGGTGGTTGGAATTTCGAACTGAACCCTTTATTTCGATCGCTGGGGTAGACTGTTCTAATTCCACGTGCCATGTTTGATGGATGTCAGTTATCAGTTATCTCCTGCTAATTTTCCCTCTGAAAGTTCTCCACTGCCTTAACCAGGAATTGAACTCACCTTCTTTGGGTCTGTCACTGGATCTAACCAACGCCTTTATCCACTGTGCCATGTGTCCATGGCACGTGGAATTAGAACAGTCTACCCCAGCGATCGAAATAAAGGGTTCAGTTCGAAATTCCAACCACCTGAAGAAGGCCGGAGCGTACAACGGCCGAAACGTTGTGACAAATATGGCGACAAAGATGAGGACAATAGTCCGACTAATGTAAATACTGTACATAATACCTCATCTCAGAAATATAGACATACTTGATGAGCTTGATTAAATCGATGGCGGAACAATGCTTGGAAGAAATAGCAGATGACAAGATTTATTAAGTTATGCCTCGTTTGCCCCTGTCCCTCTTAACGTCAATCTGTCCTGTGAGTATCAAATTTTCCAAGCCCTCTTTCACCATTATGTGCCCTAGACATTTCACCTGTCCCTTTCCGATGTTAAGTATAATTTTCCTTTTTGTCTCCAGTTTCTCTAAAACCTCGTCCTTCCTCACATGTTCGGTTCAGCATTCTTCTGTAGAACCAAATTTCTGATGTTTTATGCCTTTTCTTCATTCACAGCCAGGGATAGGAGCGCTGATATTACATAACAGTTCAGCACACTTTTCTTTATTTTCTAACGAGATTTTTCTGTTTCTTAATACATTGCTTAGTTTTTGGAAGACATATTTCGCTAACCCGATACAGTAAAGGTCTTTAAAAAAAGAAAACTATTCTGCTTGGTGTGTTTGATCCGCATTAGCATTGAACATATGTTTGCATTTGTTTGTCTTAGATTTGTACTTTGGTACTATACAAAGTTAATATGGTTGACCCTTATGATGTAATGGTCAGTAAGCTGAACTTATAACAGTGAGTTAGCTAAATAAATATTAACATTATATGATATCACGTAACAGTTTAGAACAGTTTTTCTGTCTCTTAATACCCTGTTTAGCTTTTGGAATGCATTTTTTGGCGCCTTCGGATTTCAACGTCGCACATTCCGTCCTCTGTTAAAACACTTTCAAGATATTTACATTTTTGCAAAACGATTTGATATCTTCCATTTGTAAATTTCCATTTTGGGCCCATCCTTTTGCTAACAACCATGTATTCTGTCTTACTGCAGTTAATGTTTAATTCTTTCTTCACGCTTTCGTTCACCACCTTATATAGGAGTTTTTGGAGTTTTCTTTTCGTGTCTGCTATCAACACCGTGTTTTCTGCATATCTTATGCTGCCACGATTGTGGGCGCCAATAATGAATTCGGGTAAAACTTCTAATTCTTTCTGTATGGCCTCGCTGTATAGGTTGAACAAGTCCGGCGAGAAGACACATGCTTGTGTTACACCCCCCTTTTTATTATAATGGATAGCGACTCGGATTGTGGAATTGGAGAACCGAGTTCGAATTCCAGTCGAATCTATTACATTCACTTACGTGCTTATACACTTGGGAAAGGTGTTAATCCTCTTCTTCTCCCCCCAAGCTATGGATAAATAGCAGGACAGACCAGTTTCTATAGCCTTGGATGGTAACTGGTCTACCGCAGAAAGAATTGGCAACCTACTGCAGGAACAAAATCTGCCTCGTCAGTCATGTATGGAAAGATACATAATCGCCTCAGCGTGTATCATGCAAGGTATATAACTGACTTATATCTACTGAATTCATGTTCTATCTTCAATTCTTCTTCTCCTGTATGCCGTGTATATTCAGGACGTTGGCGATCATGACTCTTCACAATTTCCTGTCCTTTGTATCTGTTAATAAATGTTGTTTTTTCTTCACCTACTCTGTAGGAGTTCTTATGGCTTCCTTTCTTCCTATGCCATCAACACCGTTGTCATTTGTATATCTTTTGTTGCAAAGATTGTGGGCGCCTATAATAAATCCTGCTAGGACTTCTCTCTCGGAATTGCCTCGCTGTTATAAGTTGAATAAGTTCAGTGAGAAGACACTTATTTCGTCTTGCAGCTTTTCAATTAGGAATTTGTCTCACGTTGATTTTATATTCATCCAATAAATCTGATCGCTTCATTAACCCAGATTTATTCAGAAGGACATTGATCGAGATTAGAATTACAATTGCATTTTGACTGTACTAGAATTACAATAATAGAGAAAACTCTTTTTGGCCTTTTGAACCTAGGAACTTTATTATATTTGTTTATTAACCATTAATTACATATAGTTATGTATAAGCAGCTAAGTGCCATGTCAGAATCTCGGATATTTATATGTAAATATATCCACTCATATTTTAAAGAATGTCATGGTCGTTTAGGACATAGGCGACCATTCGTTTCTTTAAAATGTATAAATTACCATAATTTATTGGGAAAGATGACAGAATGATTTTTCATTGCTTCCTCCACGGTTTTGGATTCAGAGTAGTCCTTCTCAAATCTTCTGTCTCACAAATCTAGAGAATCTAAAGTTAATATGAAAGATAATTGAAAAAAAGAAGATCTTTTTGGCCACTGTGGCTATTCTACAGCTCCACCGAAATTGAGTCTCTATAAATATACAGCGGATTTCAAAAGTAGGTATACAATAATGAAAAACAAAACATACTGGTTTGTTTGTTTAACGGCATATCAACTCCTTATGCGTCATTTAAAGCCGAAATTTTATTTTCTTGTGAGCATTGATCATTTTTTTCCCAATAACGTATTGCTGGCATTGTTTTTTACTATGAAAATGTATTGCTGATAATTTTTTCAAATGTATTTTTATATTTTCATGCTTTGATCCCCAGTTTGAGGGGGTTCACTATTTTCCCATATTTGGGACCCTAACAGGTTCTACCACCACAGATAAGGATGAACCTGAGAACGACAGCAATTAAGAGTTAGTTCGACACTTCTCAAAACCTCCTGATCAGAGGTCTTGCTGCCGAATGTTGTTTATCGCCAAACCCAGTATTGTATTGTTTATTAATACAGGTAATAATACAGTACTTACTGTATACCTGCTTTTGTACGCCCTTGTATTGGCTAGCTTTTATTGATTGTAGAATACAAGCAATATTTTTTTTCTTTGGGGAAATAGTGGAGATTAGAGAATTAGGGTTGCCAAACATTTCGCAAAATACGGAGTAATCTCGCATTTTGATGCTGAATAATGTATCCCTCATTAACTGATGATGGATACATTTTTTAAAAATCGATGATTCTTTTTAAAAATCATGCATAAATTTTGCTTCTTTTTTTTTTTTTTTAAAGATGTACTCTTAACACGAACAGCTGGAATAGGTGCGAAATCTTGCCTGTCTGTCCCCACCCGTCTCTCTTTCTCTCTCTCTCTCTCTCTCTCTCTGACTCTCTCATTCAATTCCACAATTCCTATCGCTCAAAAACATCAAACTGACTTAATTCAGCATTGTGTCTGTGGGCCCCAGGTTGGGAATTCGGGCCAAAGGCAGTCCTTCGGGGCCCCTTGCTTGGGTCTCAACAGAGTCCACGGTAATCCGGTTGGGAAACCCAGCATCCCCTTGCAACCAGCATTTTTATTTTAGGGATTTGTTACCTTTATAGAGAAAGTTCTGGAAATTCGGTAAGTTAAATATCCAACGTTCATCTAACTCCATTATGCTAATATTAATGTAGTGCTATCTGAAGGTTTGTATTACGCGTTTTAAATCTTGTTACTAACATCTTTGGTTGGAGCACGTAGTCTTTGAAATGTGAAGAAATGAAGTATTTAAGTATAAACAGAATACGAAAAACATGATATTATAATTCTGCCTGTTTCTTAGTTCTTAAGTTAAATGGTACGTACGTTACGCCCTGACAACAACAATAATAAATAATGGAGTATTACTTTTAGATCGCGAGGAAAGACGGGAACAACATATAAGAGAAACGCTTTGGTTTCAGTGAGAGAAAGAAAGAAAGAAAGAAAGAAAGAAGCGATTAAGTTTTCAGGTGTTTAACGTCTGCTTCATTGAAATGTAAAACCGTGACAATTTTTTTAAAAATTAATTGGCACCCTCTTACTTTAAATAATGAACTTCATTCAAACTTATGATTGTTATTGAAATATTTTTTTTAAGTTGCTAGGCTCAAATATTTAACGATGCAACTGGGGAATTTCTACGGGTATTATATAGCCGTAAAACTTAGAAAGAGCTTATCCAATCATTAACATAAGAATTATGGTTCTTCAGAAAACTCACATAGCAAAAGTGGGAAAAATTTAACCAGTATTTCTAGTAAACAATAATCATTCAGGCATGGAGATTGATACAGAACAGGGCGTTAAAATATATCATTGGTGCAGAACAAAATGGTGAACATATTTTCAAAATGTGGGAGATCTACGAAAAATAAGACATAAATCAACCGGAATTAAAATATTGTGAAAACGCAACAAGTTATAGTCTATACTTCTTGTAACAGATTTTTGTGGTTTACCTTGTCGAACGCCTTTGCGTGGTCTATAAAACACAGGTACACGTCTTTCTGCATTTTTATTGCTCTTTCTAATAACATTCTGAGCATAAATATGACATTCCTTGTCCTGGTGTCTTTGACGAATCCGCACTGATCTTGTTCTATCTCTGACTTGATTCTTTTGCAGCTCTATTCACCAGAATTCGGATGATGAGTTTTGCTATGTGGCTCATTGGGCTGATCATTCGGTGGAGTTCACATTCGTTTGCTCCTGTTTTCTTAAGCAGTTCTATGAAAATAGATCTGCTTAGATTTTTCGGTATACCCCCATTGTTGTAGATTTCATTTATTATTTCTGTAACCTTGTCTATGTCAAAATCGTCTAAGGCTGCCAGCATCTCTATTACAATTGCGTCTAGCCCTGCCACTTTGTTTCTTTTTGGTCAGTGCAGCTAACCCTTCGGTTTTTAATATTTCCTACTCGTCAGTATTTCTATGTGTTGCCGGTTGTTCTCTTTCATTGTGGAAGAGATCTCCAATATATTCGTTCCAGCGCTGAAGAATGTTTTCTTTTTCTAATATGAGCGTTCTGTCTTTGGATTTTATGCAGCCTGTTGATGATGTATATGTGATACTCCTTCTGTCTCTTTATGCACATTTTTCGTTGAGCTATTCTTCTTTAGTCTTCCTGCATTTGTTCCTTATTTCATTCTGCAGTTGTCTGTATTCCGTTCCATGTCTTGGCATTGTTTTCAGTCTCGTTTGCATTATGTCGAGAATCTCGTCTTTTCTCCATTCTCCTTTGGGATGACGTCGTTTGCTGATGTTACTAAATCTTTTAGTGTCCCATTTCGAGCTTCCATTTCCATTTTGTCCCTCGTGTCTTCTTTTCACACTGTCCATGTATTTTTCCTTTAGGTACTAGTCGTTCATGAGTCTGTTGTATTGCAATTTGGGTGTTGTGATAAGATTATTCAGTTTCCATAGTTTCATTCTTAATTTACATATAATAGGGAGGTGGTCGCTTCCGCAGTCGACACTTGGATAGGTTTTGCAACGAACAACTACATTCCTGAATCTTTTGTTGATAGCTATGTAATCAATTCGGTTTTAGTTTCTCCTCCTTGGCTTCTCCATGTCCATAATCGTCTTGGATGTTCTTGGAACCAAGTGCTGGCTATTACCAATGGACGCATTTTTCCCCGCGTTCGTTGCAGGTTCCTATTCCGAATTTGCCAGCTATCTCCCCTTCCCACTTCTTGCCTACTTTGGCATTCAGGTCTCCCATAACTTCTTGTAATTTGCACTGAGCTTTGGCGTTGTCTAGCATGGCGTAGAAAGATTCGATTTTTCTTCCGTACTTTGTGCATACACTGTTATAATAAATACATTGAAAGGCTTTCCTTTCAGTTTAAGTATAAGAATTCTTTCAGATAACTAGAACGCATTTATTGATGTCTTGATCTAGTATCAATTCAACCAATTTTTAATTTTTCTCTCTGTCTGCATATATATCATTGTGGCCATCACTGACAAAATCTCCGTTGTTTGGCCACTTGGTTTTACATACAACTAAAATGTTGACATTTAACCTACTCACCACCTGTTTTACATTTCCCAACTGGCCACAGTTGCTTAACGTTCTATGTCCAGAGAGTTTTTTTTTTTCGCTGGATGACAATCCGTTGACACCTGTCGCTCCTTTCCGGATGAGGGATAAATTCCGAGGAATTTTTCCCCCTTTACATCGTTTATGCTAATTCGGCACAAAGCCTAAAATGGAGAAAGAGGCATGTTGGTCATCGCTGACTGATCATTTAAACTAGTGAGCCAAAATAATTGACCTAATCATTCGAAAATGTTCCTTTCACCAAGACATTACATTTTCACTTCTCATTCGTACTACAATCGCCTTAATCTTTTTTTGTTCTTTTCATTATTTCACCCAAGCAAGGAGATAAAGCAACTAAGACGCAAGAGTTTACGGCGATAAACGAGAAAACAAATGAAACAACAAATACCGCCGGCAAGGTGAAAAGAAAAGAAAACAAGAATTGTTAAGATAAAATTCTTTGTATTACCTATATACAGATACAGGGCAGAGGGTCTCTTTGTGGGCAAAGAAAGCGACCTGGAGGATGGGGAAGAGCCGGTAGGGCCTAGAGTTGATGCGTGTATCTGTTGTGGGGCTCTCCAAGTATGGACTCGTCCAAAGTATACTTATACTGACACAGAGAATACCTGCTGTTGAGATAAGTTGTGATACATTCTTGACGTCTGTTGAACTCTCTGCTTTGGCAGAGAGGAACCTGGACGAAGCTTTGCCGAAGGGCAGGGTTTCGTCCGGGAAGGTAGACAGGCCCTGAACCCGTCTAGGCGGGTTCAAAGGGGATATTTTTAGCCGAGCCTACGGGCTCGGAGAAACCCACTTTAAACTCGGCCATGTGCCACATATATTCCTCGTGGGTGGGATATTAAATACTGAGATACGTTGAGATACGTGGAGATACGTTGAGATACGTTGTGATACGTTGAGACAGGTTGAGAGATACGAGGACAGACACAGAGTGTTCTCAGAGAGTTATATAAGAGTCCAGAGAGAGAGAGAGAGAGAGAGAGAGAGAGAGAGAGAGAGAGAGAGAGAGATGATTACGGTTTTACTTACAGAGACTTGTACATATACTTTCTACTAACCCGCATTCCTGGACTACTAATCTTCACTTCAAGTTTGTATTCTTACATTTAATACACTTATTTTTCTATCTTCATTACTGGCGTTGTTTATTTATTTGTGCAGGATTCCATTCACGGAATCCACAAAAGCATCAGATCAGTTGACCGAGATCACTGGTGGTGACGCTGAGAGAATTACGACTAAGTAATTTCGTTCCTCACTGGGTGCTCATACTTTCAGCCTTGTACCACATCAAATCTGCGCTTAGAAGATCACCTTAAAAGCAGACGGAGTGGATCATGACTCAGTATTTTTTATCTGGCTTTTAATTTAACAGCAACGTTCGCGATTGGCTCATTTTACATTGTATTTTATATATTTTTTATATGTGATTTGTTTTGTGAGCAGGATGTATTGCTTGGTGCCACTGCGCGAAGCTCTTGCGCGGAGAGCGTTTTTTTTTAGTTTTGCTTTCTTAGCGTTCATATCTGGCCGCCATCTTTTGGTGAATCAGAGAGATAACTAATTTGAAGCAGAGTATAATATTACTGAGAGTTAAAAAAAATAAGAAAGTTTAGTGAGGATAATAAAAGAACAGGAAGACAGAATATGGCGATTGACGTTGCATTTCAATTTTTAAAGATCGTAGATGGCAGGGAAGCAAAAATCAGAAGAAAGTTCCACGGGCGGGAAGTGCGAGAAAAGAAACTATTAAAATAGAGCTTACGGTTATATCTAACTATTTCAACAATAAAACGATGAGACCTAGCTGCCAATCTAGTAGTACGCTCGAGGTACCAAAGAGAAAAACTTATTAGAACAACTGCCATGAAAATATTTATAGAAAAGACAGGAGGAAATCACGTCAGGGCGATGGGAAATTTACTGAAGTCGAGAAATCAGGTCAGCACTAATAACATTACAGACCTTTCTTTGGATTTTGTCAAGAATTTCTAGATATATAGCAGGAGCACCAGACCAGATACGGCATTAATATTCAATGCACGGACGAATGGTAGATTTATATATGTGCAAGATAGATTCTGACAAGAAAAATGTCTGGGACGACACTGCAATTGTTTCAATATAAGCCTTCCACCTCATGTTAGTGGAAAACACTGAAGGCTCAGTTGATCTCCTGGAGGTTAGCATTATTTATGACGATGGAGAGTAAAAAATAGTCCTCTATGATGATTAAAAGATAATTTTGTTTTGGGGGCGTTAAAATTTAGAAGCCATTTCTTGTAACTGTTTTCCAACTGATTGGAGATCATTTTCGAGAGAAGCTAGCAATTTTACTTTGTCGGACTTATGAAGTCCTAACTAATTTCAGGAAGGTAATAATAACAACATTTTAAAATTTTCCACATGTTTACAAATGAAAATGTGTATTTACAAGAATTGAATTATATATGGTCTGAGCTTGAACATTTTCATTTAAGCCTATTAGTTTCTTCAAAACAAACCACCGCCCATTTAAAATTGCAAATCTCCTCCTAGCGGGTGGTACCGCCCATGTTCAAGACCTCTAGTCTAGATAAGAGCATTAGTCTCGTTTCCCGAATTGATTGACTTTGTTTGTTTTTACTGCTTATCAACCTTTTGCATTTGATTTAAGGCCACAAAATATTTTTAGATTGTAAGAAAATTTTAGAGATCATAATGATTTACTAAGGGCACATCGACATGGTGTAATCGTTAGCAATCTTGTCTCGCTAGAACAATTAAAACTGAGTCGTCTGTTCGATCCTCACTGCGTACACCATACTTTCGGCCTTATGCCACATCCTAGCTGCTCTTAGAAAATCACCCTGATGATTTATTGATACAAGTCCTACAATTTAACCTATAACTGCGGGAGAAGAGATGGATCTATACCTTTCTCAATGGGTATTTGCGTGTAAGTGATTATAAGGGAACCCGACTGGAACTGGAACTCAGATCTCCGATTTCAAATTCTAGGGCGTTATCCATTACACCAACCGTACATCCAAGCTACATCAACCTGGTATTCTCAAGTGGTCACTCATCTGGTACTGACCATTCTCGATGTTGCTTTGGTGAGCCAGACCAAACCGATAATGGAGTACAGCTGCCATATATGGGCAGGAGTTGTCCAGTCTTCACTTTCCACTCTTGATAGAGTTCAAAAGCGTCTACGCGGATTTGTGGATGATTTTCCACCCTACAACCCCTTTCTCACAAACGAATCATCGCCAGCCTCTTGCTAATCTATCGCGACGTCCAAGGAAAATGTTCTGACGGACTACATCCCTTAGACCCACCAGTTCAAACCTTCACGGCTAAGACCCACCATCCTAAATACTCTGGGTCGAACCATCGGCATGCTCTTCCTATTTCATTAGTAAAAAGGAAGTTTCGCTCGGACAGATTCTTCCCACGAACCACTACTTTGAGGAACCGTCTCCCAAGAGAATGCTTTCTCAGCCACTGTAATCTTAAACTCTTCAAGTTTAGGTTTAACCATTATCTTTCCCATGTATCCCTATAAAGTACACATCTTACCGCTCATGCAACAACCTCTTTTTGTAACGCTTTACCTTGAGTAGCTCCTGGGACTTGCAGAGAGTGAACATTAGTAAAATAAATATCTCTATTAAAACAGAAACGTGTTTGTTATTTTGATTTAAAATAATTATATATGCTACGTCATTACCTGATTAACTTGATATCGGAAGTAGCCAGGTGTTTATTGAAACTAGGAATGTTTATATTATACGACATTAGTTTATTAAATTTCAGTGAAAATTTCACTTTGCTAGACATTGAAAGACAGTGTGCTCTTAGGTCAGAACAAAAGTTTCTAGCGTTTTTAAGCGAATTTCAAAGATAATATAATATGATTGATTGATTTGTTTTTACGACTTATCAACCATTTCCAGGTTATTTAAAGCCAGAAAACATGTTTTTAGATCGTAGGAATCTTTCTTTTTAAATAATGGTTTAGTGATACAACTGTTACTAATCCATACTTAACCCATAGCTGGGGGAGAAGAGGTGGATTCATGTTTTTCTCATGGGTATTTGCGCGTAGATGAATATAACGAACCCAATGGGAATTGGGACTCGGCTCTCCGATTAACAATTCCGTGCAATTATCCATTACACCACCTGTATATCCAAGCTGGTATTCCCAAGCAGTCACCCATGTAGGTACCGAACAGACTCGACGTTGCTTAACATCATGATCATAAGGGAACCAGTGTTTCAACGTGATGTGGCCTCAAGCAATAAGTGGGTATCCGAAGGTGTAAGATCAGGTGACTTCGACGGGTGTAGAAGGACATTCCAGCCAAGCAGTACCAACTGTCGAGTTCGTAAAAAGACGTGGGATCTGGCGTTGTCTAGATGGAAGACGACACCCTTCCGATCAAACAATTTCTAATGCTTTTCATCGATTGATCTTTTAATCGGTCCAATTGGGAATGGTTCTTGTCTGAATTCAATGTTTGATTTGGCTGAGGGAGCTCATAATACACAGTGCCTTTCCAATCCCACCAGATACGCAGCATAACATTCTTTTGATGATGATCAACTTTTGCTCATTTAGTTTCCCCAGGACATTTTTCGCTTCCCATTTTTGTAAACTATCCATTTCTTCATCGTCTGTTATCGTTCTTTCAATAAATGAACTGTTTTTGTTGCATTTGAGCAGAGGATTATAAACGGAAAAGCGGTCCATTCATTTTTTTACCTTAAATCATGAGGCACCCACACATCTTAAAGCGATACAAATATCCAAGTGCTTTCAAATGCCTTACAGCACAGATATATGGATTATCACTGCGATGTTCCGTACCGGGTGGCATCTCGATTTGGTCATCATCAACGACTGCCGGAACGTTCTTGGTCTTCCTGATCAAAATTGCTAATTCTGAACCGAGCGAAACAGTTTCGAACAGTAGCCTCATCTCTTGAAGCATCTTCATAAAGGAGACATCTTTTTTTTGTTATTTGTACAACGGATATTTTTCTTTTCTTTTTTTCATTTTACTTTTCAGAAAAAAAAATGGCGAAAATTTCTTATGATTTCACCTTTAACGTAAAAATGTTTTTTTTTAAAAAAAAAAAAAAAAAGAAAGGTGTATCCGAAGGTCAGGTGAGTACGGCGGGTGTAGGAGTCTTTTTTGGCTTCTACACAATTGGTTGCACCAAGAAATCTTCTACACACTTGGCTGTATCAATTTTCTGTCGGGTTTGCAAAGAGACATGAGATCCGACGTTGTCTTGATGAGAGACGACACCCTTCTGATCAAACAATTCCGGACGGTTTTCATCAATTGTTCTTTTAATCTATCCAATTGGTAACTGTTCTTGTCTGAAATCAATGTTTGATTTGGCCGTAAGAGCTCGTAATACACAGTAACTTTCCAATCCCAGCAGATACGCAGCGTCACTTTCTTTGGATGCTGACCGGCTTATAGAGTGAATAACGGTTTCTCATTTCGTTTTTCCCAGGACCTTTTCCGCGTCACCTTGTTGTAAAAACTCCATATACAATCCATCGCTAAAGAAAAATGGTTAATTTCTTGTACTGCTCCAGTAAGTTTGTAACTCCTCTCGCTATCCTCTATTTTACAAGAGCTAGATCACACCGAAAATGGAATACTGCTGCCATATTTGGCCTGGGGTTGTGAGACGTGGGGTCTGACGCTGTCATGATGGAAGGCGGCGACACCCATCTGATTGGTTAATTGCGAACCCTTTTAATCAATTGCTACCCGTAACAGGTTCAATTGAGAATAGTGCTTATCTGAATTTAAGCGTCTGATATTGCGGAAGGAGCTAGTAATGCACAGTACCTTTCCAATTGCACCAAATACGCAACATCACCTTCTTCGGAGCTCTGGAGTAGTTGACAAGGACATTATTTCACGTCACATTGTTGTAAACAATCCATTTTACATCCCCTATGATCATTCGTTTAAATATAACTTGATCTGTTGTGTTTGAGAAGAGAATCGCAGATGAAAATGCGGTCCATTAATTTTTCCGCTAAATCGTTGCGATTCACTTATCTAAGTGTTATCAAATGTCTTACAAAATTCATATGAGGTACAGGGAGTATCTCGGCGATGTCCTGTATCGTGTGAGCTTGATTATTTTTAATCAATGTTTCGATTTGGTCATCATCAACAAATGAAGGCTTGCCAGAACTTTCTTGGTCTTCCGGATCAATATTTTTTTCTTCTGAACCGAGTGAATCACTTCTGAAGACTACTTTCAGCTATGGCACTACCTTAAGAAATGGCACATACCTTTTTTGCAGTTTACCAAGCGGGTTTTTTGTTGTTGTTTAATAACAGAGCATCAAATGACAAAATGCATCTCATTGTTTTCCACATTTACAATCACCACACGAGTCGTTTAGAAAAACGCGATGTGTCAGTTTTCATATATATATATATATATATATATATATAGGATCGAAACCCGACTGAATTGGTGCCAGTCGGAGATTCTACCACTAAACCGTCGGCGCACGGCAGGGACGAAGGTGAATTTTAGCGTATTTATTTTTAGATAAACACACACAGTGACCGACAGTGACTCAATTCGCTTTTGCCGAAGAGTCTCGCTATATCAGCCATAATAGTCACTGTTTACAAACCCACACCTCTTCCCCAGAGAGCTCAACTGAAATTAATTTTTTAGGAGCCAATATAAAGTCATCCACAGACAGACTGTTTCGCTGTTTCACAGCTCTTCAGTGTGAAACAGCGAAACAGTCTGTCTGTATATATATATATATATATATATATATATATATATATATATATATATATATATATATATATATATATGTATATATATATATATATATATCGGAATTAATTATGTAACTACACACAGAACAATCCTAGAAAACGCATGAAGTGTCATTTGGAATTACTGGAGGAAGAAATAAAAATAATGCTGTAATATAAAAAAATCGAATTCTCTTCTATTCGACCAGCGAAAAACGCTCTTTGGTAAAATTATCTTGCTACCAGCTTACTTACTAATTCTCAACTTGAGTAAGTAAATATTTTCAATATTGACTCTTTTCATCTGCAACCTTTCAAATACTAATCTCACACCACTTCAACTAATAACAAACTTTATATTTTTTGAACATTATTTGTTCTTTGGAATGTTCATGGAAACACTGAACTTATAGTTAACAAAGGATAATTGTGTTGTACTAAAATGTGTTGCTAACTTTATATTGGTATCAATAATCAGTTACTGATTATATTGTAATCAATAATAAGAGATTAACAAAGGCAGAGATATATTCATTAGAATTTAGATTAATAATCGTCTATAATGAGCAAAGTCCAATTTCAGTAAGGTATATCAATCATTACTATGAAACTGAAAGCCAGAACTGGAGCCGGAAATTTGAAAATGTTGATGCTGGAGCCAATAATTTTAAAAATTTTGGAACCAGTGTTGGAACTGAAGATTTAGATGTCAGGTCCACAACCCCGCTTTTGAGTAGCATTGCCAGGTTCCCACAACCATATTTCCCTAGGCAAGCCGTCAAAATGTCTTTTTTTCAACATAAAATTTCCCTTTCTTATTTGAGGCTATAATACAATTTTTGCGGCTTTAATAATGACGATTCCCGCATATTTTAACTGCTCGTAATATCTTGACTAATTATGATTATGTATACTGATCTCTGATACAGATAATTAACATGATTTTCAATAACAACAATGCATATATAAGCCTAATTCTTTGTTTTTGCTAATATTTATTTATCTTTTTGCTAATATTTATTTATTTATATTTATAAAAAAAAATTATTTCCCTATTAATTTTAACCCATTATGTTCAAAAAATTAAAACAAACTTTGAAAGAAGAAAATAGAATGTTTTATGATGAATTGGAATTGCAATAATTTTTACTGTTTAACTGTGGTAAAATGTCTTGCTTGCTTTGTGGTACTGCAATTTCAACATTTAAAAAATACAGTACGCATTAACATTATGCTGTTCATAGAGACAATAATTATGCTAAATTGTAGGGTGAAACTCGAAAGATTTTATTGCAGAAACTAAAGGATAGAAAGCAAAAGAAGACAGAATTATTTCATTCTGTATTAAATTCAGGAAATGCAACAGAAACAAGCTATAAAGTTGCATATTTGTTTGGAAAAAAGGTAAACCATTCAGCGATGCAGAATTCATAAAAGAATGCATTGTATAAATTGTAAAATGTTTAGATCCAGATAAAGTTAACAAATATAAAAATGTGCCTCTTTCAAGAAGGACTAATACAGATCAACAGCATGAATTGGTCAGTAATGTAACAGAACAGCTCACAAATATAATTAAAAAAAAAGACAATGTATATTTTTCCTTAGCTTTGGATGAATCGATAGATTCCACTGATTCGGCACAAGTTTTGCAATAACTGACTATTTTCAATTATTTGAAGAATTACGTGCTTTAGGCACCCTTAAAGGAAAGACACGAAGAAGAGATATTTTTAATAACTTCAAAGAGAAATGTCATAAGGTTTGGACTGAATTTTATTAAATTGGTAAGTGTGAGTAAAGATGGTGCTCCGGCTATGATGGCTAAAAATGGATTCATTGCACATCTAAAAAGAGAAACCACAGCTCCAAATAAACTGATTTATTTTCATTGCATTCTGCACCAGCAACCATCTCTGTGCAAAATCTGCTATTTTAAATAACACCTTACAAAAGATTATTAGTATTGTGAACTATAGACGAACAAATCGTTAGTTTCGAAACATGTTGATGATAGATGATGAGGTAATTAGTGTAGATTTGCCCTATCATTCAAAAATACGCTGCTTATTGCAAGGGCACGTATTGGTCAAAATTTTATCTTGACGAGAGCAAATAATTGACCTTTACAAAGAAAACAATATTTTGTGAATTATCAAATACAAAAATTCACAGAGATGCTGTATTTGTGTGTGATGTAATGACAAATCAAAATGGGCTAAATATTTCGTTACAAGGCAAAAATAAATCAATTTATGATATTTGGCAAAAACTTAGGAAATTTTAGAAAAAAGTTGTTATTTTTCAAGTCCTTTTTTACTCAGTCAAAACTTTCAGAACACTTTTCCTACTTGTCGAAAGTAATGAGTGAAAGTGAAGAGAATATCTATGAATCTTTTCAGAAATACCAGTCAGTATTCAGTCAGTTATGTGCCATGTGTGATACACGCTTAGGCGATCATGTATCTTTCGATACATGACTGACGAAGCAGAATTTTTCCCCGCACTAGGTTGCCATTTCTTTTTTAAGTATCCAAGGCTATAAAACCCGGTCGGTCCTTCTATTTACCCATAGCTGGGGGGGGGAGAGAATTCATACATTTGCCAAGGGTATTAGCACGTAAGTGAATGAAATGGATTTGACTGGAATTCGAACTCGGCTCTCCGATTCCTCAAATCCGAGCCGCTATCCATTATTCCAACTTCAACAGAAGATTCAGTGATTTTGAAAAGCATAACGTCACCCTGAAACTTGCTTTTCAGCCTCACTTAGTTAACATATCCAGAGGCTCCCGAGGGGTTTAAAATGGAAGACCAATTAAAACTAAAAACTACCTTGTTAGAACTTGATATCAAAATGCTATCTCAAAAGGAAATCATAAATTTGTCAAAAAGGTGAATAAAGTATTTGCCTCTACATATCTTGTTTTCAGTTTTATTAGATTATATATTCATTAAATTCTATTTTATGCATTAATTACCTAAGATAGAAAATGTGTAACTGTAAAAAAAATCACTTGATGAATGTGGCCTCCATGAAGGACGATTAATTTCAATGTGGCCTTCATGCACAAAATGGTTCCCCACACTTGGTCTAAGAGAAGGAAAACTCTGAATTTAAATCACTTGCTACATTTTTAGGTTTTGCCTCTTTAACTTCTGATGTAAAAGGAACTGGCAAAGCCATTGCACTATTCTGCCTTGAATGTCACTATGAACCACTGTTAGAAAATGAAGGGGAGGCGCAAAATGCACTAACTGAATGAATAAATGAATGAATGTTCGAAATTGAACGTCCATCTTGCCGACGTTATTTGAACAGGAAATACCACATACCAGCCAGATCAAACTATCGATGTCTGCAAGGGACCAATTCTCTAGGTTTGTAAGTGTAGCGATATAACCACGGATGTTTGTTTGGTAACATCTTATCTAATGACACTAAATATGTATGTACATACAGTAGGCTGTAAAATTAGGTATACAGTTGGTATTATACCAATATCATAATAATGGTTCTATTCATTTAATTCATTAAAATCAGTTTTAATATTTTTATTTTCATAATTTTTTATTATAATACATTTATTATAATTTTTATTTTTTAATAAATAATAATAATAATAATAATAATAATAATAATAATAATAATAATAGGACTGGTTGGAAAAGATTGCAGTAGACTAATTGAAGGGATTCTTGGAAATCCATGCCTCAAGGAGATACAAAAAATTGTTCTGACAAGTACAGCCCACACTTTACGAAGGGCTTTATCTAAGTAGTTTTTTTTTTTTTTTTTTTTTTTGCAGTGGAGTTTGTCATGATGCAATTTCTAACCTTAGGTCCCTGGGGACCCGGAAAGAAATGTAAACGCCAGAAATCAAAGAAAATAATAATAATAATAATAATAATAATAATAATAATAATAATAATAATAATAATAAATGTTTTGCAAGTAAGGAGGAGTGAGTGAATGATGGGGACAAACAGTTTGAACATTTGAAGGATTTTGATATGTTTATTATTGATATGTTTGTATAATCAATACAATACGTTTTTTACACACGTTTGTTTTTTTTTATAACTGTATACCTACTTTCGCACCTTCCGTATATATAAACTAATTTAATCATACTAAATATTATTAAATAGGTATATTAATTAAAATAAACGTTAAAGTTCATGAGGCTGCAAAAGTAGGTATACAGTATTATACCAGTATCATAATAGTGGTTCTATGAATGATCTAATACTAAAATTCATTTAATTCATTAAAATCATTTCTAATTTTTATTATAATACATTTATTAGAATTTTTTATTTTTTAATAATTGATAATAATAATAATAAATGTTTTGCAGGTAAGGAGGAGTGTGTGACTGGCGGGAACAAAAAGCTTGAACATTTGAGGGATTGATATGTTTATTATTGATTGATATGTTTATTATTGATTGATATGTTCGTATAGCCAATACAACACCTTTTGTGTGCGCGTTTTGTTTTTCATTACTCTGTACCTACTTTTGCATCCCCCTGTATGAGTTTACAGTTTCAGACTAATAGATTTGAATTTACACTACCTAAATACAAAGAAAGTCTTCATATGAACGAGGGAGAGGTGCAGAAACTAGAAAAAGCGTAGGAGTATAGGTAAAAAGCGTATACTGAGTAGGTAAAATTTATATGTATAATTTCCTGCGAAATTCTAATGTTTTAAAATACTATTTGACGACTCAGAAAAAAATAAAATGTGTTACACACCGTTATTTTGCACGAGAGCATAATAAAGGCAGCCTGTTATCGCCATTAACTGTGTTCTGTAGTAAATGGTTTTTTGTTCAAACGCAGTCAGTCAATAGATTTACGGTATAATTTCTCTAGGCTTCAACGAGTGATGAAAAGATTCAGTATGTTAAAATATGGAAATATTATTTTAGAAGATCTTTTGCTTACCGAATTTTGTTTTCGTTTATTTTTTTCGGTTGTTAGCTGATAAGACGAAAAAAAAAAAAGGAAAAAAGAACGGATGTATGTTAATAATACTACCACTACGCGACATACTGAAAATGCACGTATAAAATTCTTAATGTTGCTTCACTAACTGCAACATGACAACTACAATATATTTTTTAAATGCGTGAGAAAAAAACAAAAACAAAAACGGTTAAGCTCAGGAACGTCCAAGGATATTAAACAGTAAACACTCATTTTGAAAATCGCACTGAAATGCCGGAAATACTGTTAATCTTTATTTTAGAAAAATATATATATTAAAATTTAAAAAGCATCTGTCTATATCTCTAAGATGAGGTATTATGTACACTATTTACATTATTCTAACTATTGTCATCATCTCCTGGTAATTACCTTCTCCAAGTTCTCCACCGCCTTTATCCACTGTGCCATGTGTCCTTAGCACAGTGGATAAAGGCGTTAGTTAGATCAAGTGACAGGAGCCGAAGAGAGTGAGTTCAATACCTGGTTAAGGTGGTGGAGAACTTGGAGAGAGGAATTAACAGGAGATAACTGATAACTGACATCCATTAGACATGGCACGTGGAACTAGAACAGTCTATCCCAGCGAACGAAATAAAGCCTTTAGTTCGACATTGCAGCCACCTGAAGAAGGCCGGAGCGTACAACGGCCGAAACGTTGTGATAAATATGGCAACAAAGGTGAAGACAATAGTCCGAATAATATAAATAATGTACAGTGTAAGCCGGATATAAGAGACCCGGATATAAGAGAGATTTTCTCTGGTCCCAAATTAGAGCCCATACTTACCTAAACAAAATAGACCAAACCCGGATATAAGAGAAACCCGGATATAAGAGACTTCTTCTCCGGTCCCGACAACTCTCTTATATCCGGGTTACACTGTATATTAAAAAGCACTTTTAAAACTTAAAAATGGTTTTAAAATTGAGTTCTATTCAATTATATGCCCCGGTTCTCAAGAAGGCGGTTGAACGCTCAAGTCCCTCTTGGTATATGCCTGTCAGTCTCATCAGTGTCAATAGTAAACTTTTTGAAGCTATAATCAACAAAAAAAAAGCTGTTGATCACCTCATTAAGAACAACCTCTTGAGCGATAAACATTTAAAAGTTTCAATCGGCTGCTGATATCCTGTTGTTACTTACAGAGTTAGTGCGGCAATAGACAACAAATACATCTCAAAGCCAATCACATTAGATATTACGAAGGCCTTTGGTAAGGTGTGGCATAAAGGGTTACTATACTAGCTCTCTAGCTACGGTATCACTGGAAGTGTATTCTATGTTATAAAGTCCTACCTAACGAGTAGATCCCTTAAAGCAGTTGTTAATGGTCAGACTTCCAATGCCTAGCAATCAACACATGCGTCCCCCAGGGGTCGCTTCACGGACCCATCCTCTTTCTACTTTACATAAATGATCTGCCTAAGAGTATACTCTGATCATTTATGAATATCTCTATGCTGATCATACAACGGTATAGCAGTGCCCCTCCCAAACCCTAGATGACCAGAGATTGGCAGTAGCTGATCTCTCCTCTGACCCAGCTCTAACAGCTCTGTAGGGGAAAAACTGCCTGGTTACATTCTATGCCTCAAAAACCAATACTAGTAATATTCCGCAGATCGGACCCAAAACTATCTATCGCGATGATGAAATGCTCCCTCATGGATGATCCGTGTCTTGAGTGCCTATTGGGACTTAATCTCACCCCAGACCTCAAATGGAACTTGTACATACGATCCATCGCTAAAAAGGCTGGAAAAAAAATAATCAGTTCCCTGTACCGCTTCAGTCTCTATCGCTATTTTTTCGTGGAAGGTGTTCAGAAGAACTACATTCCTTATTTCCACCAGTTCTTACCTTCACAGCTAAGACCCACCACGCCACTCCGATTGTAGCGAACCGCCCTCATCCCCTTCATATTCCATTGTTGAAATGTAAGTTCCACTCCAGTAGCTCCTTCACACGAGCCGCTGCTCCGTGGAACCGACTCCCAAGAGGATGCTACCGCAATCACTACAATCTCAACATATTCAAGTCTAGGGTTAACCGTCATCTTCCCACATATCCACATAAACTATGCCTCTTACACTGTAACCCTCTACCTCGAGTGGCTCCCGGGCCTTGTGTTTATGTGACATAAAATAATTAGCAATAAAAAAAATTCGTAAAGTAATTCGCATGGTAATTTCTAAGTTTTTTAGTTTTTGTTCCCATTAAGGCTTACGGCTACATTATATTGAAACACCGGTTCCCGCACGATCACCGAAGTTAAGCAACGCCGAGCCTGGTCATTGCCTAGATAGTTGACCGTTTGGGAATACCGGGTACTGTAATTTTAGATGTGCAGGTGGTGTAATGGATAATGGAGTGCCGAGTTCCAATTCCCGTTGGGTTCGTTATATTCACTTACGCGCAAATACCATCATTTCTCCACACCAAGATTTTTGTATCACTAAAAAATCATTATCATACAAAAAAAAAAAAAAAATTCTTGCAACCTAAGTAAAAATATTTTCTGGCTTTAATCTGCAAAGTGTTGATAAGCCGTAAAAAAAAAAAACGAATTAATCAATCAATCAAATAACTTAAAAGCTTTGTTCTGACTCATTACCGTCACTACTACACACAAAAGTTGATGATGCGTTAGTTAGAGAACCATGTGTTTTTGGAGTTGTCGCGTAAACACTGACAAGTTCACACAAATACCACTCATGATACACACGTGAATGGACAGGGATCAGAAACAATAACGAACAAACACACACAAAGAAGGGTCGCTTCCAAATTTTATTTCGTTTTGACTTTTGATTATCATTTTTTGTGTGTCTAACTAAATTAAGTGGACTATTGAAACTTTAAAAAAACAAATTTGGTGATGTTTATATTTTTTGGTAAAGTAGGCGGAGCTTTGGATTGCACATGTTCCGCCTTGGCTAAATAATTTCTATTTTTATAGTTTTTGTAAACGCGTTGGCGATATGACCAGAATTTCGTTCCGCCCCTTTACCTGATGATTGACACTATTCTCATCGCCTTGGCTTGTTAAAACTTCAGGCAAGGCTAGCACTAACAGCATCCCCATGTGCCTAGAAACATCAAGAACTTAACAGCATGCCTCTTTTTTCGTAAGTGCACAGTAAGTAAGTTACAAATTCCTTTTTTTTCTTTCTCTCTTTCTATTTAATTTAAAGAATAAGTGTTTATATGTCTTGTTAAAATGTAAATATAAAAAAGTCAGTTTGTATCCGGAATTCATTTGATTAAATTATCTCCAATCTCTTAGCATCATTTGTAACTAGTCGTAGTGTACTGTAAGTGTAACAGTAACACTTGTGAGGGGAAAAAAAAAGAACTTTTTTTTTTCTTACTATAATTTTCGACAGTTCTTTGGACCCACTAATTTTATTTTTTTTTATACATTCAAACTTTATGGATCAAAACTATCCTGAGATTAAATTTATTATTAATTATTATTATTTTTTCCTGGAATTTAAAAAAAAAAATAGGTGCGTTTATTTTTGTTTGCAACAATAGGGGAAAAAAATTATCTTAAATTTGGAGTTAAAATATCTGGCAAGAACACAGATTTTTAAAATTAACAAAATTGGATTTTTAAAAATCTTTTCTAGCGTGAAATTTTAATTTTATATACTAATCACGTATTTATTTATTTATTTTTTTTTTATCAACGCAGTAATACCCAGTGAATTTTTCTTCCAATAAATTAAATCTAAAATAAATGTCTTTAAATAAAAAAAAAAAATAAAAAAATAATTTTTAAATCATAAACTTAAAATATTTAGAAAATGTCCTAAACAATATTACTTAGGAAAGCGAGCATTTAAAAAGAAGGGGAAAAAAAGCTTTATAGCGGGATTTAATGCGACGAATACTATCTACATCCATTTTTCTTTTAACTGTTTGTTAGTGTTACTCGTTCTTTTATTAAATGCTAGCTAAAATCCGCTTCGCTACCCTGCCTGATGGTATCGAATATGTGAGTAAAATTTGACTTCCACAACCATAATAGCTTCGGGTACTAACCCAAAGTTTTCCCTCTTTTAACGTAAGTCTACGTAAGATTTTAAATATTCGTGATGCCTTCATCAATGCTAAAAAAAACAACAAAAAAAATGCAAGCAAAAGCCATAGTTATTTTCGCCAATTTTTAACAAAGAAAAAAAGATCACCTTGGTAATATACATTTCTTTAAGATCTGAAATCAACAAGATTTTTCACGCTCAAAGCTTTTTTTTTTATTATTCTACGCCAGATTTTATTTTCAGTAGAGTACTGTGTATTTTATCTTTAACTGTATATTCAAAAAATTAAACAAAAAAAAAAAAAGACACGGAAAATGTTGATGCTTATATTTTTAAAAATACTTGCACTCTTACCTTGTAATAATTTTATTTTTAAAAATTAAAAACTTTTATTGAGAAACCGAATCGGTTTTAAATGTGATATTTTTAAATTATTCTTTTTAATAACTCCCCTGGAAAAGAACTCTTAAAAGTTTAAAAAAAGCCTGTGAGTCTGTTTTTTTTTTTTTTTAACTGAATCATTTTTTAATACTGCCAAAGGTCGATGAAAATTCTAATCTTTACTCTGTTTTATTTATTTAACCAATAAAAACGAAGTTAAGTTATAAAGGTCACTGAATTAAAAGTAAAAATACTAAAAAAAGAATAAGGGATCAAAACAGCCTTCTTTTTTTTTTTATCCATTAATGTGCGTAACATTGCATTTCATATTTTAATTTTTTCGCCATTCAAGCAGTTCTAATTAACAAAATACACTACAGTATCAATCAATTAAAAAAAAAAACTAATATAAAAATCGGTTGCTCTTCTTACTGAATGTATCAGTTTAAAAAAAACCGATTGCTTAAATTTTTTTTTTAAATCGATTACTTAATTTAAATATTTTTGCTGCATAGTAGTACTATAAAAAAATAATGACTGAGATTCATTAGTAATGAAAGAAAGATGAACGTTATTTATTTTACAATATTTCTTAATTACTTTTTTTTTTTTTTTTTTTATCAGTACTTCAATAGTCGGAAAAGAATTTAATCTTTTAGTTTATATTGTTTATCTTTCAATCCATTCCCTTTTTAACCTGTCGCTGTTATTTTTCTTTTAAACTTTAAAGTAAGTAAACTGGTTTTTGTTTAACAAAAATGCTTTGTAGCAGGTTACCCTTTTTTTTTTCCCACACACCTGTCCGAACGCACGCATAAAGAGGTCAAATTTACAGGTTACAAATACATCATTACATTTACCTCATTGTGAATGAACTTTCACATTCTTTTTGTAGTGTTGTACAAAAAAAGCAAAAAAAAATGACTACATGTAATTTTTTTTCTAGATAGAAAAAAACAAAACAAAGTAATTAAAAAAAAGACTAAGGAAAATTTATCTTGACCAACAATTTTTTCGTCCTCTTAGACTTTAAGTCTTTTTCCCCTGAGGAAGAAACGCGTCGGCTAAAAAGCCTTCCTTTTTCATTGTCTTATTCATTTTTTTTAATAATTTAATTTTAATTCGTATGTATTTTATCGAAAAAAATCTTTTTGCGCAACTTTGATATTGGCACAAAGAAATACATATGGATTGATTCATATTAAACGAAACCTTTTAAGAAAACAAATCGGAAAGCAAAACAAAACTTGGTAATTTTTATTATTTTTAACAAATGAATATTAAGACATTTTTAAAATTTGTAGCTAAAAAAAAAAAATCTTCTTGGCAATAGAACTGTGTCGGTGTCTATGGAAATGATTTCCGCATTAAAAAAAATGCCCACGGTTACTCCACTTTTATGTCAGCTGGTGACATGATTGTGTAGTAAAAAAAATCCTTATTCTTGTCAAAATAAATATTTACCGCTTTAGAAAATATTTTAGGCTGCTAAAAATTGAGATATTCAAGAAATCGACTTAATGATTTCTTACATCGGGCAACTTTAAAAAATAATTATCTTCACACTTTCTTTTTTTTTTATCCACTTAATCATTAAATCGGTCATATTTTTATTTGTTGCTTGTGAATTAATATGAAAGAAAAATATCGTTTATAAAGATAATGATTTTAAATTATTCAATTCTTGAACAGTTATACAGAACAATAAATTATATATTAGGAGTTTAAAAACTTAGTCCGAATCCAAGATATATTTTTAATTTTACGTGTTTTTTGTGCATGTTTGTTTTAAATATTTTCACTTTTTTAATTGAATGTTAACCACTTTATTTCGAAACAAAAATTAAGACTTAGAATATAACTGCTTTTTTTATTTATATTGCCGTAAAAATATTTAATTTACATATGTGGAAACTGGTTAGAAATTTTTTTTGGTGTCTTTAAGAAACTCAGTTTGGGTCCTCATTGTATTGTGGAACTTTTCAACAATCAGATTTTCCTTCCTACGCTATTTTATTTTCATTCAAATGTATCATTTACTTAAACAAAATGTAAATTTTACTTTAACACTAAACATTTAAACTGAAACAAGGTTGCAAAAGACGTTTCTAAAAATCAATTATTCACTTTGAAACAGTGTTTCTCATGGCAGATAAAAGAAAACAAGTAGACCTAGGCTAAGCAACGTTCAAAATTTTTTTTAACATCCAGTTTCGGAAATCTCTTAATAATTCAATATAACAACGTTACCAAATATTACAATTTGGTTTGGTACGTTCTCTTTATAGCGTTTCCACCATGTTGATGCAACCTCGTGGTTTTAAAATTTATTATCCACGATTTAACGTCCTAAACCATTCTTGCATGCCAAACACTGAATTATCTCCCTTACATTTCCTGATATTCGTTTCTAGCTTCATATCAACATTTTTGGGTTTAAGTGCAAAATTAACAACTAAATTTACTATTAATCCATTCTCGGGAATTTTTCTCTAATACTTCTCCATCATGGTGGGTAGGATCATCATCTGACACCTGAAGCAACCCCAGAAGTGCCTAGACTATTTTTGACTCCTGGTCCCATACACGTGTCTTTCGTTTCTTAAACTCGACCTTGTCACATTGCATTCAAATTAGCGTTCGAATAAATTTCGCTTTTATTGAGCACTTTTGGATTTTAAAAAAAAAACGCGTCCGAAATTTTAAATATTTCAACTAATTTGTCCTAATTAAAAGTGGGAATTATTTTTCTCAATACAAGTCTCTCTAGAACTCTTGTAACAAAAATAACTTATGGTCGGGCCCTACTCTTGAATTTGAATATGCATCAGAAGTTAAATATTTAATTGCTTCTGAAAGTAGTTTAGGACGCTCATACTTGGATGTTTTGCATGTCTGAAAGTGAAATATATGCGAAAGTATTCCCAATGCAGTGGCACACACCAGAAGAGCATAGATTTCTCCATTTTTAAACATTCGATCTATGCTGTCCACATATAGTCGTTTGGCATTTAAATCTAGATTAAAAATCAAACCTATACTGCATTTTAAAATTGTTTTCAAAGAAATTTTAAAAAAAGCCTTTTTTCCGTATCGTGGAACAAATTCGAATTTTTTTTTTTTTTTGTGGTAGAAGAGCAGATTCATTACTATTCAGATAACAAAATCTTGCCACTGGCGCACTACGATGATAGAATAATGCAGTGGGGAAGTGAGTAGGTAGGTATTTTTATCTGCGTGTACACGTAGCAACAGAATGTGACAAGGTCGCGGTTTAATGTGGGAAACCGTGCAAAAGTAGCCGAAGCCTATCTCCGTGCACCCACCTTTTGGTGGGTGCCGAATAATGACCTCTGTCCTTTCCCAAAGGAGAGGTACTGCCTGGTGAGCTTATGTCAACAACGTAATTTGCCATTGGGCAGCAAATCATTGATTTTTTTTTTTTCCTAAGTAAGCTTATCAGTACATGTTGATACACTTACTGCAACGAAAGAAAACTAAAAATAGTCTTGAAAGGAATGGAAAATTGAAGTGGGCGAAAACTTTATCTCTCTTTCTCTAAAGGAAAGTGTTCGTGAAAACATGTTTGAAGTTTGAAAGTTGCATATTTTTCCCCAATCGACATTTGAAGCGAAATCGGTCTCTTTAGTAAAAAAAAAAATTTAAATCAAAATTTCTACTAATGAAATTTTTTTTAAATTCATTTTTACCTCCAACAAAAAACAATATTGTTGGATAACGACAACAAAACAATTTTAAAAGGCTTATTTTTGTTTAATAAAACTTCTTAAAACAATTGGACAACTGAGTGGCCTTTGAAAAAGGGGTAACTGTCTCCAGCTTTTGTGGTAGATTTTTAAACTTAACTAATTTCTGGCCCTAAAATATTTTTACCAAAGCAGAACACAACGCTAATTCTTTTAAGTTTTAAATGTAAGTTTTTTTTTTCTTCTACTTAGCGTCTGTAAAAATTTCATTTTATTTCTGAAATTAGTTTCGGTCACTCACTGGAGTGGAGAAAGAAAGTCATCCTCTGGCTTTAAAATAAAAGAAAAAAATCTAATTTGCGAAAGACTTGATTGTATGTTTCTAGCTCTCTAGAGACATTTTTTTTGGGGGGGGGGTAGAATTTTAGCCTTAACTTCTTTTTGAACATTTAACATTTCCAGTACCTCCTTGCATTCATAGTTTTTATTCTTTGTTAGATTTTGTTAAAATAAGACTTCAAAAATAATTAGTTGCTACGGCTTTGTGAGCCTTTGTGTAATAAAAAAAAAAATTGGCTCATTGCCCGATTTAGAGGGAAGTTATCAGCTTCATGGCTGAGGTAGTTGCCTATTTCCCAGTGTTTGACACTAGGTTTTTAAATAATGACTGCAAACAGATCAGCCTTCATCTCCATAGAAAGATTGGAGCAAATCAGTTCTTGTGCAGTATTAAACTTGAATAATAATTTAAAAAAAAAAAATGCAATTGATTTGAATTCAGAACTATGTGGGTATCTAGATCTTGGGCAAATTGTTTAAATAAAAATATCACGTTTATAGTTGATAATTTTTCTCTGCGTCAATTCAATCAATCGAGAGAGGGAGATTGATTTGAAATACTTTTTTTTTCTTTTTATTGCTATGTGTACAGTACAATGTACACAGTTGGATAATGAAATTTAAAAAATGGATATATTTCCACGAAGCGATCATAAACTATTAGTTTGCGTTGAGTGTGGTAGGTCTGTTGTTTTAGATCGGAATGGAATTAGACATTTATTATTGAATCTTATTCTTTAGCTTACAACTTCTAAATGCCTAAGATAACTTGACATCTTATTTCAAGTTTACAACTTGAACCTCGTCCATATCCTGTTTTACTCAAAATTTGTAACACACCTGTTTTTGGCGATCAATGTTTTCTTTAAAAAATAAACAATAAAATAAAATAATTTTGATTTTTCTTTACCATGCCATTTTTGATTCTTTTTAAGATTTAAAAATGAATATAAGTTTTTTTTAAGGAGGTTAAAAAATAAAAATATACAATTTTTTTAAACTGTCCAGCCAGATGCTTTTTTTAGTTTTACTGATTAAAATCTGCTTTGTCTTTTCGACCATATTTTTGTCACTTTGTCTTTA
This sequence comes from Acanthosepion pharaonis, assembly GCA_903632075.3. Lineage (NCBI taxonomy): Eukaryota > Metazoa > Mollusca > Cephalopoda > Sepiida > Sepiidae > Acanthosepion > Acanthosepion pharaonis. The sequence continues at coordinate 2,241,752 of CAHIKZ030000724.1, read as the reverse complement.
GTTCATTTGAATGATCAGGTTTATTTTAGAAATATTCCTTTTTAGTTTTAAAACGGACTTTTTCATGCCAGTTTACCAGGTAAGTCTTTCTTTTTTTTATCTCTTGACACACGGCTACGACGCCATACACGCGGACAGGAAATAGTTTTTTTTGTTTGTGTGTAGGCATTTAACATTTAGTCTTTTGTAAACATTTTTTAAAATGTACAAATTAAGTTGGAATAGAATTTTTTTTTTTTTTTTTTTTTTTTTTTTTTAAGGCAGTTACGTGTTATTTTCTGATATATATCCGCTTCAATGCAACACAAAAGCAAGGGCCACCCAAAAAAAATCATCACGCGAAACCAAAATTTAATAAAAATTAAAAAAAATAAAAAAAATAAAAAATTAGTGATTCATTTTTCGTCTTTTTTTTATGCACGAATAATTTGTCATTTTCTTTCTTTCGGGCTTTTTTTTATCCTCGATTATGATTTCGAAAATTGGGTCGCGTTTTTAAAAATAACAAAAAAAAAATCTATTTACTTTTTTTATTTTATTTTCATGTTTCTTAAATAAATTTACTAAGGTTAACAAACTATACTACAACTTTTTTACCTAAAAAGAAAAACAATACCGCGTACATTTTCTTATTGTCTTTAGTGCTGCAGTAAGCAACCTAGTTCTTGTTTTCTCGGCATTGTCATGGTGCTTGGCAGATGCCTTGAAGCAGAAATAATTGGTACCTTGGCATTTATAGAAAGTCCACTCAAACATGACACAAAGCCGGGTTTAAAATGAAAGTCCGCACGTACACTGGATTAGCGACAAAAAACTGCACTGCATGCCATTTTGAAATTAAAACTTCTTAATCTTTGTCATATTTCGTTTGAGTGAGCGCACGGAAAATTCCACACTAAAGGTAACGTCTCTGTCTGCAAAGTTTAAATTTTTTTTTTTTGTTAATAATTATCTTATCAAAAGGAGGGGGAGTTTAAAATTTCGTTAATTGGCACCTTTAAAATAAAACTTCATTTGACGTTCCAATTTTTATAAGAAATTTTTTAAAAAATTTTCTTTTAATACAGAAAAAAATATAAGTACGCTATCTAAAAATTTTCCAAAAGAGCATACTGTCATGAAAAGGCAGCAAACTTGATAAAAACAGTTTTATCGTCAAAAAATATTTATTAAGAACAAAAGTATTTTTATTTTAATTTTTTTTTTTTCTTCTAGCACGTTCGAAATTTTGGTTAAAAAAATCGTGTTTTTTTTTTTTTTTTTTTTTTTTTTTTTTTTTTTTCAGAAAACCTTGGTAAAGAATTTTTTTTTCGTTACACTCCTCACTTACAAAATTTCGAGGAAATTAAAGCACGACTCCTTGGAGAATTTTTTAAATCATCAATTTATTTTTTGTCAAACAGAAACACTATTTACCAAAAATCAACTGAAAATTAAAAGAATTACATTGCGATGAAAGATGACTAAAAAAGTGGGTGCGCAAACTGGCTATTTTAGTCAATAAAACATGACCTTTAGGCTTTCAATCAATTTAAAATTATTTGAAATACAGCAAAGTATTTTGTTTATTGGAAATAGACTATTAGAATCTAATAGTCTATTTCCAATAAAAAATACTTTTTAAAATTTATTTTAGTTTTAAATGTCAATCTAATTTAGATTGACATTTAAAACTAAAATAGAAGTTTCAAGAAAAGTATTTTTATAAGTATTACTGTAGCTAACTTTTCAAATTTTCTTGGCAATAAGAATTTTTTTTTTTTTTTTTTTAATTTGAGGTTTCGTTTGTATAATTTATATGTAGCATCCAATTGAAATAAGCTAGTCACACTTTTAAAAAAAGTTGATTTTAAGTATTTGCGACAAGTCCAGTATCAAGGCATCACCTTTTCACTGATTATATAATAAATTTTTGTACCTTTTCATACACTTAATTGAACAGTGTCTTGAAACTAAACTTCACAAAGAGCACAAATATTGTTAGACTTGTGCATTTATAACTTTTGAACATTAAATATTTGACCATGCTTTTATTAAGAAATTCTATTGAAATGTTCACTGTCTGGCTAGGAGAAACTTTTCATTCGCCATATAACATTACTCTAAGTCTAATTTCCTGCATGAAAGCATAGAAAACACTACATATTTACAGAAAGTAGAATTTAAACCATTGTTTGTTCATGCAGCAAAATGAACACAACTTAGAAGTTATAGAAAGAATTTAATTAAGGTCTTGATGATTGACTTAGTTGTACATTGCATCAGTCATGTAGCTAGGCCACAAGTATAGAGGTGATTCTGCTCTAATGAGTTGACTACAAATAGTGGTAGGGGGATAAATTTTGTGACATGATACATTTAACCTGTGATAATATACTTAAGTCATTGTATATTTTTCCACCAATGTTCTCTTGCATATCGCTTTTTGCTAAAGACATTGCTTGTTTAGAAATAAAATATATCTATAAAGTGTAATGTTATTGTTGAATTTGAAATCTTGTTTTGTTTTAATAATTACTTTAGTTGTAGTCATTGGAGTTGAAACAATATAATTTACATATCAACTGTTTCATTAAACATTTTTATAGTTCTCTGAGTTACATTCAGATATATTTTCTATTGTCTTTCAATGATTCACAATATATTCATCATCAATCCTGTGATCCAGTGTGTTCACATGGTTGCTGTAATGTGTCTTGGACAAAGTACACCTGGTGGAACCCAGCCCTTCCCAGGTCAACACTACAACTATAATAAGTAGTAGTAAAAAAAGATGTTGTATAAACTGAAGCTTAATTGGCCAAAGTTAAGTAAGTAGTACTTTATGACCCATGTATCCCAGAGGACTGATACAGAGACTTAGCAATCTCCATTACAAAGAATATTAAGGCAGGTTCAAATGAACAAACTTTTAAGGCAATAAAATATAGTTTTTTTTTTTTTTTTTTTTTTAACTTAAATATCTAAAAAACGTTTGGAAAGAAAGCTTTGTGTTGATAATACAAGTTAATAAATGACTGCTTTTATTTTTGTTTATTTTTATTTATATATAATGTTGAAGTGGGTTAGATATGACTAACCTTACTGTTAGGCAAGACTAATTCGAGTAATACCATAGATTGTTTGGGATAGATGGACAAACATTTTACAGTATAGTCTAATTTGTAATTAGAACTGAAATTAGTTGTTCATTATATATGGCTATTACTCTATTATTATTGGAGCCAACCCGATTACTGCATTCAATTATTAATATTGAAAGAAGAAATAAAGGTGAAGTAATGAATTTGTATCCAATATAAACAAGTGAAGGAGGAAATTCTAGATGGACAATTGTGAATTCAAAACTCATTTCTACGGCTTCACTATATAATACACATTGTGTGTAGGATTGAATTAGCAGTTGTGGATAATCCCTTGGTTATCCAAAATGTTGTTGATGCCAATGTGCATTGGGCTCAAGTGTCAAGTATTAAATTAATGTCTATATTTTTAAGATGAGGTATTGTAACTATTTATACAATTTACATTTTTCAGACTGTTTCATCGTTATTGCCATATTCGCGACATGTCGGCTGTCGTATGCTCCAGCCTTCTTCAGGTAATATTAGTTGGAATTTTGAACTGAACTGAACCCTTTTAGTCTATGGGGGTTTATTGTTTTAATTCCATGTGCCATACATCTGGATATCTCTAATAAGGGCACATAGACATTCTAAACATAGATACTAAGATACTGGATGATTTACCAATTCTAACTACTAACATTCTTATGACACATCCCTATCAAGTAAATTCATTCTGTAACAATAAAATAAGTAATATAATTATTTATAAAATGCATAATTGGGAGGGAATGTCCTGGTTTTAAATTTTATTTAAAAAAAACAAATGTTTGCATGAATTGGGCAATAAAACTGGTACAAAGCCAGTTAGTATGAAATGCTTCCAACTTGTTTCACTGTAGAGAGAACAGATCATACTGACCTTAAAATCAGTTGGCATTCTGTACTTTATGCATAGGTCAAGCTCAATACTGCTACTGCAAAAGTTGGGAAGGACAAATTTATCAAAATTTGAAAATATTTGTCATGAATAATTCCTTGCAGGCCGCAGAAAGATAGTTTGTGTTCATGTCTCCTGTCCTATATGGTCTATAAATCATATATATTCAATCAAATTTTCAGTATGTATTAATTGGTTACAAAGCAAATTTTCTTATCTATTAGTCAAAACTTTTTTTTTTTTTTTGCCTCCAAAGCAAGTGGTTACTGGGAGTGAAAGAGAAGTCTTTAAAAGGAACCGGAAACCCAATCCTAAACAGGGAAGATCTTTTAATCACTAATTGGCTCATTAATAAGTGTTATACTCTTATTTCCATACAGGATGTACTACTTCTAGTTAAGATGAGCATATTTAAATGATGTAACAGTTATATCCCTGTAGAAAGAATTGGCAATCAACCTAGTTTGCTGCTTTCACTTTTTGCACAAGTATCCTTGAGAAAGGCATGAATCCATCACTTCCCTGCCAGCCATAAGTTAGAGCAAAGTATGTTTGGCTCTTTAGCTTTCTTTGGTAGAAGAAAGACTTTTTTTTTTTTTTTTATTGTTAGGTAATAATGATGATGCAAGTCCTAACTAACCTGTAGGTAGGGAGGTGGATTCATGCTTTTCCTATAGGTATTTTTGTCTAGATATAATGAAGCAAACTGGAATTAGAATTCATATCTTCAATTTTCCATTTCTGAGCCATTATCAATTACACCACCTGCACATCCAAACTGATATTCTCATGTGTTTACCCATGTGTTTATTGATCAAGCTCTATATTTCTTAACTTTGGTCATTGTACAAGAACTTGTCTTTCACTTATGCACAAATACATCCACTTTTCTCCCTACTGCTATAGGTTAATTAGTAAGACATTATCAAAAAAATTCTGGCTTTAAATAACCTGCAAAGGGTTAAGCTATAGAAAATGGATCAATCGATCAACAATTGAAAATAATTGCCATTGTTCAAAAAAGGCTTTTAAGAACCCAGAATAGTATGTTTTGATCTATTAAATCGTGGAAGAATTTAATTATCTTCCAGGCACTTTTCGGTGTGGTTGGATCTGTAGGATGAGCCCTGTTTAATTTTGCCTGATTTTGTACCACCTTTCTGATCTACTATTTACTCCCATGCTTTTTCTCGTTAACCGCTTCTCTTGTTGTAGTTCTGCTCTACTTTTTCAGTGTTCTTTTCGCATTTGGCACTTGCAGTATTAATTGGCTAAATAATTTTTCAGTTCACTCATTTTGGGTCAGTAGCCAGCCAGTTGTAATTTCAGTTAACCAGATCATGTCACATACAAAAAATGATTACAGTTGCTGCTGGTCTTTTATCTATGATTGTTAGAATTACAATTGCTTGCTGTTTATTACTACATTTTATCCTCAGTGAAATAAAACTGTCAGTTATGTATGTGACCTGACATGGATTAAAAAAAAAAAAAAAAATAGGGAAATAATTTTTTTTTTTTTTTTCTCTCTTACAAATTAATTAATATATGAAAACTTATAATATTTACACCTGTCAAAGTTGATTGAAAATAAAACCTGATACAATCTGGGCAGATAAGAGTGTGTGGTTTATAACCCATCCCCCATTTGCAGTTAATCATAGCCAAAGATAAGATATTTTAGCTAAATATCTGGTAATAATAGTACAGAGTGGTAGAAGTAAATATGTACATTTCCCAAGGCCGTTAGTATAATCAACTGCTTGCTTTACTAATTCTGTTTTGCCAGTGACATGCATTGGTTTGAATGCCCTTTGGTTGCATGCCTCTAAGACTCTACTAAGGAGACGCATATAGAGCCTAATACTAAGTAATGTGAGAAAGGAAGATATTTAAAATACTGTGTAACCCGGATATAAGAGATTTTCTCTGGTCCCAAAGTGTTTCCATACTTACCTAAACAAAATAGACCAAACCCGGATATAAGAGACTTCTTCTCCAGTCCCGACAACTCTCTTATATCCGGGTTACACTGTATGTCAAAATGGGTGAAATCTGAAATAAACACTTTATTCAAATTATGTATAAACTAAATTTTTATTTCATTCTTTGATTGGATGCCTGGGGCAATAACACATTTTTCTCTCCCTTTTTCACACTATTAGTTTTGCTTTTACGTTTCAAGTCCTGAGCAGTAATTACCCATGAACTGCACATGTCACTCTGGATAATTTTTATCTTTTTTTTTTTTTTTTTTTCTCGTATAGTTTTAAGTTTAGTTTTCTTTATTTATTGTCATGTTCTAAGTAGTTAAACCTGCTTACATTCAAGAGATTTTTCAATTATATTAAGTCAGTATATCACAATGTAGAATTTGTAGTCCTGAATATAATCCAAAATGTCTGAGGTTCAACCATTTGAAGTATTATTCTAAATGTCTGTATTAAATTCTAAACTTTTTAATAACATCATTCTTCTGTGTATTGTATATGTGTATTGAATACTGTTGCCATATTTGATCTGATGTTCCTGCTGTGCATCTAGAGATTCTTGACAAAATCTAGAGACGTCTGTAATGCATCTTGTCTCCATTTACTTTCTCACCAATGAAACATGGCTTCTCTCTATCTATTCTACAGATATTTTTATGGTAACTGCTTGGATTAACATTTTTTTTTTTCTTGGTGCCCAGACTACATGAATTTAAGCATGCTACTAAGACTGTCAACTAGGTCTTTACTGTTGAACTATATAGATTCAAACACTATTTTTCCTCACACTTCTCAACTGTGGAACTCCTTTTTGATTTCTTGCTTCCCTGATAACTAGTCTTGGAAAATTAAAATGCAATGTTAATCGCCATCTTCTGTCTTCTTGAACCCTGTTCCTTTCTTCTTTTTTTTTTTCTCCTTTACTCAATCCTCTCCATATTCTCCTCCTTCAATTTCACTCCCTGTAACTGCTGACATTCTATTGGCATTGTCACCTATAAAAGAGTTTTGGAATTGTAGAAATTGGTGTGCTCAAAATAACTTGTATAAATTATACTTACAAAAGAGACTGTTTTTATTTGAAACCAATATTTCTAAGATTTTTCACTCTAAAATATTTGAGAACATACAAAATCCAAAGGAGGTTATTGGCCTGATTAAATCTCTATTGTAGCATGTCACTTTAAACTGTAGAAACTCCTGGCTCTCTTTGTTGGTTTGAGTAATTCTTGTTGCTTTATACCCCCCCCCCGTTGCCTATGTGGTACTTGTTTGGCTGTCCATGTAATCCAACTTTAGTTGGTTAATTGCTGTCTTGCCTTCAGTGTGTCCTGTTAATGTTAAATTCTCCAAGCCTTTCTTTCCTAATTGTGTTTTGTGTGTGTGGTTATTTATATAGATAGATATATATATATATATATATATATATATATATATATCTCAGCTGTTTGTAGTTCCTGTTACCGCATGGTGTGTTTATAAGTATTCTCAACATTTCATTTTGCATTTTTGTTGGTTCGTGTCTTTTCTTTTGTGAGAAAATTGCCCAACATTCACCGATACATAAGAGTCTAGATATTAGCATCAGTTCGACATTCTTCTTTGATCTAAGGACATTTTCCAATCCCTTAATATCTGGCTTGGTTTCCAAAAGGCACATTTTGCTATTCCTATGTGCCTTTAGATGTTTGTCACACATTCAGCCTCTTCTTTTTCTTACTATGCTGCCCAAATAGTTATGTTTTTGCACCTGATTGGTTTGATGTTGTTGTTTTATATATAAATATTTTATTTTTTTTTTTTTTTTTTAACATCCCTGATACTGAACTTGTACCTTGAGTTATTGTTGTTGCTAACAACCATAGATTCTAACAGCTAATAGCCAGCCCTTTCTTTCCTTTTCTATTTTGTCTAATAATTCTTTGTGTTTATCATCAAAAGTATCATTTGATACTGTTGAGATTATGCCCACAGATAATAAATTCTGTTATGTCTTATCCTCTTGGTGGATTCTCACATATTTAATTGTTTTTTAAATTTATCTTCATTTGTCAAGAATGACAATGTTGTTTTTAATTACTTTTTTAGAAATTCACCTTTCTTTAGGTTATCTTTTCAAATAAAAAATATTGTTTCATTTTGTCCAAACTGTCAGCTTGAATTTATAAAAAAAAAAAAATTTCTTTATACAGCTTTAAAATGCATCATTAAAGAAAACCTAAAAAGATTTCAGCTGTAATATCCATAAATTAAATGGGTCCGATTTAAAATGGGATTCAGCTGATGGTGTTCATTCACTTGGTCAGCAATACAGATTTTGATGTGCTTGACCCAACTATTTTTCACAAAATGAATGCAGTATACATTTTTGATTCACATGTGCCTCCAATTATATAGGCACAAAGATGTGGAGTCAGCAAACCAGGTGATTATTAAAGTTATAAGGGGGGTTTTTTTTTTTTTTTTTTTTCTTTTGGACACAATTGAGTGTGACTAATTTGAAAAACACCACTATGAAATTGTCAACTTCAAATATATGGGAAATTGCTATAAGCATAATTTAGAGATGTGGAGTGAAAAATCATCACATAAAAAAAAAAAAAAAGTAAATTGTAAATTTTTATCAAAATAGACCAACTAAAAAAAAAAAAAATGATATCAACAGTTAAAATGGAAGGAAATTTCACCATTTTGACACCTGTTTGCACTATAAGCTAGGGCAGTTTGTGCTACCTATTAACATAATATCAAGATCCACTACTCAGTTTCATGCAATAACAATCATGGGGCGGATATAATCTGGAATCTATATTACAATCTTGACTTTGGCATGGAGTCATAAATTTTTTTAAACTTTTATTCTTAGATTTTTTGTGGTTGTATGTATAAAAAGGGGGATATTGAGAAGTTCTGGATCTGAGCCACTTGGATTTTAATTTTTAAGTCCTTAGTAAAGCTGAATTTTTTTTTTTTTTTTTTTTTTTTTTTTTAAGCACTCTCCTGTACAGTTGATTGGAAAAAATGAGTGTGTGGCTGAGTGATTAGAATGTTTGTTTTCCAGACTATGAAACCCGGGTTCAGATCTTAATCTTGTTGGATTGTGAGGGAGGTGACTCCTTGATGAAATTGTTTTGGGGAGGCATTCCCAGAATGCAACATTGTTGGAAAGTGCTTAAAAACCATATCATAGGTTGACTCTAGCTTTGTCAGTAATGAGTTTTGAGCATATTAGTCTGGTTCAAATTATTGATCACACCAGATTTTTTTTTTCTCTCACTCTCACTACAGGCAGGCTCTGTGGCTGTTGGAAAAATACAAATATGCATGAGCAGGCATCTGCAGCAGGGATTGATTAGTTGTCTTAGCAGTCAGATGTGCTTGGAATAAGCATCCAGCACTCTCTGTCTCATATATATATATATATTTCATTTGAAGAATCACACACTAACTAGTCTACCTTTTTAGTCTTTTTTTACATGAAGTCCTTATAGTGTGTGCAGAATGTATATCTGGGTAAGTCAATTTTTGCTGTCAATACAATCCTTATGATAATTCTGATGTATTTGTTTAACGTATCATACCCATTTGTCTTGTGTGCATGAGTATTGAACATGTGGCAGTATACATATGATCATTTGTAATGGTGTCTGTGTGGAAAAATCCTCTTTCTCACAAATTATCTTTTTTTTTCCTGCACACAGCAAAATTGACAATTATCATCTTGCCAATGCAGCCATTTACTTTGAGAAAACATTGCCTATATCCGTTACCAGCTTAATTTCCATTTTTTTTTTTTTTTTTTTTTTAGTTTTACCAGTTGTAGGCATTTTCATATCCTTCTCTATTTTACATACAGGTTCCATTTAAATGTTTGTGCATTTTGTTTAGGAAATAGGCAATGTGTTGTTTAAGAAAGAAAAAAAAATAATGCAGTTTTAAATATTTTATTTTGATTGCTTACTTTTGGCAAGTGTTCATGCCTGTTTGGGTGCAACTTAAGTTATCCCACATGTGTCATTGTCACTTAGATTCCTAAGCTTCTACCCCCGACACTTTCAGAGTTTTCCTACTAAGTTTGGTAAATTTGTTACATTTGTTGATTTAATTTTATTTTAATCAAACACAATTGGTCCTGTTTATACATAACAGGAAATGTGATTTTATTTAATTCTCAGATAATTTAGAATCTAGTCTCTTGTTCCAAAGTTCTTTCTTTTCTAAGAATACTATAAAAGAAATACCCTTCCCTCTGGTGATATTAATGACCATAGCATGACAATTTGAGAAGTTGGAGAGTTAAAAAAACAGAACAAAACATGAAGACACTAGTGAAAAGATTATTAATAAATCCTTGTCCATTATTACTATCAATAAATTAAAGATGATTTTGATTGATATATAACACCAATGCTATCGTAGGTTATGTAAGTATCTAATTTGCACTGTTGTACCAATATTGGATTACATTTTTGGAGGGTAACCTGCTTTCTTCTGAAATTAAGATTTTTTTTTTTTTCTTTTCCCCAATATTAGGGTGTGGTCAGCTTTACAACAATGTATTAAGGTATGGTAAATAGTAACCTAGAGAGGCCCAGCTATGGAGTAACTAATATATATATATATATGCAAAAGTAGGTATACAGTAACAATGTATGCACAAATGTATTGAGTGTACAAATATATCCTTATGCTATGTCCAGTCAGTGCATCAGCAAGTAGGATTGTACAGTATCATGCAATGCCTTTTTAATATGAAAATATTTATAGTGGTGAAAGCTGGGTCACTTGGTCAAACCTAGTTACTTTGCATCAAAAGCAATATTCCAAAAGGACCAAGTCTATATTAGTTACTAATAAGCTGCAGGTGTTACATCAGTGTATTCCTTCTCCTACTTGAATGTCTTTATGAAAGCTAGGAATTCAACACTATTAGTAGACAGTCTGCTAGATGACTGTTGACTCTGCAAAAGGGTTCATTGACAGGTTATGTAACTAGTTAAGTTGTCATTAACTTAACCATGTGGCCTATAATACTGTCACTTGGTACCAGTAGCACCTATAGGGATCAACATAAATATCTTTTCTTTTTTTTTCTTTTAACAACAACTATGAAAATGGCTAAAGAAGGAGCCAAAAATGCTTGGGGCAATCAATGATATCGACAGTTTTTGTATTTGTTCACTAAAAGATATATATATATTCTTTTAGACACGTTTTGTAAATATGAATGACAAGGGAATTTTTTTTTCTTTATAGTTTTTTCCAGTGTTTTTACATTTTTCTGTTTGGGAGTGAGCAAATACAAGAACTGTCGATATCATTGATTGTCCCAAGCGCTTTTGGCTCCTCCTTTAGCCATTTTCGTAGTTGTTGTTGTTATATAATTTTTTTTTTTTTTTTTTTTTTTTTTTACACACACATAAATGGTATAGTGATATAAAATTTCTTGTTAAAACCATTGTGCTTATCTGTCTGTAATCTTTGCACCATCAAATAAGTGCCCAATGATGTCTGTATCCTGTTATCATTTTTAGCTTGGCTAGTGATCTGAAATTTTCATTGTATAATCAAGTTATGATTAATGGAAAGTGTGTGTGAAATGTTCTTGGCCTGAACAAGTCCTCCCAAATCAGTATTTCAAAACCTTAATTTTGGCAATTAGGAATTTTATGTATAAAATAAATACTACCCACCCTCACCACAATTATTAGGTATATTGACTAACCTGCATACGACATGTTGTCTATTAATTGTTAAACTAACGCCAGTCTTAAGGCCCAACATTATTGTACCTTTATATATGTATATAAATAAAAAGAAAGAACAGTAAGATATATAATCCGGTGTTCTTTTAGCTTCCATTTTTGAAACATGGTTAGAACTGTGTAGCGAAAAAAAAAAAAAAACATATTTTAAATCAATTATTATATATATATATATATATATATATATAATGAAAATTTTTCTCCAATTAAACAGAGAAGACAATATTTATGAATAAAAATGACAATAGGAAAACTAGTAATTGCTGACATGTTTCGTCCGATGTGGACTTTATCAAAGCAAAATATGAATTTAATTGAACAAGGTAATTAAGAAAAACAAAAAACAGGATATTCCTAGCAACTGGAATGTAGAGAAATGCTATTTTCATATTGTTAACTGAAAATAACTTTGTTCAACTAAATTCATTTTGTATTTTGCTTTGATAAAGTCCACATTGGATGAAACGCATCAGCAATTACTAGTTTTCCTATTGTCATTTTTATTCATATATCTATAATTTCATTTGATTTATAGGTAATCAATTTGTTGTTTGATAATAAACTCTTGTGTGGAATCTTCACAAGTATAACAATATAGCCATATTTTATTCTCTAATCTATACGGACTGTTGAAAAACAGCCTAACAGTTAATAAAATGCAGCTGAGACAAGATAAAATAAATACTAGTCAAAAGAATTGACTGCTTCTTAGAAATTTGAAGAACTTGTTTTGTTTTATATAGTGCTGCTAATTGATTATCATCATTACTGGGAATATATATATATATATATATATATATATATATATATATATTTTATCATCCTAGTTTATCTAATAATGACTAGTTACCCTTCAGCAACAATTAAGATAACAAAAAAAAAAAAAAAATGTTGTCTTCCCCTAGACTGGGATATAAGGTAAACTGCAATCATACCTCTCCAAACTGAAACTTTTCTTGTTCTTTAACCAGTGAGAGACCCATTTCTTACAGTTCTATCATCACTGCCTTCTAGTGTTTGTGTGCGTGTGTTTTTTTTTTTTTTTTTTTTTTTTTTTTTTAATAGGGCTTGAATAAAAATGTACTCTGAATGCAAAGTGTAAATGAATATTGGGTCATTAAATTTCATTTAATGTTGTTTTGTTTTTTTTACTGTGAAAGGATGATTTGACATTTCTTACGTCACTGAAACCCCCATTAGTGTCCCAGGCAAATACGGAGCCAATTTTAATAACACTAAAACATGAGGTCTGTCCAGTTAGTATCCAGTCATTTATTAACAAAAAAGTACCACTTAAAACAATTGTCTTAGTCCCATTCAAAATACTTACCTTACATTCCAAATTAAGGTGCCAATTTTTTTTCCCCTCCCTAAATTAAAAAGTTTGAGATCCTTTTTGGGATCACCATCAGCTGCTTCATTGCATTCTCCTTCATCTGGACTTAGGTTGGTGGCAACCAGATGTCAAGAAAGTACTTGTTCACTCATTGCATATAACAATGACACGGTACTGAAGTTCATTCAGTAGCATTTCACTGCCAACTGCACAGGGGAATGTTTATGCATGCAGGCTCCCTCTGATTGGTTAAAACATCACAAACATGGAACAAGTTCTCAAGATACTTTAAAATGCCAGGATGTACTCTGTATAGAACTTGCATATATTTCTGAAAGCTTCACAAATTTTCTTTTTATTTTGTATTTCCTTATCTTTTGCATTTTTAAACTTCTGGAATAACCACAAAAAAAAAAAAAAAAAAGACCAAATACATTAATAAATTTCTTTATTATATAATCATTGGTTTAACAAAGCTTTATTTTTGTCTTTCAGAGAACTTCATCTTAGGATTATCCACTGACCACTAGCTTTTATCCCGTTTTCCTGTATCTGTCTACTTTTGAGTCAATCATGTTACACTTATCAAGATTATTGCGTGGTGTACGCAAATCTCAGACCCGGATCTCATCAAATAGTCAACGCAAGCCATTTAGACATGAATCTTATATTGCAATCCCAGAAACACTTTTTGCTTCAGGTAAGCTCTGCAATTTTTCTCATCAAGTTTTTGTTTTGTTATTTTGATCAATGTAAGTATGCATTCCTCACAGACTTGCCGATCAGAACTTACTCAGGAGCGAAAAGCCACATGCTCATAGTTTTATATTGAAGCCTCAGTAGCAATAAACTAAGGGATTTATTTTTTGCTATAAATATATTGCACCTGTAGTTATCAGATCCTTGACAGATTTGAATGAAACTATATTGATTTTTTTTTTTAAGAAATAAAATAGAAATAGCAAGCAGCTATTTCAAAGTTTGAACTTTGATTTCCAATTTATGCAAACTTGCATAGGAAAAATTACCTCTTCTTTTTTTTTTTTTTTTTTTTTTTTTTTTTTTTTTTTTTTAAGCAGAGGGTAAGAGTCCTTCTTGACAGTCAATTTTGTTACTTTCACTCAGGAAGCCAAAGAATGAGAAATTCTCTAGTTTCACTAATGGCGAAACTTAAGCACCAAGTGTCAACAACTTCAAGATTACTTAGGAACTTGAATGGTATCAATTTAGCAACTCCTTGAAGAGTTTGACAACTCCATTTTGAGACTAGCCTTCTTAGAGTAACTAAAGCAAAATAGTTATTCTTATTCCGCATTAATTTCTCTCCTGTACTGCGAAGACATTTGGAAGGTTTTGTGAATGCAAATAACTACTTTCATAATATCCCAACAGACAGCACATAGGTTATTTTTGTGTGTGTGTGGAGAGGAGGCTGCGTAGTTCAGTGAGTGTGTGATTGATTGGTTGGTTGTGTGTATGTGTTGTTTTTTTAGTTTTTTTTTTTAATGGCTTATCAGCCTTTGCAACCAGCAAATATTTCTTGATTGTAAGAATTTTGGGGGAAATAATGATTTTACTGAGATGAATCTTACCAATTTACCCATAGCTGGAGGAAGAAAAAGTGGATTCATACCTTTCCCAAGAGTATTTGCATATACATAATGAACCTGCCTAGAATTCAAACTTTGATTTCCAATTCTGAGCTCCTGTCTATTACCTGCACATCCAAGCTTACAGCACCTGGTTTACCCAAGTGTTCACCCATCTAGGTACTGACCAGACTTGACATTGCTTAACTTTGGTGACCATATGAGAACTGGTGCTTAAGTTTGATATGATCATAAGCTCCAGTGAAGGCTACCATCAGACCCGCAATTTGTATCGCTAGAATGTTGCCTGGTTCAATAAGTCTTGATTTATTCTGATTAAAGTTGATGACAGAGCATACACTTGCATGTGTGCCATTATTCTGGGGATGGTTTACTGTGGGTAAACAAGCCACTGGGTGCAGTCTGATGATATCAGCAATCTTCCACTGGAAAATGCTTGGTTGTATCATTCATATGAAAGGTAATTTTATTAATTACCATCTTCCTTACTATCATTTCACGGCTACAGTTGTCTATGATAGCAGTGACATCTTCTAGCAGGACAATGTATTTGACAACACTGCATGAGTGAGTGCAGTTTCAGAAACATGGAGAGAGCTTTGTTGTCCTGGATATGAAAATCTCCTCGGCTCTCAATTGAACTAACCAAATGTGATGTGTTGTGCTAACAGGTTGTCCTAATTCAGGTCTGTCTCTCTCTCTCTCTCATATATCTCTCTCTCTCTCATATATCTCTCTCTCTCTCATATATCTCTCTCTCTCTCTCATATATCTCTCTCTCTCTCATATCTCTCTCTCTCTCTCTCTCAGAACCTCTAGATCAGTGGTCCTCCACTTTTTTCTTTATTCATGGACCACTTTTTTTCTCTCTCTCTCTCTCTCTCATATATCTCTCTCTCTCTCTCCTATCTCTCTCTCTCTCTCTCTCTCTCTCTCTCTCTCCTCTCTCATCTCTCTCTCTCTCTCTCTCTCTCTCTCTCTCTCTCTCTCTCTCTCTCTCTCTCTCTCTCATCTCTCATCTCTCTCTCTCTCTCTCTCTCTCATCTCTCTCTCTCTCTCTCTCTCTCTCTCTCTCTCTCTCTCTCATCTCTCTCATATATCTCTCTCTCTCTCTCATATCTCTCTCTCTCTCTCTCTCATATCTCTCTCTCTCTCTCTCTCATCTCTCTCTCTCTCTCATATCTCTCTCTCTCTCTCTCTCTCTCTCTCAATATCTCTCTCTCTATTTATTTTTATATATATATCTATATCTCTCTCTCTTTCACATCTCTCTTTCTCTCTCTCACAGTAATAACTCATGTTTCTCTCTCTCTCTCTGGATATCTCTCTCTCTAAAACTTCTCTCAAATTTAATTTTGTAATTGAATTTTTAAAATATATATTCTGGTTCCCTTTTTCACAGTAATAACCATGTTTCAAAATGAATAAAAACTTCAAATTTAATTTTTTTGAATTAAAACATTAGTTCCATTTCATCTTCAAGTGAATATTGGATTAACTTTTTTTTAAATTTACTGAGATTTAAACACACACGAAAATTCACAATTCACTGTTTCCAAGGATACAGAGAAATCCAGTCCTTCAGACAAGGGGTGGTAGCGTGTTCATTTTTATTAATAAAATTAGTTAATGAAAATAGTTAATGTAGCAAAAAAAACATTTTAAACCAGTTAATTTATAATATTTATGCTCTGTAAATTTACATTGAGCACTGTTTTGTAAAAATAAAAAATATTAATAAGAACACTGGATTATATATCTTGCTGTTCTTTCATATATATATATATATAATATATATATATATATATATCAAAAGAAAAAAGAAACATCCAATATCAACTATGGGCCCAGCCACAATGTGCCAACTGTGTTTGGGTAAATAAAACATCCCCATAATTCTAGATACCTACATGACTCAATCCATGCATTAAGCTAAAAGTAAAAATAAAATAATTCTTTATAATTACTAAAAGTATAGCTGAAAGTGCTTGGACATACAGATGAGGAGAAAAATTAAATTAAAAAAAAAAAAAAAAATTTAAAATAAAAAATTTGACCGCAGTACCTTGTTAGACATTTTTAATAAAACTTGTATATACTTTATCATGTAAGCATTAAAATTAATTATTTATATAAAAAATGAAATAAAATTTTCCTAACTTAAGACTATAATGCTCAAAAATTAAAAACTAGTGTTGTAAACTATTTATGTATCATGTGTCTTTGTCAGTGATTCTAGCAGTTTTTAGTTGAGTGAGGCTTGGATTCACTTCAAGTCTCTCTTCAGTTAACAAAACTTACAAGAGACAACCTATCTAGAAAAACCGGAAACCAAACGGCAACAATTGACGGAGGAAAGATAGAAAAAGTTAAGGAGTCAGTGTAAAGTATAGAGTAGCAACAAAAGGGACAAATGCGTACATTCTACATGTACGCAGATCCATGCAAATGGGTGAATGGGCTTGGTGGGGTGCACACACTATGAAATGAAAAATAATTACACCAATGCTAGGTGCATATAAAAAAAAAAGAAATATAACTAGCCAATTGCTGAAAACATCTTGATGAGTGGACAGGTAGGTCTGTCTATGCAACACTGGAGTCAAGATGCTGAAGGTAACATCAGTCAACTAAGTGACAAACATTTTACTTGTGAGTGTGTGTTAATACATCTCCATGGTTTTTCTTGGGATGAAAATTTTCCAAATCTGTCAGACTTTTAAAAATGTTTGCAGATCCATATTTAAAGTGCTTCCTTTCTTTTTTTTCTTTTTTTTTTTTTTTTTTTTATTATCTAGTGGGGAAAATGTCAGTGTTTCTATATTTTCTTAAGATAAAGTAAGTTAAAGCATGGTCATGTAATCTAGTAAAGTCCACAGTATTTATTTCAATGATTTTTGCCTGTTTCGCCTAAATTATTTATTTTATTTTTATTTTTTTTTTTCCCAGAACAAGCTGCACGCAATCTGTATGTTTCTGCAGTCTGCTCTCTCCCTCAGAATCTACTCAACCCCAAACCAAGATTACCCAAGAAAGAAAAGAAAATGGGTCTTGTAATTTTTGATAAAGATGGCACCTTAATCTGTTTCCAGTCCATGTGGGTTCCATGGGCAAAGAAGTTAGCTGAAAAGTAAGTATATGATTTATTTGCTAGATAGAATGACCGGCAATTATTAGATTCCAAATGAAGTCATTTGTTCTTGCTTTTTATTTTTATTTTTTATTTTTTTTTCTTAATTGTATTTCTTTTTAAAAAGGGGTTTTATATTGATAATATAAAATCATTGTACTGTCTATGGTTTTACAAAACTTTTAGCAACTTGTAAAATACTTTCAATGACTGAATGTTCACATAAAAAAAAAAAAAATTAGCTTGGTTCAAGTGTGCATGTAAGCATTCCAAAGCCTTTTTGCATATATCTTATTTAATTGAACAATTTTTAAATAATTGACATTAAAGGGAGATGTATTGATGTACTTCTTTCCAGGATTGCTTTTATCATTTGATCTTGTAACTTGTGTTGTTTTTTTTTTTTTTTTTTTTTTTTTTTTTTTTTTTTTATGTTTTCTTGAGCTTCTAGCAAATAATGGCAAGATTTTTGCTTTCGTGGATTCCATAAGACAGTTATTTTGAGAATTGCAATACTTTGTGAGTAAAATCTTTTTTCTCTTACCTTTTTTACAGGTTGTCCAAAGTCACTGGGCTTCCCTTGGAGAAGAAAATCTATGACATGCTTGGGTACTGCACTATGTCAAACAAAGTGATCCCTGGTTTGCTAGCTGAATCAACTGGCCCTATCATAAAGCAGGAGTTGATAAAGTTATTGGTTGCTGAGGGCATTAGTAAAGACAAAGCCCAGAAAATGGTATTTGACAATGTAGAATATGGAGACAACAAGAACCCATCAACTTTGCGCTCATTGGCTGACTTGCAGATTCTGTTTAAAATTTTGAAACAGAAGTCCATAAAAGTGGCCATTTGCACAGCAGATTGCCGCAAACCAACTGAGGAATTGCTCAATGAGTTCAACTTAGCAAAAGACGTAGACCTTATTGTCTGTGGAGATGACAACTCCTCTCAGCCCAAACCCTCTCCACACAATGCACTAATGATCTGTGATAAATTGGGTGTTCCCCCTTCAGAGGCTGTTATGGTGGGGGACACAAAAGTAGATGTGATGATGGGTAAAGCTGCTAAACTAGGACTCAGTGTTGGAGTCTTAAGTGGTGTTGGGGGTAAGACAGATCTTCAGTCCGATGCTGACCATCTTATCAAGAATGTACAGGACCTTTTACCGCTTATAATGCCTAATGAGGAATGGAAGGACTGTTATGTTTACTCTGCTGATGAACGGGTACTAATTGAAAAGCATCAGGGTGAGGAACCAACCACTAATGATGATCTTTTGGTTCAGAAAGTTAACCTGGTTGTTTTTGACTTGCATGGAACTTTACTTTGTCCGAAGTCTAGCTGGATCAAGTGGGCGCAAGAGATTGCTACCAAGTAAGTGTGTATTTTTTGTTCACTTTATACTTTTTGAAGTTGTGTGTAAATCTTTGCTGTAAAAAGGTTTCATAATTTATTTTTGTATCTTTTTTTTTTTTTTTTTTTTTTTTTCCAAAATGAAGAATTTTACAAAAAATAGAAAATTATTTTAGCAACAAATTTGAACCTGAATGGCAATAAATTCATTCCCATTTGAGCAATTTAACTGCCATGATAGAATCTTGTCATTTGTATTTTATGCAAATTAATTTTTGTGTTGCTCATCTCCTGCACATGGGTTAGCCAGCTCATCTTGCAGACTAACTTCCAGATGATGAAATTCAAATTTCACTGGCTGCACAACTGTTATATGTACCAGACTAAGCCCAGCTTATCCTTCTTACCTCCTGAAGGAATTTAAGTGATTGTGGCCCCCTCCACAGATTTTTTTTTTTTTTTTTTTTTTTTTGTATATTCCCATGATGACATGAGAAAGTGGAGTGGTTTCCAGCTAACTTTTCTCTAGTTTTGAACTTTGAAGTAGTTCTAGACTTGCTGCCACAGCCAAGGTTAGAGAAAGTGATGGGCTCATGCCTTTCACAAGAGCATTTGTGTGGAAAAGAGAGTACAATAGAATTGGCTGGGACCTGAACTCAGCTTACTTATTTCACTTTCTTTACCAATAATTGTTATAATATCGTGTTTTAATTTTAAAAAAAAAACTGTGCTGACCACAACTTGATGATTTAGGAGTTTATCTTACTGCTTACTAATGTAATGATTCTTCCTCATTACTGTTCCACGATTGTCATTATGTGATGGAAAATATGTAAATATTTAGGATGCCTACTGAAGTGCCATATTTAGTCATTTTGTCTTTTAGATCAATTTGTTTAGCAAGATTGATTATTAGTGGATGCTTCATGCTAAGTTGAAGTTAGTAAATAACTTTGATAAATGTATATACATCTTCTAGTATGATGGTTAACAAGGTCACCTGATAAGTGCAGTGACTTGGGTCCTTATTGGATTCCTGAAACCTGTGCTTTTCTGCTGTGCTCAGCTTAATGAAGATACCTATGTTGACTTTCATTGTGTATTCTGTTTTATCCTTGTGCCAGACAAAGATGTGATCAATAAATAATCTATGCAAAAAAAAAAAAAAATTAACATTTTTCCCGTTACTGGTACAAAAAAGGCTTTATTAAATTTTAAATTGATGATTTTAAGGTTTGTAAAAATTTCTTAAAAATCTAACTTACTTGCCATGTTTTATCTAAATAAAGACATTATTTTTTTTTTTTTTTTTTTTTTTTTGCTTTATAACTGCCATGTTTTATTTACTTCTTTTTCCCTTTTTAATAATGATCTTTTCTTATTGGGACCCTTCCTTACCTGTTGGGGATTCTAAATCATATTACTTCATAGTTAATTTCTGAATATTAATTACCTAATTCCAGTGGCAATATATTACCACCTATGTCTCATAATACCGTATATTTCCATGTATAAGGCAACCTTTAGATAAGACTAAGTAAAAAAAAATTTATAGCAAATTTTCATGAATTTATCCCATACCTGTTGTATAAGACACCTGCTTATTGATTATATAAAGATGTTTTTGGAAACATTACTTACTGTATCCTTAGAAATTCAAAATTAATGAAATGACTAAACCAATTCTATATCATGTTTTTTCCTACATACATCCCATAAAAGGGAAACCATTGTTTCGTTTACATTTCATCATTTGATCTGTTGCAGATTCTGATTCTTCTTCCTCTGTATCTAAACAGTTACAGCCTGGTGTACTAACAACCATTTATTTATACTTCGTCAACAATTGGAAAAATACAGCTAATAACAGTAGTGTATTTTTAATGAGAAATGAATATTATGTTATCCTAAATGTTATTACTGCCATAATTAACACTACCATGGTAATTATTGAAAGTTTAGTGAAAGATAAATGTTGCTGTGAACACAATCATAACTCAATGTTTGCAATTAGTCAGCTGAGTTTGCATGGATACAAGTTGATTTTATTGATTATGGAATTATTGTTTGAATAGGTAACTTATGAAGCTATGCCAGTAATATATAAGTTAAAAACGGGTTTTATTACTTTTATTATCAGTTTATTTGATAATGTGAATCTTTTCGTGTACATTATTGGTTATTGGACCGAGCCCAAGGTTAACCTACAAACTGCAATCAGAATTTAAGGGTTTTTATTTATTTTTATAGAATTGTAGTATAAGGTGAACCCTCAATTTTTATGGGTGACTTTTGGGATTTAAAGGTTGTCTTACATGTGAAAATATACAGTAATTGTTATATTTACTGTATGCAAGTCTACTAAACAATTATGAGACAGGGGTAAGAAGTAATGGAGTATATAGCAAGGATGACTTATTTTATTTTTAAATCCAAAACTCTATCATTTCTCCAAATAAACTTAGGTTGGAAACTCCTGCTCTAGAGTCTTTTTGGTGTCATTGCCCAATTTCACATTGAAAAATTTTTCCACCACCCACCTCCTATAGTAAATATTCAAACGCCTACAGTGGCAGATAAATTGTTTTGACAGGTACTTTTCCTGTCTTGATAAATTTGAGATTGCCAATATGATAAAATAACATAACAATTTTATATATTAAATTATCCTTATATTACTTGATTTTATTGGCAAAGTTGTTCTTGATCTTCGCTTATGATTTATATCTGATAAATAATTTGAATGTTAATGACCTTCCTCAAGCTATAGAAAATATCAAAATATTCTGTTTCTGGGGATATATCTTCTCTAGGAATACGACAATTATTCCCGTTTAACGTCCTGTTTTGGTTCTTTTACTTATACAGGTTCTTCACATATCTTTGAATATTTTTTGGTGGGTAGTATGTTAAAATTTTTTTTTTTTTTTTTTTTTTTTTTTTTTTAAATACTCAAAATCCTATACTATTTACTTTATTTGGACTATTGTCCTCATCTTCGCCATATTTATCGTGTTTCAGCCGTTGTACACTCCGGCTTTCTTCAGGTGGTTAGAATGTTGAACTGAACCTTTTATTTCACTTGCTGGGGTAGACTGTTCTAGTTCCACGTGCCATGTCTAATGGATGTCAGTTATCAGTTATCTCCTGTTAATTCACCTCTCCAAGTTCTCCACTGCCTTAACCAGGTATTGAACTTACAACTCTTTGGGTCCTATCACTGGATCTAACTAACGCCTTTATCCACTGTGTCATGTGTGCTTAAGGACATTCCAACCACCTGAAGAAGGCCGGAGCATACAACGGCCGAAACGTGATAAATATGACAAAGATTTGAACAATAGTCTGAATAGTGTACATTACCTCATCTTAGAAATATAGACCTTCAAAATCCTATATCACCCACTAAAATTTCCAATCAATGACCATTTTCTGTTCAGTTGCTCATTGCCCACCTAACAGTAATTGCCTGCTGATGAGTTATATTACCCCTGTTGGGAAACCCTGTTCCAGAGTCTTTAAATTTCTTTTGCTATAACTTATGTTCTTGCTTTGAATTAAAATAAATTACAAGGACAAAAACAGCATGCAAGTGGTGCAGTGGTTAAGGGCATAGCAAAATGGTTTCTGTAAGCAGTTCAGATTCCTGCCAAAACTGTTGTGGTCATTTTGTACTATTGTCCTTAATGGCATTGATTCATCTCTTTGCCCTTATCAATAGTAAAATATGGAGTCTATAGCTTTAAGACAGCCAGTCTAGAAGAAATATAAATCTGAATTTAAAACTGGAAAAGATAATTGGGGAAACAATCCTTTCATGTTTTCCAAGAAAAAAAATTTATAGAGAACTGATGTCCTGTAAAAGAAAAAATTCTTAAAGCTGATCTATCTTTTTACATCATAAGTTTCTTTCACTAGGTTGCCAGCAATCAACAAAAGAGTAATGGTTAACAAGCTAAAGTAGTTAAGTACCATGCTGCCACTCCCTCCCCACCCATCCCAATATCTCTTTGTTGTTGTTCTGTCATTTTTATTCTTCCCCACAGGCTGGAGGAACTGAGTCACCTGAGTCTCACTGATAAAGTGTTTGCCCTTCTGGGTGTGTGCCAAGTATCATTCACGATCCAACATGGTCTTCTGACCGACCGACCGAAGATTGATGTCAAAGAGGCCCTGCGAGTACTCCTACGTGAGGAGGGTCTTGGTTACGAGGAGTCCTTGGTAATTGTCAACCAAGCGTGGAAGGATTGCAAAGGAGCTCTCTATGGTGACCTCAAGGTGCTTGGGGACATCCAGTCACTCTTTGAGAACCTGAAGCAAAATAATGTTAAAATAGCCATTACTTCTCAAGACTGTCGCGAAGAGTTATTTAAGATCTTCAACAGATATAACCTCATGAAGTATGTAGACATGATGGTGTGCGGGGATGATACTCGTACAGAGTTTAATGCTGTTAAACTAATCTGTAATGAATTGAAAGTTGATCCAGCAGACACAGTTGTGATAAGTGACTCCCCAAGTAAACTTCATGGTGGAAAGGAGGCCCAGGTTCAAGCCAGTATTGGGGTTTTGAGTGGTGTTGGCTCTATGGATGATCTGGCTCCTCATGCAGACCATATTGTGTCCACAGCCTGGGATATCTTTGACCATGTCACTAAACGTCAACCCAGACAAAATAACATGTCAAAAAAAGGTAATGATTGATGGATTTGACACAGCTGATAAAGAACTTTTTGTTTCTTTTCAGTTTAAAAAACAAACAAAACGAAAGTTAATAATTGCTACAGTAAAAAATATTTAATTTTTTAATCGTGTGATTATTTACATTTTTAAGTTTAATTTTACCTTTTATATTTTTAATTTAAAAAATTTTTTTTTTATTCTAAGGTGTTTTGTTTTTTTATCTATATTACCATTGTGCAATGCATAATGAGCAGATGCAAACATTAAATGGTGTGTGTGAGTGAGGAAGATGCATGAATACATTTCTGACATTGTAAAAAGAAATAAAGGCCACTAGATGATAGCAATTTTTTTTTTTTCTCCAATTCAGAAAGGTGTCAGCAGCAATGTCTTTGACATTTGAGTATCATCTGAACATTGCAGGGCTGCTTTTACCACCTCTGTCCTGTAATAGCTGTTAACATTTAGCATGTGAAATGTGTACACAAATAAGTCACCTTGCAATGAACCAATCATCAGCAAGCGAGTCTCACAGTCTGTGTATTATGACAGTGAGTTTGATTTGTACTTGGTGAGCCACTGTTGTGACCTTATTCCAAGTTTAAACTAAATTTAGGAAATACAAAGGTCCTGCTGTGCACCTGTTGTGTTCTACTATGATGCAGTAGTTAAAAAATTATTTTGCAAGATTAGCCTGTTACTGCTGCAGTGAGTTTAAACCCAAGTGTCCAAGACTTATGGCTTTTGTACTTGGCTGGGCTTAGTAAATATCAAGGTACCTATCCTCATTGTATTTCCTACTCTTGTGGTCCTGTTAAACTTGATAAGTAACTTAATATTTAAATAGGTAGAGAGGGGCTTACAAAATTTTATGGCGATATATATATATATATATATATATATATATAAACAAGAGAAGGAAGAGCATGGATAAAAACAAATAAAAATGTAAATAAAATAAAGAAAAACAAAAGCAGTTGGGAATTAATATTTTGCTCCTCACTCTTTAGAACTTGATTGAGGACAAACAGATATGTGTTAACCAATTCACTACTTTACAGTGATTAATATTTTTTCTTATCCTTGTATCTTTGCTCTTCCACCTCCTCTGTTGTTTGGGTATATTTGTATATACATAAAAACTTTAATATTGTCTTTTTGGTTAAGAGTTTGAAATGTATTCATTTTTTTTCTTTCTTTAGTATTTATGTGCCTGCTTGTAAGATATATCTTGTTCAAATGAGACTTGAAATTTTGGTAAGGTATGATTGACTTTGTGGGTGTATGTGGGGGGGGGACTCCTGTCTCCATTCGGTTTTCACTAGGTGCACTAACATCACATTTTTTTTTTAGTGTTCCAAACTTAGCATTATTAATTCCATCATCACTCATTATCGGTGTTCATTATTTATTAAATGCTTGTGCTTTGAAGAAAGGCTCTTAATAATTTCAGTTTAGCAGATGGGCTAGCAATCTTCATCTTGAAAGTGCAGAAAGATTACAACTCTCAGTTTATTTAAAATGTTGGCTTGAGAGATAAGTTTGAATTGAGGATGATCTGGTTTTATTTCTTTTTTTCAAGAGCTCATTTTGCCTGATGAACTGGAAGCGCAGCAGAAATGTTTTAACACCCCATTCATTGCTACTTATGCCTTTTCGTGGTAAAAGCCATATAACTTATGTGCTTTACTTTTACTTGACCCTGTGGGGGGAAAAAAAACAAAACATTCCTTTGAATGTATTACCTTGAGCCTATATGATCAAGCCCTGTTGCATTATCCTTTTTAATCACTTCATCAGTGATTGTTATTTGTTAAATGTTGGTGTTTAAAAAGGCTCCTAACAAATATTGTAAAATGACAATTTTTGTTTTTCTTTTATTTTTTGTTTTTCTTTTAATATAGTTTTATTTCAATAATATTCATTAATTGTTAATTTCTCTTGAATATAAGTACTAAAGAGTAACCATTTTTCCTTTGTTAATTTTGTACATGAATATACTTTGTTTAAGGATTTTATACTCGCAATAAACAGGGTTCTAGAAGTTGTATATATACTTGTGCTGATAGTTTTCGTATAAACAAATAATTGAAAAATGTTTATAGAAAACTTTCTCCATCTTGATAACAAGCCTCTTCTCTGTTCACTGAAGTATGAGTGAAGAGTTTAAATTGTCATTGTGTTGTATCTGCAGTTTTGCTTGTCACCTATATCATATTAGATGAATCCTGACTGGCCAATTATTATATATATTGGTATCTTGGTCTTTCTGTTGTACCAAGTAACTGTTGACACAAATGACTAGAATCTCTTTTTCTCTCACTTACTCCTGTTCATAATCAACCATGACCTGATTCCAGAATGAGGCTAACCTCAAAATTATACTGGTAGGAAGTAATATCATGGTAGTGGTGAGAGTGCTCAATATTTGGTGATATTGACAACCACTTTAATTGCTTCATATTATTAGCTTAGTTCTATTGCTGAAATGGGCTGATCCAGTTGTTAGCAACCATTTTTGTCAGCAATTTCTGAAGAAACAAGCTTTCTTTGGGGTTTTTTGTTTGTTTTTTTCCTCCTCTCTTTTTTACCTTCCTCCCCTCTCTTCTTTTTTACCTTATGCTTTTTTCTTTTTTTTTTTAACCTTCCTTATGCTCTTTTTTTTTTTTTTTTTTTTTTTTTTTTTTTTTCAAACATTGAATAATTATTTTTTGTACATATTTGTAGCTACAACAATTTGCCACAAATCTAAGTTCATTAAAAATATTTTTATAAAATGTGCATCTAGCCTGGATAAAATAATGGCCAAATATTGGAAATATCTGCTCAAATTTGATATTTTTTTTTAAACTCATCCCTTTATTTGTTACATTCATTACATTAGTGTAAATTAATACGCAAACTTTACTATGAAATAAAAAATATAATGATAATATAATGATAGATTACAAAGATTATAGATCTTGTTCTGATAGCACTTTTATTGGCCATTATTTTTTTTCCCATTTCACATACATGTCCAAATGTTATACATTTTTACTATGCTTGTTTTTCTTTTTTTTTTATATATATTTTTTAATGTAAGGTGTATACTTGAGCATATTTTTTTTTGTTCCCAAAATTTTGAATTAATATAATTCATAAATTTATTTCTATTATTGCTTGAGACTTTTTATAAGATCCTCCCTAAAATGCAATTCTTTACTATTTTCATATTTTCTGACTTCATGTTGTTCTCCCATGGCAGAGACTTCAAAAATGCTTTCTCTTACTCCAACTTATATTTTTCTGTTCATTTTCTGTATGGAGTTACACCCTCTTGTATATATTTTCATATTAATAATGTCCATTCTTCTTTTAACTGTACTTTGCTTCTTTTCCTTAAATCCTCCTTTATTTTTCACTTCATAACTCTCTCTCATATGCACTTTTCACATTTTATTTGGATCAAAATTCAAAGACTGAAATTTTAATTTTGCTTTTAAGACATTTTTTTACTTTCCTTTTACAAGATTGGAGTCGTGTTTGTATATAATATTGGTTTTTTTTTTTTTTTTTTTTTTTTTTTTCAACAATTTATTTTTTAAATTAAAAATATCGATTTATATTTCATATTGAAAATATTTCCATATAGAAGAATATTGGTCTTTTCTAATTTAAGACATTTTTTTTTTTTTTTTTTTTTTTAATTTTATACACTTAATAAATCTGAAATATATATATATCTCAACTTTTGTGAAATTTTTTGCTTTTAATTGTAATTTTTTTGTTTTATCAGATTTTCTAAAATGATTTGTAACAACCCTTTTATAGGTTAAATCTATATCAGAAATAATGACCTTTTTTTTTTTTTAATATTTCCTTTCATATTTATTAATATATTTTATTTTTATATTTTTATATATATATATATATATATATATATATATATATATATATATATATATATATATATATATATTTAATAAACAATCTTATAATTATCAAGTTAAACTATTGATAACTAAATTCACCGACCTGGTATAGCTTAGGCACAAAACACTTCAACTCAAAATTGACTTTTTTTTTTTTTTTTTTTTTTGCTTTGCTTATAATGTCAACTGTAGTCAAAGAGTAATTTTAACAGGCTCTGACCATGAACTGAGCAAAATAATTTTGAGCCTTTTAAACTTGGAATCAAGAACCCACCTACCTTGTCTTGTTTATTTTTTTTTAACACATGACAGTGTTTGCTAAATATTTGGTCAGAAAATAATCTTATTCTTGTTACTATATGATATTGATGCTTTTTATAAGCAGGTATTTTACTTCAAATTTGCTGTTTGGTATTTTAAAAAAAAACAAAAAAAACAACATACTCGCAAAAACATACTTTCTTTAGTACCCTTCCATATAACCATTGTTACATGGTGTTTTCATGTATTTTGCAGGGATGAAATAATTTCTTTGCTTTGTTGGTTTACTTAGACAAGAAATTAATAATCAACCCTAGAAACATTCAAGAGATTTTTTATTTTTTATAAAAACTGAACTGAAACAGTTTTTTATTATAAATTTTTCAACTGACTTTAAGTTGTTCTAAAAAAATTTTTTTTTTTTCTCTCTCTAATTTTGAATATTTCTAAACGCTAATTATATATATTTATCTTTTTTATTCGTCATTTTTTACATTTAGTGAAAACATTCCCTAACCATACTGAAATGTTGCTCGTAATTTTTTTTTTTTTTTTTTTTTTTTTTTTTCAAAGCATTGGAAAAAGGCGGGAAGGGAGAGCTATTACTAAACTTAAGTCACTCTGTTTTCATTTTTAAGTACAAAAATTTCACTTGTGACATTTTTATAAATCTTTGAGAGTTCTATAGCCCCTTTCAATTGATCTTCAGATTCAATATATAATAAATTTCAGGGCTATAAATGTTCTTTGTTGGTTCAAAACAAAGATTGAATAAAGGGCTTATTTTTGTTGAGCATTTTTACTTTTGATAGCAGATTAGTTTCAACTTGAATTCTAATGCAATTAACTACGCATGTAATTTAAGATTACTGCCAGCTCTAGAAATTTATTTTATTACTATAATTATTTTATACATCCAATGTCCCCAAAAGGTTCCTGTTTGCAATTCTGACCTGGAAACTACCATGATGATGATGATGATAATAATAAAATCTCATGACTTGACCATGCAAGAAAACATTTTGGAGGGTTGTTCATGATTTCTACTCTGCCAAATTGTTACCAGGGGACAAGTGAATATCTCTTGGGTTTGTACTAAAAGTGAAACTCCACCCTTTAAATCTGGGCTTATATGCCCTGGCCCCTAAATATTTTCTACACTTTGTGGCTTTTATGAGCTGCCAAATACTGAATTATTCAACCCTTGTATTTATGATCTGGTTTTCAGTTAGTCTTATTGTTGGTTCGTTTTTTTAAACTACCATAAAAATTTACAACTCTGTCAGTTTACTACTTTACATACATCCATATTCTTATTTTGTATAAAATTCATATAGAAAGCTAAACTTGTAATTTGTATTTCTATAATCTAAGATATCCTTACCCAAATAAAGTAAATTTGATGGTAAGGAATGTTTTTTTCAAGTTTTAGACACTTGAAATTAGTTCTCTAAGCTTTACTTTCCCAAAGCACATTTTTTTACAACATGAGAATGTTTATTTATTTTGAAGTGTTTACATTTAAAAAGAGAAGAAAAAAGGCGAGGTCATATATCACATCATCCGCACAGGATATACAGTCTTTAAAGCTTTAATTTTTTTTTTTTTCTTTTTCTGTCTTTTCACTTTTTCTTTTTCTTAATCTTGCTAATATGTAAAAAGAAAAAAAAAAAGTGTCACTTTTTATTTATTTCTTTTAAATTCTTTCTACTATCTCTAGATTAAGAGAACCAAGGAGCTGAAGCTGCAGTGTTTGTTTGTTTTTTGTTTTTGTTTTTTTTTTTTCTCTCTTGCATTGCTATACCCTAACCTTAATTGTGTGTTTGTATAATATATAAAGTGTGTGTGCACACACCTTAGCCTGATAAAAGTCCACAATAATGACTATTCTGTTAGGGATCACCTTGCTAGCAACAGATGGCAAGACTGAAGTAGTATTTATTATTTTTTTAAATCTTCATAGACTGTAATTAATATGAACAAATAAAGTGGATGATGGATATTTTAACTTAAACTTCATAAATATTGTGTTCATATTTACAAAGTAAATATGAACACAAAAAAAAATTGACAAAAGGCTCATTGCTCTCTTTCAAAATTTAACAAAATACTACCAGCTGAAAAGCTAGTATGGTATGTTAAAATCCATGTGTTAAAAAAAAAAAAAAAATTGAAAAGGGTTTGCATCTGTTAAATTTAAAAAAAAAATTCTGAAGATCATTTTAGATACATTGTCTTTTATAAAGACATGATTATTTGTTATGTAAAGTTTAATTTTATGACAGACATGATTGCCTTTCTCACTCAGTATTTCATTTTGGGGGGGCTTCTGATAATAATCTGAAAATTTTACTATTTATGATGTGCATATGAATGTAAAAATCAGAAAAAATACTATCCTGTTGGAAAACCAATTTTTAAAAGAATTATGTCCTTTTTAAAAAAAAAGAAAAAGCAAGATGAGAGATTTGTCTTTCTGAGTAGAACTGCTGGTGTGAATTTTTTTACATTTTTTTTTTTTTTTTTTTTTTTTTTTTTTTATTTTTTTTACTTTTTTTCTATTTTCTTTTTTTATTATATTTTTATTTTTGTTTTTTCACCAATAAATTATAAACTCTTAATTTTTTTTTTTCCAATGTTGCCATTACTTTTATTGCTTTTTGTCTTTTAACTTACATGCAAGAAAAAAAAAATCAATTAAGATCAACTGTTAGGTTTCATTTTTTCTTTTTGTTGAATCTTACTGTTTTTTCTTTGACTATTTCAAGATTCTTTTTTCTTCTCTGCAAAATATTAATTTCACCAAACCTGATATATGCTTTCTTTTATAAATGATATACACCAAAAACTTGAAATAAGCTTTAAATTGGATCTGATGCTTTATCTGCCAAATTTTCATCGGTTAACTTTTTATCATTTCTGCCATGTTCTGCTCCTAGCTAATAAGTGTATCCACACATTAGCAATTCAATACAGGTTATTCTCCTTGGGTGTCCAAAGTCAGATTGTGTCTTGTCAGTGGGTTGCTGCTGGGACTATAGTATATTTGGTATACATTAAGCAATTATCAAAGATGGACAGATTCTCAGGTTAGGGAATTGGTTAAATTTTTTTTTTTTTTTTTTTTTTTTTTTTTTTTCTTTTCCGTCCAAATTTATCATGCTACAGAATTTTCTTTAACTTCACATCTGTTTGTATTGTGGTAATGTCTATCTCCTTTAAAAGTTGACATATATTTTGGAATTGCTCTGCAAAGTCTATCAATGTCTCATTTCTGTAGTACTATTTTCTTTTGCCTCCAATACCTTTTTTCTAGAATGTTTTGGGTTTGGTTTTTGTTTTTTTTTTTGGGGGGGTGCAATATCTAATTAATAATTAACTTTATTCTATATTTGTTTAAACTTTTTTTCTTTCTTAAGAAGTTTTCAGTTTCCAAAGTTGTATCTAAATCTGCCTTTTCTAGAGTCAACCTATTCTTATTACTTTTGAGATCTTCAATTTCACTGATTTTGGTCATTTTGTTTTTGATGCTTCAGTTATTCATATTGTTCTACTTCTAATTCTCACTTTAAAATATGATATTGAAAAGAAATTTAAATTTATTGTAGTTTAAGGTCTGGGATTGAACAAAATTTCTATCTATAACCCATTAATGTTCACCATCCCCAAAATGGGACAGTATGCAATAATCAGTTAAAATAAATATTTAGCCACTTCAGTTTTTAAATTTATCTTTTCTGTTTACATATGTAATGTGTGTGTTAGTAGAATATAAAATTCAAACAAAAAAGAACTGATACAAAGTGGAGAAACTTTTTAATAACTGCGCATTTCGTTTCAATGACGGCACATTTCTCTTTGCTTGGTTGGTGTCTTCTAGTTCTAATGAAAAAAACAAAACTGCAAATTTTTTTTTTTATAGCTGTTAATGCATGTTTCTGGTCAGAATGAAATTTCAAATCAAATAAATTACTGATGCTGGCTTTTAGTGTCCTGGAAATTTCATTTTTATAGCAGTGCATTTAATATTATATATCCCACCATCTTATATGGTGTTGGTTCTGTTATTTTCTGCTAACTAAATCTTGGGTCGTCTTGGTGGTGTTTATGATCATACTGTTTGTTAGATGATTTTCTAACTTTGTGTATGTGCGTGAGACGAATTGAGTTCTCTGGTCACTGGCATGTTTGTCCCCCAAAAATTAAATGTCTAAATTCACCTTCATACCTGCTGTGTGTCAATGGCTTAGGGGTAAAATCTCTGGCTGATACCAAATCGGTTTGGTTTCGATTCCGGTTGGAAGCAATCAGATACCTAGCCTCACTGAGCTGCAAAACAGTCTCTGTGGATGACATATATATATATATATATATATATATATGTGTGTGTGTGTCTGAACTTATGGGTCAGAGAAAGCTCTTTTGAACTTGTCAAAATGCTCTTTCTTGTGGTAGTTTTTGTTCATTACATCCCAATGAAGTTATTTCCTAAAGTTTGTCGATGTTCTTTTATAACTTTTCATAATTCACAGGTTAAATCAATTTTTTTTTCTTTATTTTGCATTTTTACATTAAGATTCTCATTTTATATTTTCACTTTATCATTTAACTGACATTTTCTGTTTATCTGTGCAGAATCAATTTATTCGCTTTTTATCTTCCATTTTGAAGTTTTCATCACTTGACTTTATTTTTTGTTTTCTTGTTTTTTCTTTTTTCTTGCTTCCTAACAGTTTACCAAAGTAAGCCATTTATTATCTCTTTATTTTTATGCCAATTCAATTTTCTTTAGCTTTTTGCTGGCGATTTATTTTTCTGAGAAATTGAAAGTGTTTTGATCCTTGTAACTAAATTATTACTTGTGAACTTTGAACAAGTAGACACAAAAGTGTGCTCTCTTGTTTTTATCCATTATGTTTATTATGAGTGACATTGATCTTGCTTAAATATTTGGGTCAACTCTCTTGGATTTCTCAATTCAAAAAGTTTGGACCTTTTTTCATTTTCTTTTTCTTATTTTACAATTACAAAAAATTAATCCGTTTTATTTAAAGTCAACTATGGATATTTTTTTACTTACTTTAAAATCTTGGTATGATAAATTTAATAGCAAAATTGAATCATTAGGTAGGCTTGACATAACTCTTGGTGATATACACTATCAGTTTGTTTTTTTTTTTTTTTTTTTTTTTTTTTCTTTTTTTCAGCCTTAAAACATATCATGAACATTAATTATACAAGAAAATTAAGCCTATAATAAAAATAGAAAATTATCCTGGTTTGATGCTTGTAAATTACATTTAGTTAAATTATGGGCAGTAGTTATTTAATGTTAAATATTACTGAATATAGCTAAATTTTCACTCTTGGAACAGCTATAAAAATTTTGCACTTAACTTTTTTAAACTTTACTTTTACCCTCCTATTAAGTCTAAAATTTAAAAAGAAAAAAATTTTTTTTTTTTTTTTTTTTTTTTTTTTTTAATTCAAATAGAATTAGAAATATCACTTTTTTTGCAAAAGGTTTGGTTATAGTTGAAACTCCTTTTCACACATTTGCTCAATAGATGAGGGATTTAATCATCCTGGTAGGATTTTACAATTTATATGGCACAAAGTTACTCAAAGATTAATCATTTAAGAATTTATGCAATTAGTTTTGTTAATTTTTAACTACAAGATTACTAGGGAAGTTAATTTAAATTTTTATAAATTTTGTTTCTTCTCAAATATTCTTACTTTAAAATTCAGTTTCATTATTGAAAAAGGAATCATTTGAAAAAGATATTAAAAATATAGATTGTTTAAAATTATTTTTTTTTATTTTTTTTATTCTACATAAATTTACTGATGTTTTACTAGTAATATATAATTCAGTTTAAAGATTTAGGGCAAAAAACTTAACAAGTGTATATACATATTCACTATTCAACATATTTAGAATTTTTAACTTTTTTTTTAATTAATTTTTTTTTTTTTTTTTTTTTTTTTTTACAACTATGCATTTTGTAAGTACCAGAGTTAACTCTGTTGTTCAGCTTAAGGAAGAGTTTTTGCTGTAATCCATCTGTAAAAGTCCAGTCTGAATATTTTTATTAGTTAACATTGAAAAACTTGAATTTCTTCCATTTTTAAAGACTAATATTTATTTCATTTGTATCATTATCTTTTTTTCTGCCAAGAACATTAATAAATTGCACAACAACATTTTAACATCTGAACAAGACTTAGGTAGCTTTTGTATAAACTTTTTTTCTTTTTTACTCTTTCTCATATCTAGTGAGTCTGAATATTATTAGAAAATAAGCATAATGCATTTTTGTTTTAACTTTCTGTATTTTTTTTTTTTTTTTTTTTCTATTTTGCTTTTTATCTTGATATGTAAAGACTTTTCTAATAAAATCTTTCACCTGGTGCCAGTGTGGCAACATGAGTTGGTAGACTTATTGGGTGGTGTCGCAGTTGTGATTCCAACCCTTAAGCACTTTGGCCAATTCAATCCTTCAAAATTCTCATTCTTTTGCACAACCATCTCTTCATACGAATCAAATCAACAATGGTCTGACTATCACTGACACACTTTTTCTTTTCCTTTTCTTTTTTTTTTCTTTTTTTTTTTTTTTTAATTTGATGCACTTTTAGAGCTTCATGATAGAAATTGAATTATACCTATTTTACATTTCTTGGTCAAAGGGTTCGAAAGATATGACCCTTTGACCCTTACCAAAAAGGTGAATTTTGGATAGTCACAAAGTTTAAATATCAATACCTCAGTTGTTTTTGTTTTTTTTGTTTACCTACAAAGCTAAATCTTATACCATTTTAAAATATTTGGATAGATAAAAAAGGTTATTTATTTATTTATTTATTTATTTTTTTAACCTGGCAACAAATTTGTCTTTTATATGGCAAGATGTGTACGAAATTTTGTGGCCTGACTTAGAAGGATTTTACTGAATTGGTCCTGATATACTAATATTTTCATATCTCCCAATATGATCAGGTTGTATATCTTTAAAAAGCTCTTTGAATTCTGATTAATATTCACATAAAACCTATGATCATCAAATCAACAGAATTTGTATTTGTGGTTAGATTTTGACCAATTCAATAGAAAATAAGCAACCTTATTTTTGGTTTTGTTTACATTTTTATTATACAACAAACAGATTTTTATGTGAAAAAGTGTCATAATGAGCTTTCTAAAGATATAAAGATCTATCCAAGTACTTTAAAATGGTATATAATTTAGCTTTGTAGGTGAAAAAACAACCGAGATATTGATATTTAAACTTTTGACAAAATTCACCTTTTTGGCAAGGGTCAAAGCGTCCTATCTTGAACCCTTTGACCAAGAGATGTAAAATAAGTATCCTTCAATTTGTATCATGAAGCTCTATAAGTTTATCAAATTTAAAAAAAAAAAAAAAATAAACTGTTGGTGATGGTCAGACCTTGTTGATTTCATACTAAATGACACATACACACTTTCCTCATTTTTGCTACTTATGGTTCTCACTGTTTTATTTCAAATTATCTTCACGACAATTCAGTAATGTTAATCATTTCTTTTTAACTGCAATTTTAGAGCTTTTTGTCCTCAAGATCAAAAACTTTCCAACAATAAAATAGAAAGAATAAAAACAGTTTATATAATCAGCTTAAACTTTAAAATATATTTTTTATCTATATTTTTAAAAATTGCAATCTGAAGCAGGACTCGTTAATTTGGTTACCTCATTTATGTACATAAACTTTAAATATTTGCTTTTTGCATATCTCTCCCCATCTTTTTTTTTTTTTTCTCTCTCTACTTCTATAGACCATATTCCTAAACTTGATATTTTTGTTCCAACATTTTTAAAACTGCATTTAATTTGTTCATCGAAATCAATAACTTTAAAAAAATTAAAAAAAAATTTTTTTTATCACTTCTCTTTTTTTCTATCGGTTTTTGGACTCCACATTTTCCTCATCATTAGATTCTTTCTTGTTTGTTGCTGTGGGGAAAGTTTTCATTGGTTGCTCTTTCTCCACCCCCCCCCCCACATATCCAAAACCCTTACCAAAATATCACATTTCTTTACACATTTTCATAGCCCACAATTATGACTGGGGCCAAATACTTTTCCTCTGTTTGCTTGCTGCAGTCTATTCAGACATTGTTTGAAGCACTTAAAATCTTTTCCAATTTATCCTATTTGAAAACAAAACACTGAAAAGTGTGGATTCTTATTCTATTTGTATAAATTTACTCATAAATAATTGGTAAATAAGTTTACAAAATTCAAACTTTGATAAAAAGGATTCAATTTAATCATTCTTTGGAAAATGGTTGCATACAAGAAAAGCTAGTTTTAGACTCTAGTTAAATGACATTTTATTGCAGTTAATATTATACTAATAAAACTTGTATAGAAAGTTGACTTCATTACAATTTCTCATTAAATTTGCTTTATACAAAAATCATCTCTGTAAACTAAAGCATTGCCCATTTTCAAGTTATCAAGCTTAGAGTGCAATCACCACAAAATAGGATTTCTGCAACTTTAAATCAATCAAGTCCTATGAAATCAACTTTGCTTAGTGATTGTATAATTCTAAGGATTCTGTGTTTACTTATTTTCTTTCATTGTTAGTAATAAAAAAAAAATTTTTTTTTTTTTTTTTTAAATTAATCAAATATGGTTTTAAGCAAAGTTCAGACTGTGGGTGGGGGAGATTAACTTCAATATTTGGGACTATAAATCATGTCCATCAGACAATTTTATAGCAAAAGAGGAAAATTTAACCCTTAACTTTTTGTAATTATTGTACAGCAAACAAAAATGTCTCTCTTGATCACTTTTAATTTTTAATAGTCTTTATTTCATCTGGATTTCTGTTATTTTTCATTATTCTGTCTGTGTTAGTTACTAAATTAAGGAGGAAAACAAATTGATTCAATTTTTTTTTTTTTTTTTTTTTGTAGAATTTTTCAGCAGATTTTGTATATCTGTTTCTGTCTGATTTGGGTTCAAAATCTCTGTGTGCATCTCCCTTCCTCCATCTCTTTGTCTCTATCTTCCAACTGTGTTTTTGTTTTCTCTCCCCTGCTTCTTATAAACCCATTCCTCCTTTCTCTTTATACTAATGGCTTCTAGTTCTTTGAATCTTTGCCATGTTTGCTATTTTGTTTATATTTCTGTTTGTTCACATGCATAGTCTGACATCTCCCTGTCATCCATAAATAACTCATCATTCATCTTTCTCTTGCCCTCTAGACTTGATGATAGAACCTGGTTTACTGAATGCCAATCTTCGCCGGCGACCTCCTTTCTCTGGCACCCAATCAGCCCGTTATTTCAGCAACGCGACCTCAGTTACTGGCAAAACCGTACCCGAGTACACCCACATTGTAGTAGGGGCAGGCTCTGCTGGCTGTGTCCTAAGCAACCGCCTCACAGAAGATCCAGACAACAAGGTTCTACTGCTAGAAGCTGGGCCTAAAGACTATTCCTGGAAAATACACATGCCTGCTGCTCTGATGTACAACCTCTGTGATGATAAATACAACTGGTATTATACAACAGAACCCGAGAAGCATATGGACAATCGCAGAATGTATTGGCCTCGGGGACGTGTTTGGGGAGGGTCATCTTCCCTCAATGCTATGGTTTATATCCGGGGCCATGCCTATGATTATGACCGGTGGGAGAGAGAAGGGGCCACTGGTTGGTCTTATGCTAGCTGCCTGCCTTACTTTCGCAAATCACAGACCCACGAGCTTGGTGCAAATGACTACCGAGGTGGAGATGGTCCGCTTCATGTTTCAAGAGGAAAGACTAACCATGAACTGTTTCATGCATTCATCGAAGCTGGTCAACAAGCAGGTTACCCCTTTACTGATGATATGAATGGCTATCAGCAGGAAGGGGTAGGTTGGATGGACATGACTATTTACAAGGGTAAACGTTGGAGTACAGCCAGTGCTTATCTGCGACCGGTTCTTCAAAGACCTAACCTTGAAACACAAGTAAGATCACATGTGAAACGAATTCTCTTTGAAGGAAACAAAGCTGTGGGTATAGAGTATGAACAGAAGGGAACTGTACACAAGGTGCGTGCAACCAACGAAGTAATTCTTTCTGGAGGTGCCATCAACTCTCCACAGCTTCTTATGCTCTCTGGCATCGGTAATGCTGATGACCTAAAGACATTAGGCATTCCAATTGTTTCCCACTTGCCTGGTGTAGGGCAAAACCTCCAAGACCATCTTGAGATTTATGTCCAGCAAAAGTGTACAAAGCCCATAACGCTATACAGCAGCCAATTTCCACACAATATGATTAAAATTGGTTTGCAATGGTTTCTGACTTTTACAGGAGATGGTGCTACCGCTCATCTTGAGAGTGGTGGATTTGTCCGTAGCCGTCCAGATATCGACCACCCTGACCTCCAGTTCCATTTTTTACCATCTACAGTTAATGACCATGGCCGAGAATTTGGTCCTTGCCATGCATATCAAGTCCATGTGGGACCCATGCGTCCAACTAGCAAAGGTTATTTGAAACTGAGAACCAGAAACCATAATGACCATCCTTTAATTGTTGCAAACTACCTCAGTACAGAACAAGACATTACTGAAATGAGAGAAGGAATTAAGATCTCCAGAGATGTCTTTGCACAAAGGGCATTTGACCCTTATCGAGGTGATGAATTAGCGCCTGGGTCTCATATCCAGTCAGACAAAGAGATTGATGCCTTTGCTCGCCAAAAAGCAGACAGTGCATACCACCCTTCATGCACGTGTAAAATGGGCCAACCAAGTGACCCAATGGCAGTGGTGGACCCAGACACAAAAGTGATTGGAGTGGAAAACCTTCGAGTTGTGGATGCTTCAATTATGCCCAGTGTTGTCAGTGGCAATTTAAATGGACCGACGTGTATGCTGGCTGAAAAAGCTGCCGATATTATCCGTGGCCGACAACCACTTCCAAAGTCAAATGCACCTGTTTGGCATCCTGAAACTCTGGAGGTGACTCAGAGAATGGCGTCTGCTTGATCTTCACTATGTACATAAGATATCCCTCTTTCCCTGCTCCACCTTTCTACTGTTTACATTTCTTTTGTATGACTTGTCATACTTTCCTGGCTATTAACATCTTTCCCCACCCCCACTTTTTTTTTTTTTTTTTTTTTTTTTTTTTAAATCCACTATGCCAAATAACATGACCAATTTTCTTTACTTAAATTCTTGTCTATAGTGTCAAGGTCATAAATAGTAAAATAACAAATTGGCAATCATAAGAATAGCTAATAGCATATCTTGTAAATATGGCTGGCGAGAAGATTTATTCAGAATGTCGTTTTTTTTATATTTTTCAGTGTTTCCGTCTATAAAGATATTTTTTATCTCATCATTTTCTCTAAAAAAAATTTCTAATGAGGTTTACAACATATAATAAAGTATTTTTTCTTTTTAATTACATAAATCCATTAAATTCACATTGTTTCTAAAGCATCGACAGACTTAATTTCTGTTAATAATTCAGTGACTAGCTTCAGTACCTATATGGGTGACCTTGAGAATACTAGGTGCCGTAATCTTGGATGTGCAGGTGGTGTAATGGATAATAGCTTGGAATTGGAAATCTGGAAGCTGAGTTTCAATTCCAGTCAGTTTCATTATATTCACTTATACACAAATACTGTTGGGAAAGTTATGAACCCACCTCTTCTCCAGCTCTCCCCAGCTATGGGTTAATTAGGACTTGTATAAGTAAATTATTATCTTCAAAAAATCCTTACCATTTAAGAATATTTTCTGGCTTTAAATAACCTGCAAAGATATAACCATATACCCCCCCCCCCCAAAAAAAAATCATAATTCAGTATTAATTCATACAGGGTAATCTAAGCTATTGTGTTCATAAAATAGGAGAATCTCGCATGGTTAATAGTCTTATTGCTATTGCTTTTTGTTAGAACTCTTTCATCTCAGAAGTTTGTATCCCATTTTACTTAATCCAAATGAAAACCATTCAGATTGTAGTCTCTTAAGTTTGGACTACACTTATCATTAGATATATTAGCATTTAAAGTTAATGAAAGAAACTGACCATGCTATTTTAAAACTTGAAAGCTTATTTATTTAAAACTATTATAGTGAACAATATAACTACAGCTAAAGCAGTAGTTCTCAGCCTTTTTTGCTCAATGTACCATAAGTCACCATGTCAGAATGTCACCTGCTTTCCAAGACTATTCAACTCAAAAGGGATATTCTAAATAATATGCATCTATTATTGAAAATCTTCATTCTTTTCTATATTCTTACATATACATAGATTATTTTTGAGTTTTACAAGCTTTAGCAATAGAAAATGTTAATGGATTTTAAAACTTGAATACATGTAAAGTAATTTTTCATTCATAGCTATTAAATAAACTTAAGTATGCTTCAATAAACAAAGGATCAGGGTATTTAAATTTATTTTATTCTGATGAAAATTACAGTCTGTTAGAAACTTGTGAAAAAGTAAGATTTCCCCTGGCTGAGAACTACTGCTCAAAAGTAAAAAAGCAACTACGGAATTATTAACTAAATCTCTTTTTTTTTTCTTTTTTTTTTTTTTTTTCTGGAAATTATTTGTATAAATGATCTCATATCCTTTGAAAAAAAATTTTTTTAAAAAAAAAAAAAAAAAAGAAATATATTAAATTTTTGTTGCTTACAAATAAGGTTTTTTTGAATTTAAAGAAGCCTTTTGGAAGCACAAAAGTATTGGTTTCATCATTTTGTCCCAGTGGAGCCAGTACTTTTTATTCATATCTTAAAATTTGTTTATAGATTTTGATAAGTGCTAATTATTTTTCTTATCATGGCAATAAATTTCATATCAATACAGCTGAAAGTGAGAAATTTCAGTAAATTTTACAAATATATGCTTGTAACCTTAATGGTGTTAATTTTAAAGGACTGTGACCCCTTTGTTAGCCTAACAAACAATAACTGGTAAAAGTTACTATGGAATTGTAGAACATATTATCATGTTTACTGTTGGCTGCTGTTTCTTGAATATCTGTAGGATATTAATATCTACTGAATTGGAGGGTAAATTTTATTTACTAAAAATCTTTAGTTTTGGAAATCATGAAAGTTTCTTTACATTTCCCCCCCCCCCCAACACCTAATTATTTCAAGGTGTTTAAGTTTTAGGCTTTGTTTTTCATAATCTAATCTTAGTGAATTATTGATTCCATTCTGTGCTTAATTATTATTTACTATATTCATAAACAAAAAACCCTATATTTTATATTTTTTTATATTACAAGAAGAAAATTAAATATTTGTGATTTTAAAAAAGAATTTTACTAAGGAAAAGATCTTTTTAAAAAAAAAAATTTATTGTTCTGAAATAGGACAGTGTATATATAAATATTGTTTGGAAATTATCTTCCTTTGGAAATCTCTTAGAACACAAGCATTAGTCATTGGAATGTCCTCTTTAGAATAAAAATCATTCCAACATTGAAGTTGGAAGTTATTTGACCTTAATGTTATATATTGATTTACTTAATCCATACCCTATTCATTATCTTTATAGTTATTAAGTTTAGCAAGTAGGGCACAAGGCTAAATGCATGATGGAGAAAGTTGGTTTAGGCTATTTTCTAAATGGGAAGAGCCTGCTTGCCCCCACCCCATCAACATTCAAAATCTTGGCTTTTTTGCTTTGACAAAAACAATCACTAATAAATACATTCACAATAATGGTGGAAATTATGAAATCATTTAAACCACCAGGTTGACTTAACTATTTAACAAATACAAAACTAATTAATTTATATAACTGCCCCCCCACTTCCATATGCTAGTTTTGTGTTCTGAAAAACTTCATAGTTAAGAGTTTTTTTTTTTTTTTTTTTTTTTTTTTTTTCTTCTAGATGAAAGCCAGCTGCTGTATTTGTTCTGACAAAATCCAAATTTGCTTGTCAGTTGAGTGAAGGTGAACAATTTTGAATAAATCAGACAGGTTATAAAGTTTCAAGCACAAAAGCCAGAAGCAATCAATTTCCCCAGAGATAGTATTTGGCTCCCAAAAGGGGCAAATACAGCATAGTCAGGTTTAATGGGGGGTGGGGGTGTCTGATATGCCTGTGTGGGTAATGGCAAAAACAACCCAATTTCGCCAGTCTTTGCCAGAGGATATAACCCTGACTTTTGTTGGTGTCATGCATGAAGTGGTGCTGTATAAGAGACAGATCCCCAGGAGCTAGTATTACCTCTTTATTATAAGGGTTCTTTGGTTGCAAATGACAGGAAATGAATTACTTAAAAGACTGAACTAAATAGTGTATACTATCAAGGGTTTACATATCACGATCCACTTAAATTGAAGTTTGTCAATAGCACACTGTTGTCATAGTTTTCTGTTAGAATATCCTCCTCAGATGGCCAAACCAGTTGTTTACCCTTTGCCACTCTTGAACAACATGGTTGATATGCATATCTTCTGCTGAAGATTTGAAAGGGTACTGCAGAAAGTCTCTGCAAAACCATTTGAAAAGGACATAACTGTTGCACTTTCTGGTGCAGTGCTGTCCTGATTTTGTCAGGATTCAAGAAGTTATTTCATTTGCCAAACAGCTATCACCTTTTTGATACAGTTTTCATTTGGGGTTCAGTATAGTTTTGGTATTTCATTTCCATCTGGTAACCACTTGGAACAATGGCTACCATATAGAAAGCATATTTTGTGGGGAACCAATCACAATGCATTCAAGAAATGTATTTTGCAGCCGTCAATATTTCTGCTTCTGTACTATTCTATTCATCAATCTTTTTTGATTTTCTAACTTGGCACGACTTAGTTCTGCAATGTCTGGAGTTGTGTTGTATGCTGTCTGCTTTAATAGTGACCCTAAATGTCATTGTCAGTGGCCCACTTCATCTTCTAGACATTTGTTTTTTTTTTAAATATATGCTTGTAACCTTAATGGTGTTAATTTTAAAGGACTGTGACAGAATTAGGCTACTGAGAATTGTTAGAATGTTCTACAGGAAAAAAAAATTATAAGTCCCCTTAGTTGATATTGCAAGCAGTTTCTGCTTTTCCATATACCATTTTGGATTCTTACAATAAAATCACTTGAATGTGCTACTCCCACTACACATTTTAATATCCGAAACAATGGGGAAAAATAAAATTGGTAGCAGAAATCTGTAGTGAAATTCATGTTTTAAAATGTTACTTGAACATAGTTAAATAAAAGCTTATTTCAAAATAAGCATCAAAATTAAAAAAGAAGTCACCATTATTTTGTAACCAACCTAATGCTTAGGCTACTGAGAATTGTTAGAATGTTCTACAGGAAAAATAAATTATAATGAAAATTTACCTGCTATTCTGCAAAATTATT
The DNA here is from genome assembly GCA_903632075.3 of Acanthosepion pharaonis. Taxonomy (NCBI): domain Eukaryota; kingdom Metazoa; phylum Mollusca; class Cephalopoda; order Sepiida; family Sepiidae; genus Acanthosepion; species Acanthosepion pharaonis. The sequence goes on along the minus strand of CAHIKZ030000724.1, from coordinate 2,198,299 downwards.
AGTGTGTGATAGAAAATTGTGAAAGATAATGATCAAAGCTAATTGTAAATAATCATGGTTTTTCCAAATTTTAGTGTAATTATCATTTTTCTCGTATCTATTGAGATTTTTCATTCAATTATTTTTGTGTACATCTTAAATTAGTATTAAGTTTCTTTACGCCTTAAAACATATCAACTAGTATATTAGTGGAGGATAATGCCTTTTAAAGCAAGCAGATTTTGTCAATGCTCAATATGAATAAATAGGGTATTAATTAACAGTACATAAATAAATTACAAAAAACTTTGAAGACTGAATTATATACATTTCATCTGACTAACAAAGCTAATGTTGCCAAAAGTTTGGAACGCTCTAGAGCAGTATTTCTGGGACACAAAATGTTATGTTTTAGTGGATGTTTGTTAATGTGATTAACTGTTTATGAATATAAAATCATTTTATGATCATGATCTCGAATTCTTAGTGTTTTTAGTATTTTTACTTGGAAGCTTAGCATTGTTTCCCTTGACTAATGCTTGCATCTTACAAGGGGTATATAAATTCTACAGTTGTTGAGAGGGGATTTTTGTCTAAAGTCCCATCTCTTTAAAAAAAAAAAAAAAAAAATTTTTATATTAACCAAGTAGACAGCTTTTGCTGATGTAAATATATATGATTAAAACGTAAAATAATAATAATAAAAACAAAAAAAAACATTGGTATTGTGGGCATATAACAAAAAGGAAAGAATGCTTAAATTTTTTTTTTTTTTTACTATTTTATCTCCAAAATTTAAATTTCTTGATGTAATAGAAAACTGTACCAATTATGCATAACAAAATATGTCCTTGAACATTTTAATAATATTCTAATATTAGATATGAGAAATAGCAGGCATGACTTGTTGCTTGCAAACAGTAATTGTTATAAAATCAATTTTTACACTTTTCTTTAATTATCATATATAAAATTAAACACATAAAAAGATTATTAAAAATGTTTTCAAAATGGATATTTTATGATCTGAATATTGACCTTGGTTTTTATGTCTTAATAAAAATGTATACAATAATCAACCATTTTTCAAAGAAATCCAAGGTTTTTGGATACTTAGCATTAAAATAGATTTTTTTTTTCCTTTTTCTTTCTATATTTTTTCTTTCCTTTTTTTTATGTGATATGTGCTTGTGTGCATAAATTTGAAGAAAAAATGAGTTTTTAGAAATTTCTTTTAAGTTTAAAAATTTTTTCCTTCACCTCATTTCTGAATTAAAAGTTTTCTTTTGAACTTTAAAATAAAATTTTCATTGATCATTTTTTAGAAAAAAATAAAATTTTCTCTTTACAAAAAACATATACATGCACACACAGCCAACTTTAACTTTTTTTTTTTTTTTTTTTTTTAAATAAATAAATAAATAAAATCATCCCTGACCTGTAACCTTTACAGGACTGGCCTTTCTTCTTTCTCTTATCTTTTTCGACTAAAACTTTTCCTTTAACAGCAAGATGATGTTTGGCTGATGATTCGTAAATCTACACAAGTGATGGACTGACTTCAATTACAAATCCCCAAGCATTATTCTGGGATTTGTCTTCTGTGGTATTGCTTTGTATTTAGCACTTGAAATAACCCGGAAAGTACAGGTAAAAAAAAAAATCAGACTCTATGTATGTCAGTGTGAAAAGGTGTCTGTATTTGTGTGTATGTATGTGCAGTTTTTTTTTTTTTTTTTTTTTGTTGGATGCTACATAATTTGTATTGCTGATGAGTGCATCTGTATATTAATGAATGCATTTGAATATGTATGTTATGTTGGTGTAATTACTTTTATGCAATATCTGATATATAAACTCTATATGCCAGATATAATAGTGGGTAACTGAATGACAAAGAAATTTGTTACACCTTTAGTCCTTCAAAATGACATCTTCAAACTAAATGTCTTTAATGATCTAATTATATAAGTAGGAGTGAAAAATAAAAAAATAAAAATTTTTTCTCTTTTGCTGTTGAATTACCTGTTATTTTAATTGGGCACTGACCCTACCCAATTTCAACTGGGGCTAGTATGCTTTGAGAATTTCTTCTCCAGTTAAGATCAGCCCAATAAAAATGGTGGTGTCTGATGTAATTGTCTTTATTGTAAATTTTATTTACATTTAAACAACAATTTTTTTATTTTGTTGAAAGAAAAATGAGTCAAATTGTAAAGCTTTTATGTTCTATGACTGTCTTTGATGCTTTTCCTTTTTTTTTTTTTTTTTTTTTTTGAAACTAACTGCTAAACAATGTGGAGTGAAAATAAAGAAATAGCCAGTGACATGGTTTTAATTCATATCCTCTCCCCCTCTGGAGTCTGTCTGGCATCGGTGACACCTTAGGTACAAAGAACCAGCAGACTAAATTCAAATTTAGTCATTTAGCTATGGTCCAGTTTTTTTGTTTACACATAGTTTTAAGTAGATCAAATTCTGAAGATGAAACTTTTTTTATTTCTCCTACTAGTTTTTCATGTTTATCAAAAGCTCCTCATTTTGCTTATATATATCTTTGTAAAAATCTTTCTTTCCAGATCTTTGCTGCTTAATAGTCATAGAATGTAAAACTGCCTGAGCATTGTAATAAAAAGCAATAAAAGCCAAATTTAGCAGGCCTATTTGGAAAGTTAAAGCAAAGTTTTATTGGGTTTATACATCTTCTAGACTGCAGAATACATGCTCAGTCCACCAGGACAGTCTCAATGGGAATTTAGTAAGGCTGGGGGGGGAAAAAAAGAAAAGATAATGACCAGTTGTGGTTTGAGCATAAAAATGACTGCCCTTAAAGTTGAGTACATGTACAATTTAAAAAAAAAAAAAAATATATATATATATTTATATCAAAAATTCTTTTAAAAACTTTGGGGGTGTGTTCCTCATGCCAAAACAAGGACAAAAATCCATGTACACTTATGTCCACAAATCTCTGACAGCCTGTAGAATGTGTTCTTCATAGTCAGGCATGTAAGTGGATCTTGGTTTTCCTAGATTCATAATTTGTGATGACACAACTATAAACAGCAGTGAAAGTTGGCTGCCTTTTGGTCTGGAAATGCAATCTGATACAGCTTTGTGTTGATTACCATTCACGTGTATCTACCAGCTCATGATACGAATATGTTACCATTCTTAAACAGAACACTTCTCCGTTAACACATGACTACACACATTAACTATTGATGACAGACTAGCCACAAATGATAAATGTAACGCCTAATCTACATGGCAACACGGCACCATCTACCACAAACTTTTTTTTTTTTTTTTCTTCTTCTTGAAGCTCAATTCAAAAACAAATTTGCAGACATGTTTATAAGAACTTTTGTCCTTGTTTTGGTGTGAGGAAGCTTGTAAAAGTATTTTTGATATGCTCCTTTTTTATATATTTTTATATATATATATATATATATACTCACACACACCATTTCTGGCAGTATTCTGAGATATATATTCAGATATAAATAAAATATATTTGTAATGACAATATAAATAAGACAAAAGGAAAATATTTCTTTACTAATGCATTAAAGCCCCACAAGGGTTGAAACATGTTGGTAAAGTTTTCCTTTTGTTATTTGTGTGCGTGTGCCTGTATGCAAGCATGTCTTTGTGTAGTTGTAAGTTGGCGTCTATATAAGTGAATGAGATTGGTGCACTCATGTTCTGTATATATAACATGTTTTTATGTGTATGCATATTTACATATGTATGTCATTGGCTGTCTTTGTCCTCTGTGTGTGTGTAGTTGGTCACCTCTAAATCTGAGAAATACAAGCACAATCTATGCCATGTGCGTTCCTTGCTCAAAAATTGATTAGTTGGAAGGGGAATTAATATCTGTATAAAAATATTTTTTATTTTATAAAGAACTTGCTTAAATATTACCTTCAACAGCATCTGCTGAATACTAAATCAGACTTCTATTTATAGAATTTATATTATAATTATTTGTAAATTCTGTAAATATTAATTGCTAAGTAAAATTATTAATGTTAAAGTATTAACACTGATACGCCACTGGCTCACTGAAAAGAGTGCAGACAGGTCAAGGATCCTCCTGTTATTTCTTATTTTCTTAAGTGATGAATTGACTGTTAATCATTCAGTTATCTCTTTTGTTCAGAATCCTGATTATGATGTACCATTTTTATATTGTTATGGTTAACATACATATAGAAACTGAATAAATCATTTATAATTTAGATGTCTATTGGCCAATATTTTGCAGCAATCTTTGATTCTAAGAGAATCTTTTCAGAATATTGCCACTGGTTCTTTTGCTGCTTTTACATGCCAGCCTAATTTTAGGAGTATTGTTCATAAGCCTCCAGATGATACTTATGAAAGGGTCCATGGTAAATTTATAATGGTTCATAAAGAGCAAACTTATCAAAAAATTTGTTCATTCGCTTGCTTGCTTTCTTGTTTGTTTGTTTGTATTTTGTTTTTTTTTTCATTTCACCCTGAGCATGGCAATAAAGCCACTAAGATGCAAGGAATTACTACTCTTTAGAGAATAGAGAAAAAACACTTAAGGCGATAACTGAGTTCAAAACATTAAAAGAAGTTAACATATTTCTCTTGAAATATTTTTACAATTTTTCATCTAAAACTTAATTATCAAAACAAAATGTGTAGGAGAAAAACTGAATTGTAATAAATTATACTGATATTTCTTTTAATACATTCATTTTAAAGGTTAACCTAAATTAGGATTTTGGCTGTATTCCCTCATTCAGAGGTTTGGAAATAATACAAACTGATAAAATATACACATAGATTTATTCAAGGACTGGTTAGAATTAAATACAAAATTGTTGGATAAAGTCTTGTTCTGGATGTTTTTGATTAGTCATTAAAAAAACCAATGAATTTTTAAACTTACTTATTGACTCCTTTCTTTATTTTATTTTTTTACACTAGGTATTGATGCAGCTTATGACTGAAGTCTTGATGACACATTTTAAAATCTGAAAAAAAAAAAAATGGCTGGCAGATTGTGTGTGTGTGTGTGTGTAGTAAGTACAGTGGGTCCTCATTTTATCAAATATTCTCTTATAATATTGATGAGAAAATAGTGTAAAGCTTGTAAAGTATAGAATAATCCTAGAAAAAATCATTACAATAAAAAATGCAGTGTGAAAGTGTTCAGAAAGCGTTACTACTGTCGCACCATAACAAGGTTGCTTGTTTGGTTTCAAACTGAGTCCTGGTAGGTGGTGTTTCTTTGCATATTCAGTTTAGATATTTATTCCTTATTGCATAGTGCATCATTACATGGTGCATCACTGTTAGATTTGGACACAAATAAAGCAGAAGCTTCCAACATTAGAAAGTACATTTACAAGTGTTACAAAGAGAGACAGCAACTTGAAGACCGTTTGCCTTTCCAAGATTTGAGAAACTGTTGTACTACACTACAACCATGATTTAATGCATTTAAAGAGATAAAAAAAAGTGCGTTAAGTTTCTTTTTAAGACAGCATATACACATGCATCATTTCATGTGGAAAACTTGTCAAAACTTGACAATCATCCTTTCAGAACAGGTGTTAGCATTACCGTTATTTGTTGGGTGAGGAGAGGTGTTTTTCTCCTTATTATTCAAATCAACATTCTTCAACTCGGAAGTTTCAATCATCTTGATATGAAAGTCAACTGCCATATCATTAATATTTTTTTTTTTTTTTTTTCACCCTCCATTTGAAAAATTTCATATTGCTCCAAGAAGTTGGAATTCAAATGTGTCATCCACTGTTCGTGTTTTGGGAACAAACAGTTAAGGTATGTCAATGTCTTTTTTATCTATTTTTGAAAAATTATGTAATCTTAATTACTGGAAAAAATAGTCTCCTCCTTAACTTAAAAAAAATAGTTTTGACAAAATACCTTTTTCTCCCAAAAGCTACATTGCAACAATAAATTTAACTTCAACTAAGATCCACTTTTTAGTTATTAAATACTATCTATCCCATGATGTTACCCATAGCAACAATTATGAAATCATCAGACATAGAGAATGTTCAGTGTTTTTTTTTTTGTTTTTTTTTGTTTTTTTTCCCCCCCCTTAGCAAATCAGATAGAAAATCATGGAATCACTCAATTATTTAAAACAACAAAAAAATGTAATTAGTACTTTGTTGATCTTTCTCAGACTTTTACAGCAACCTGAATTCTTTGGAAACAATGAAAAAGAATATTTTGTATCAAACTGGTTCCAACTTTCTGAAACGGTTAACAGATTCTTTGTCAAAGACTATTTTGATTTGAAAATTTCCACTGAATTTTTAATCAGATAGAAATCTAGACTATTTGTTGGCTGTGTTGTTGAGTTGATATTTCTTTCCTGTAGAAAAGCTTTAACACTCTTTGTGGCATGCTTCATCATCCTGAAAAATGACTCCAATATTTTCTATTAATGGAATGAAAAGAGTAAATTAACTGTTGAGGTAATGATTCCTATTGCTCTTGCTCATTTACCAGACATACAGTACTGTCTTGGGAATGAGTGAGTGGGTTAATTTTCATGTTTTTCTTCAGGTTGTCATTATTTCATTGTAACCACACCAGGCAGATGTTCCCCTATCACTGTTTTGGCCAATGCAAATTTGGGATTGATCACTGAATATCACTTTTATCCAATTATACGGACTTCATGATTCTCTGTAGCCGACTATAACCTTGTTTTCTCCTGTTTAGTGCTGTGTTTTGACTTTTCTCTATAAATCCCATTTTGTTTAGCTGATTTCTTTTTGTCACAAACATTAACTCCTTTTCGCAGTCCTGTTTTGTTTTGCATATTTCTGAATTTTCTATCCTGAATCTTTGACATAATATTCTCTGGTCTACCTGAATATCTTTTTCTTTCTTTCTTTTTTTTTTTTTTTTTTTTTTTTTTTTTTTAAGGGAGGTGGGGAACCCTGTTGTACAAAAAAGGCTTAGAATACATCATATTTACCTACACCACAGTAGGCTAGTCCATCTGGTTTTGCATCTGGCAGTCTCAAGTCAGTTGCCAAAATCCAATGATCCATCATAGCAATTTGGATCAGCCTTGAAAAACCCAAGTTGATTAGTACAGCTTCGGTGTTGTCTAAACCCTTCGCCTGCACCAAAAGTGCAAGTTGTCCCAGATTGTTAGATTTATTCACAGCGAAGGTCTGCTCCATGAAGCAAGAAACAGGAATGAGTTCCACAAGTGAAAGAAGAAAGCATAGAAATTATGACTGCATCTCACCAATTCAACTATAAAATGAGATCTTGCCATGAATCTAGTACTGCACTTAAATTCATAAAGTCTAGTTACCATAGAGCAAAAATTCATCAGAACAATTAGCATGAAAGTATTTATAGAAAAGGCACAGGGATGCTATGCTATGTTATGTAGCTGGAAAGTGACCCAAGCTGAGATGCCAGGTCAGGACTAATAACATTGCAATTTCTTTGGATTTTTATCAAGAAATTCTAAATGTATAGCAAAAGCACCAAACCAGATGTGGCAGCAATATTCAAAGCATGGATGAAGGCTATACTTATAGCATAAAATAAATAGGCAAAATAGATTTGACAGTTTACAACCTAAACTCACTACCACTCTGCTGATTCTTGCTTGATAAGCTCTAACTCTTACTGAAAGTTCAAACTGTTCAGCAGGATACATTAAACTTCCAGTCTTCAATTAGTCTTGACCTATTTTTTTAATAGCCGCTATGACAGTCTGTGGTTCAAATATCCTAAATAGTGCCATGTAGTACAACCTAAGAAATCCATATTGACTCTTCTAATTAACATTCTATCCAGGTAGCTGACTTCCTGGATATATAGCCAATTATGAGTCCACACCACCTACCAAGGTTAATTAACCTATTTTCTCAATAAGACAGCGTTTATCAATGAGAATACAATCACTATAACACCTGTTTCATTCTCTTTGCTGTCCATCTTGAAGTTAAGAATGGCATCCCAGTCAGCCATTAATACTAACTGGTTGGTATCCAAGTTCCTTCTCAAATCCAGGGACCACTTAACCACAGTGAGACATAATTAGCTCTTCATTTGCTATATACTGAGCTGATAACAAAGTCATCCTGCATACACTCACCCATATTTATATAGTACCTACTTGGGGGGGAAAAAAGTATTGGTTTGTGGCGAGAAGAGGGCAAAACATCCAATTTTATAACCTAAATAAAACTAGATTATTAGTAAATGTTGGCGTTGCTTAACAAGAATCCCTTCTATATATCTAGCAGTGTGAGAAACACCATCCTTTTCTCACTAGACCACAACAGATAAGACCATTCTCAGAATGGTGTACCATGTTCATTGAAAACAATGTCAAAATAACATTAGATTTGGTGATAGAAAATGGCCTTTTGAGATGAAAATGTACAAGAGGTCAAAAATCAAGGTGTGGCTTGGACTTGTTAATCATGGAGTTGAGTTCTTATTCCTGTTGGGTTTGTTATATTCACTTGCATGCAAATATCCTTGGCAAAGGTATGAATCCACTGTTTCACAAAGCTATGGGTTAATTAGTAAGACTTGTATCACTAAACCATTATTATCTCAAAAAGTTTAGTTTTTGAAATGGTGTTTATTTCATTTTCATCTGTTTTTTGCTTTTATAAAATTATACTAGCCACTGGTAATTCATCAAAATTGTCTTTAGCTTCCAGAAAAAGGAATGGATATAGTCTCTCTCACACCTAGGGACCACCCCTAACTTCAAGGGGATACATTTGGCTCTCTGATTTCCATATCCTGAAGAGATGAGTCATTAGACAGCATATACCTTGATTCCTCCACATTCACACCAAAGAATAGAAAGTCTTAGAGCTGGTGGGTGGCCTTAGTCTCTAACTCTTGCATTCCTCATATTGATGCCAGCCAGAATGAGCTTTATTTCCCTTACTCACTATTAGACTTGAACTAACACAGGGAAAGTATGCCAATGTTCTGACCTAAACGTTTAGTGTTTTTAGCTTGACCTCAAGCAGGGCTCCAGACTTAAGTTTTTTTTTTAATCATCTGAGAGCTATCCCAAAATCATAAAGATATTTTTTTTAACTTTCTCATATTTTTAGTAGCAATTCCGGTGATTGTTTGTATCGAAAAGAAAAAAAATATTCTCAACATGGAATATCAGGCCACTAAACCAATGTGGCCACTTAGAAAATATAAAGCAGAAAATGAACAGGTTAAATGTTAATTTAAACGTATGTGAAATGCAGTGTGCAAACAATGGAGCTTTCATCATTGCCTGAATAGATGATCCTGTATTTATCAAAGAGAAAAATGAAAGAGGACTAGGACTGATATTAAACCAATTCTGAAGAAATGTGTTCTAGGTTACTGTCAACTATAAGAAAGAGTTCCTGTAGTTAAATTGAAAGGAAAGCCTTTTAATATATCCATCATAGTTGTTTATGCATTGGCAATACAGTACAGAAGAGGGAATTTAAAAAGTTTTACTGCACACTAGACAATGCCAAGGGTCGATGCAAATTGCAAGAAATTAGTCATGGGAGACATGAATGCCAAAGTAGGCGAGGAGAGAGATGGTGAAATAATTGGAAAATTTGGACTAGGAACTCATAATGAATACAGAAAAAAATGGGTCCAATGGTGAAAACAACAAATTAAAAAGATCCCCAATTAGTATATACAATAGGAATTAATCTATTTACAAGAAACTAAACAAAATCATTGTTAGTAATAAAAACCCCCACAATACTTAAATGTGGCAGAAACATCAGTTCACTGGATGAAATCGATGCAGGCCTATAAAGTTATAAAAAACATTCATTCATCCCTAGCACTCACACAAACATGCACTCATCCATATACCCTAGCTAAGTTTACTGGAAAAAGGCAAAAACTAAAGATTCAAAAAAACAAAACCTACACTAACCTAATTTCGGGATGGGTTGCCAAAGTTCAACCGGCATCAAAATGCCACTCTAGGTCAGCCCCTTGCAGCATGTGAACCATGAGACCTTCAACAAACCTGCACAACGGCGCTACCACCCAGCAATGAAAGAAGGCATGACCAATGGTCAAGACTTTCCCATTACAATGACGGCAGTTTGGAGATTTCTCCAAGCTCGCTGAACAAAGTCTTTTGGCAACCCGGAGGGCCCCATGAATCATCAGCCAGGTGAGTGATGCCTCATCGTTACTGAAGCATTTCAACCCAGGTGCCCAAGGCCATATTGAGTGAGCCTCCTGCTTCATAAGACCGAACTTGTCAATCAGCTCATCATGCACCCAACCCTGCCTAACACTTGATATGAGAAAATGCCTGGACGTTGGAGAGGCCATCTGACGCTCGTAAGAGGCGTTTCAGAGCAATACAACAATCACGATAGAAGGAGCATTCGGCTCAGGGCAAATGATGTGCCTTCGCCTGCACACTTCTCACGGATGGGAAAGTTTTATGGGTGTCTTCTTTCCAGAAGGCACCCTCCTCATCCAATTCGTGACACATTCAATCTAGGAACCTGATGTGAAGCATATATTGATGAATCTCAATGCCAGGCATACCCAGACTGCCTTCAGATGGATGAAGATCTCCTGAGATACCATAGCAGCTTTCTCTCCACAATAAAGAGAACAAGAGCCTTACTAATGACATTAGTGTGGTAGACAGAAGTGGAAGTACAGAGTGTCAGTAAAGGAGAATCAAGTAGATGTGTGAAACACATACTTCCGCCCTCCCCTTCAAGGAAAGATTCCTCCAAGACCACAAATAATTTTGGCCTTCCCTCCTCCAACCAATTCATTTCCAACTGGATATCAGGACCGAACCAAACATCAAGTATCTTGACTGGCCCCTTCGTCAAGAGGAAAAGGCTGGGAAGAGCAACTCCCTTCCACACACCCAACCGCAAGCCAACAGACTCACGCAGTTCATCTTGGCCCCTGTCACCATCTAATAACTACTGATCTCTTTGCTGACTTCGTCAATCTTGGCTCTGCTCGACACAAGAACTGAAATGTCATCAGCATAGGCAGAATACCTGGCTGAGGTGGTAGCCCCAGGCAGGGAAATTCCACGCAGGACTGGATTCACCTTTAACTTGCGAATGAAAGGTTCCAATGCAAGAATGTAAAGCAAAGGCGAAAGCGGACAACCTTGACGAATGGTGCGAGATAATATGAAAGGCTTCGATCATACCCCATTCACCTCCACCAGCGCACCGGGAGTCACATACAGAAGTCAAATCCAGGTGCGAAAGTACGGTCCAAAACTGGCCGCCGAAAGAACAGCCTCCAGGAATCGATGGTCAACCCTATTGAAGGCCTTGGACTGATCTAAATTGATCAGTGTGTCTTCACTGTCAACTTTCTCAATGATATGAAGGCTGTCCTGAATAGTCCTACCCTTCACAACACAAATCTGTTTGGAGCCAATCAGACTAGACAGGACAGCCTGCAAACGGTTGGCTAAGATTTTTGCCAAAATCTTTAGCTCTGTATTTAACATAGTTAAAGGGCGAAAATTGCCTATCCCATCCCCACCGTTCTTGTCCTTGCATAGCAACTTGATCATACCCCTGGTGAAGTGCTGAGGTATAAACTCCTGCTTCATCCAGTTGTTGAAAATAAGTTCCCGCAAAGGAACAAAAAACGGGTGACTGCCTCAAGTAAACTTCATAGGGAAGACCATCTAATCCCGGAGATTTATCCCAGCCAACCTGTTTCAATGCTTCCCAGATTTCTGATGGACTCTCGCACCCAGCCAGTTCAGCTGCCTCAAGACAGGGGAATTCGGCTAAATAGGGATTGAACTGAGCAGAGCTCAGACCAGGCTCCCTGATGAAAAGTTCCTGAAAGTAATTACAAAAAGCCTCATATATGCAATATGTCACCAAGATTCATTCCGGGAGTCCTCTGCACGCAACTCAGCGGCCATATTCATTGCCTCAGAGGACATTCTTTTTAACCTAGCCCTAACTACCAGAGCTTGATCCTTCTTGATAAGCAAGGAGGACAACTCTGCCTTAGCTAAGGCTATTTCCCCACTATCATGGGATTTCACTGCCCAATCTACTTTTTGCACTAAAGCCGTTTGCACCGTTAATCTATCTAGATTGAGTCGACAGCTAAAACCAGCAGCAAACGTTCTAATTTTTGATTTTAAATTCTCACCTGGCATTCCCAACAACTGCTCGCATCAATTCCATTTGTATCATTAGTAGCAGCTGGTCCCGGAAATCCTGCTCACCAAATAGTGAGCAGTTTAATTTCCAGTATCCAGCCAACCTAACCTTAGGCTTATCTATGTTCACATGGACCCGGACAAGCCTATGGGCCATATAAACTATATAATGAAAACTTGGACACCCTAAGAGCCCTACATCGACTCTCCTAACTAAGACTCGGTCGAGGTAGCTAGAAATAGCCCCAGTATCCAAGCTGCCACTATTTGTCCAAGTCCAAACTACCTCCTGAGGGTTCTCATTCCAGTACTTAGCAAACCTGTCAATAAAGTCCCGAAATGGTTTCACATCTCGGATGTAAGTACCTGAATTTGGCCCTATATGATCTATATTGGGGTCAAGGACAGCATTCCAATACCCCGTTAAAGCTACCCAACAAGACGTCATCAAAAACGGCTAGATCTGCTGAACCAAAGGAGGCCGCTCAGAATGGACATTGGGTGCATAAGCCCCAATGAGATGAAGAGCCTTATCCTTTATGGTAACATCCAGCATGCAAAGCCTGCCTGCCGGATCTGTGAAGACAAGAGTACACGCAGCCTTCAAAGACTTGCTCACTAGCCAAGAGACACCTCGCGAATGACCATCAAAACATGCTGAATAGAGGGAGAACCCTCTAGACAGAATGTCCTCGTACTGCATGAGGGAGTGGGACTGTTTGTGTCTTTTCCCATTAGGGCTTCATTGGGATGAGGACCTGATGCCCGAAGCTTCCCTGTAGCCTTACCAACAACCTACAATTCCCCTTTTTCCTCCTCCACAACTGCACTAACGGCAGGCGTAGGCTTTTTGGGTAGTGGGGGGGGGGCCGTGAGATGGGCCCAACTGGGGGTTTTACCACACCAGTCCTGGCTGTTGGCATGCCCATTACAGGCGAGATGGAAACAACAGACTCGGGGCCCCAGGGGAATTTGGGTCAGAACTCCAGAGGCCTTCATCTCTGGGCAGGAAAAGGACAGGTGACCAGTCTGTCTACACTTCCAGCAAGCCGGTCTTCGACCTGTTACTATGATCGGCATCTTCTAGCCCTCAACATCCAGGCAGTTGGGGATGGAGATGAAGGCCTTTCAGTCTACCATCAATTCAAAACTCCCTCCCCCGTTCAGATCGTCGGAGGATGCATTGAGTATCTGGCCAAATTGGCACAGATAAGCAGCCAATTGCTCACCGACAATCTGAGTAGGGACCTCATAAACTGAAACATTGGTCTTATGCCTGCCTTGATATTTGGTCCTCAATATCAGATCTTTTGTAATTAGGTCCTGAGTGCACACTGCTTCATAGTTGGCAGGCATGGGTAACAGTATGTCCCACATGAAGAAGCCTTTGCCTTTAATGACAATTTGTGGTTTAATCCCCAGGGACATCAATGACTTTATGACAGTGTCTTTAGTGGAGCAATAAATTTTGTGCGAACGCTTGTCAACCACAAAGACCAACACAATTCTTTTTTCAACCTTCTGTAGCTCCTCAAGATTTGTCAAGAGCCCATCTTTTATAACAAGATGGGCGTATCTTTTAGCTTTCTCAAGGAACTCCGTAATGTTGATACTGCATTTAGGAGGAGACGACCAGCAAGAGAGCGTCACCCCGACCGCTACATTGTCATCTTTGTCTGTTCTCGGTTGTTTTCTTGAAGTGTCTTGGCTTGTTTCTGCTTCCATAATTTTTTCTTTTGGATATTTTGGCCTGATTTGGCCTCCATACTTTCAGCTGGAATATGAGAATTTTCGCACTTTTCTTCAAAATTCTTTTCTTGAAATTTTTGGCCATTATCGGCCACCATACTTGTTGACGCTTCATTTGAAATATCTAAAGTTATTTTCTTCCAATTTATCAGGTGGCTCAGTCTTTTTTCTTTGTCCCAAATAAGTTTTTTACATTCTTCTTGGGAACCATTTTTTAATACACTTAAAGACTTTCTTATAAATTTTTTTCTTTTACAAAAATAAAGTATAAGGAAATAAAAGGATAAATAAATCACTAAAACAAATACAATAAGACAGTTAGACGTGCAAAATAGACAAGAATAAAACATTGAACTTTAAAAAAAGGCGGACAAAATTAATATACAAAATAATTTCAAAAAAAAAAATCGAGTTAAACATACGAAAAGGAATAAAGATACACAAAGAAATTCAGACAACAATAAATAATACAGTAATAGGACTAGAAAACAAAAGAAAATACAAAACTAACAAATCACAAAAACAAATATGGCTGCTAAAAATACCAAGTCTGGCCATTAACGAAAAAAAAACAAAAATGGACAGATTAGACAAAAATTACAAATACAAGAAAATTAAAACAAATATGTACAGAAAATATTTCACAAGTACAACACAGAAGACTTAACAAATATTTAAAAAGGGAAAACAAAAAACAACAAAGAACGGTATAACACGTAATAACATAAACAAACAAAAAATAAAGTCTGACATAAATAAAAAAAATGATAAACTTTAGCAGGGGATTACAGAAAATTAAAAAGGCAACATGAAATATAAAATATTAATTGAAAAATAAAAGAAAATCAAAAATCTAATAATAAAAGAATGAGAGGAGAAAAAGGAAAAAATAGGGAGGTTAAGAAATTGAAAAAGAAAAAATCGAAAAACTTCAAAAATCAGTTCAAAATTGAAATGTAATAAAGTAAAATAAAAATAGACTTAACAGAAACAAGTGAAGTTCACAAAATAATCCAGGTAAATGTATCACAAATATTGACATGGCAAAAAACAGGTCAGTATAAGGTCTGAAAAAGACAGCTTGCTAACCATTACACCACCTTGAGGTGCCCCCAATGTTATTCTTATATTCTTCTAAGAGTGTGGACCAGATGATAGGTGAATTTATTTACTCATATTGAAGGGAAAAAAAAAAAAAAAAGTAGTTCAGAGTTTCAGGCGGAGATGTTAGAAATATAGTCTTGAAGTAGATTTTAAAGAAATAGGAAACCCAATCCTAAACAGGAAATAAATTAGAATATATTTTCAGATATCGTTCCTGAAAGAAATACTCCATTTCCAAGCCAATTTGTGACTATAAAAATATTTTTTAAGAATTGAAAGAAAACCTAAATTCATAACTTATTATTTAAAATATATAATACCTAAATTAATCACAAACTAAAATACTTACATAATAAAAAAAAAAAAAAAATTCATCATTTACTTACTTTTGTTTTAGGCATTAAATTACATCACAGCCTCCTCCCTCTTTAACCTAGACTTCTCAGTTAGCTTAATGTATATTTATGAGCATTCTTAAGTTTAAAAATTTTGCAAAACTAACATGTTTTTTACTTTTGTTTAAAATAACTTGTTGCAAAATAAAATTCTTACATTTGCGAGAACAAAACATGTTTGCTAAGATAAGTTTTCCTTGTGTCTTTAATCATATATATATATATATATATATATATATATATATATGGTTTGATTGTGGTTAAAATAAATTTTTTTCTGAATTATTTATTAAACAGAGACCTACAATCTTTATTTTGTCATTATCTGTAATGGTAAAACCATAAATTAGTAGAATAACTTAGAAAGTTAAGTTCTAATCCAGAATTAAAAGAAATGAAGAAATTCTTAACAATCTCCTCAAAGTGCCAACATTCTATTGAAATGCTCAATTTTGGTACTTCTATGAAATTCTCTATTATTTTATTACTTAATACCACAATGTTCTTGGAATTTTAAGAGAAACACTTAAGGTTAATCTGTTCTAAAAAAATTAATTTAAGAAAAAAAAAAACTTCAGTTGCTTACAAAACTGAACTCTTTCCATTGCTTTTTTTTTTTTTTTCCTAATTTTTTTCAGATGTATAATCTATTTTCTTTAATAAAAATAAAAATTATTCAGAAAATGGTGACACAGAAAAATGATACTAGCTGCACTCACTATTCTATTTTCAGCAACTTCAGTAACATAGTTACTTTATATATACACTAGTGATTTCCACCAATCCTTTTCCTGTTGATCAATGAAATCCACATGTTGACCTGACTCCTAGTGTTTATTGCATGTTTTTATTTTCAGTTGAAGAGAGAAAATAGCTGTAAAATTGAAAGCTAACCTTGTGATACATAATGAATAGAAACACTATATCTAAAGTGAAAACAGAGAAAAAATGCCAAGTATGGAAGAAGTGTTATTCATTACACTTGATTGGTTAAGGCTTTTTTTTTTTTTTTTTATATATAATCAAATTTACCTTATGCAAGGTAGTAAAGACCAAGTATTACTGGGTGTGAAAGAACTAGAAAATGGAAACATTAAGGAGCGAGAACAATAGAAGAGGAATCAGGAAGACGGGAGATAATGATTGACACTTCATCTAAATTTTTGACAGTTCCACAAGCAAGAAGTGAGTTAAAAAAAAAAAAAAAAACACTATTAGCATAGAACTTAGACATTTAGCCAATTCAACTGCAACATTGATAGCAATCTTGTACTGTGCTTAAATTCAAAAAATCTAGGTACCATAGCGAAGAGCTCACCTGAACAATTACTATGAAAATATGGTTTTGTTTTTGTTTAGTGGTATATCAACACCTCTATCAAAATCTAAATATTTGGTATGAAATTTTTTTAACTAATTAATCCATAGGTTGGTGGGGGAGAAGAGGTGTATTCATATCTTTTACAAAAGGTGTATATAATGGACCCAACTGGAACTTGGCTCTGATTAACAATTCCAAGCCATTATCCATTACACCACCTGCACAGCCAAGCTTACAGCACCTGGCATTTCTAAGTGGTCACCTGTCCAGGTTTCTAACCAGGCTTGATGTTGCTTAACTTCAGTGATCCTACAGGAACTGGTGTTTCAATATGATATGGCTGTAAGCCATATCATATTGAAACACCAGAATAACCAGAATAACCAGAATAACACTTCTTTGAGATGAGTCCTAAATAAGAGACCATTGCTGAAAAGTGCCAAAGTATGAGTCCACTTGTTGAAACAACTTTTGGAATTCATATGAAATATTCTTGTTTTCATGAAAATCTTTCAGTAATTGACACAGAACTTAACTTCTGTAGCATGTTAAAATTTGATCATATTTGACTTTTCAGTAAATCCATCTGTAAATAATCAAGTTACAGGTTAAACTTTTTACTTTCATCTCTTGCTAAGTAATTCAGGTATTATAAAAAATAAAAAATTGTATATGCTAACATGTTAAAACTGTTGAGTGATAAGGTGACTAGTAAATTTTGTTTTAATAGTGTCTCATCAGTGATTTTTCTTTTCTTCTTTATTTCTCCTTTATATGTCAATACTTGAGCAAAATAGTAAATGTTATTTGTACTGCAAAGTGAATTTAATGCAAAAACTTGGCCTGACACAACCCATTGTTGAGTTATGTCTAAGCACACTTATCAATAGGCACACCTTTTTATTGCTCTGATATTTAAATCGTTTTGTGATTTACACCGTTAGCTCACGTTGTTCCACACAAAGATTTTCTTATAAAGAAAGGGAAAAAAAAAAGAAAAAAAATAGTAATTTTTATAGTTTTATCTTTACTTACTTAATTACTCTCCAACTAGATTGTAATATCATCTGGTGTCTATTTATCCCACTCAAGTTGAATATTGATTAGGCTCACTACAGAAATATATTAATGCTGTAATAATACAACATTTTTCTTAAAAATCTTTATTTTTCGTACTGGTATATACTATCATTCCAAAATCTAAATTTTAAAGAACATCTGACCCCAAGGTTTAGGCTAAGATTTTTTAGTATATTTTGTTTCATGTTTCAAATATTGCTGTTATTAAGAATACAGAATATAAACATTAGTTTTTTTTTTTTTTTTTTCTAAAATCTATATTGATTGAAATAGTTTCTCTAAATAGTTTGGGCAGAATTGAGATTTTTGTGTTTTTACAGCTTACCAACTATTTGTGGGTCATTTACAGCTGACACATGGTTTATTTAACCCATAGATGGTGATGGGTTAGATTCATACCTTTTCCAAGGGTATTTGCACATAAGTGAATTTAATTAACCTGACTAAGATTTGAACTCTCCACTTTCCCATTACACTGCCCACACCTCCATCTTCAGGCAGAAGCATAGATACTAACCAGTACATATTTTACAAATTTTCAGGCAATGCTTAACTTTTATACTTGCAAATAAAAACTGTATCAAAAGGACTTTTTTTCCCCAATTGACACTGCTATTAATGTATATGATCTAAACAATGTATATTTACAAGATTATAAAAATATTTATGGTGATAAATTACATTCAGCAGCAAGGCTTCTGATCAGGAGGTTGGATGTTTCGAGGCGTGAGGAAACACCTCTAAATTGCTGTTGTTTTCAGGTCCACCATGACCCAGGGTCGTGGCAACTGTTACAGTTCCAGCTATAGGCAAATAGTGAACTCACAAAAAAAAAAAAAAATACTATGAAAGTATAAAAATACAAGCAATACATTTTATCTTTAGCTGAAGGCATACAATTACGTTCAAAATATATTTAGCTGAAGTCATAAATATTTTGAACACAATTTTATATTTTAGTCTTAAATAACCCATAGAGGTTGAT
Source organism: Acanthosepion pharaonis (assembly GCA_903632075.3). Classification (NCBI taxonomy): domain Eukaryota; kingdom Metazoa; phylum Mollusca; class Cephalopoda; order Sepiida; family Sepiidae; genus Acanthosepion; species Acanthosepion pharaonis. The sequence goes on along the minus strand of CAHIKZ030000724.1, from coordinate 2,179,478 downwards.
ATGCTGCTAAACAAAATCGACCAACATGAAAATATGTGAACAAACTACAATGTGACATTCTTTACCATTTTATAAATAAATAAATAAATATGGAAACTTTTTTTTTTTTTTAAATTAAATATTCATAAATTATATGTGAATCAACTACAATGTAATATTTACTATTTACCATTTTAGGAATATGAAAACAATTATTTTTATTCATAAATTTATAAAAAATATCTATGAGTAAGAAAATTTAAATGATTTTTCCAGACATTCTACATTTTCTTCTCAGATTGTTATATTTTGGATTACTTCATTTTATTTTTTCATGAGGAATTTCAAAATTTATAATTAATTTATATAGGTGTTAAAGTATAAACAAATACAAGTGTTTGTTTAATAATTAACGTACTTTTAAAATATCTGCATATATACAAAGGGGTGATGAAAGTTGCTATACTTTAATCAGATAGATTTTGAAAAATGCACTGGATCAATTACATTAATATTCGTGTGTGTAAATATTCTCAGATGGAGTGTATCTGTTGAAAAAACGAGGAAAACTATACTTAGTTTTAGCTGACGGACATGGCAAACAATTTTATTTTGCAATAAGTATATATTTAGCAGTTACTCAAATTTTTAAAATTCAAGAACACTCATAAATATTCAACAGGTTAACTAAAATGTCTAGGCATTTAGACCTTAGATTGTTATGTGTGTAAGTGAATATAATGAACCCAATGGGAATTAGAACTTTCCTCTCTGATTTCCAATTCTCGGCTACTATCTACTGCACTAGCCACACATCCAACCAATTTTTCAATGTGATATGACTGAAAGCCAAGTGGTGGGGATCGGAAAATTGTATTCATTCATCTGAGCTCGAACACAAACTACTTGTACTGGCGGGGGGGCATATACTGTAAGTTATTAATTCTCACCTGGTCCTTTATGTTGTTTATCTTGTTAGTTTAATGGAAAAATTTAACAGCCACTCCAAAACATTTTCAAACTTTTTTTTTTTTTTTTTTTTACAATTTACTGTCCTCTCCAAAGAATACAAAAATCATTGCTTGGGAGATTGGAGGCTTTGAGGAGTGTGGAACCACCTCTTAAATTCTGTTATTCTCAAATCCACCCTGACCTGGGGTGACAGCATCTGTTATGGTCCTAGCTATGAAGGAAAAAAATAGATACCCCCCCCCCCCCCCCCCCCCCAAAAAGAAAAATCAAAACACTAAGAAAGTATGAAAATACATTTTATAGTAAAAAATACCTACAGTCAATTATGTGCCATGCAGGATACACACTTAGGCGATCATGTATCTTTCAATACATGGCTGATGAGGCAGATTTTTTTTTCCCCACAGTAGATTGCCATTTCTTTCTGCAATAGACCAGTTGCCTTCCAAGGCTATAGAACAGTCTGTCCTGCTATTTACCCATAGTTGGTGGGAGAGGAAGAGGATTCATACCTTTCCCAAGGGTATTCCACGTAAGTGAATGTAATGGATTTGACTGGAGTTTGAACTCAGTTCTCCAATTCTTCAATCCAAGCTGCTACTCACTACATTTTTATAAAAAAAATTACCAGCAATACATTTTATCATCTACAAACTATATATCTAAAAAACATAGGTTTACACTGAAAGTATACAATTATGTACAAATTATTTGTAGCTGAAGACCTAAAATTGCATTCAAAATATTTAGATTTCAGCATTAAATAACGTATAGAAATGTTGATATGCCACTAAACTAAAACGACTAAGCCAAACCCAAACAGATCATTTTAAATAACTTTGAACAATGTGTGGGAAAGAGAGACAGTACAAGTAAATAAATCTACTCCTGGTTGCCGCTTGTAAATAGGAATAACTTGGATAAGCTAATGTGAAAAGATTAGATAGCAAAACTAGGGAATTTGGATTTTACTAATCTAGTACTCCTCTCCCATCACTGCTACTTAAAGTAGCATTCACTATTTTTTAATTTAATTAAAAAAAAATATCTTGAGAAATCAAGACTTGAAAAAAAAAAAATTTAAAGAAGCCAAAAAAAAGAAAGATGGAAGTCTGGATGTTTCATCCAGGATGAAAGGTTTGAAAGAAGGATGTTCAGCTTAAAGAAAACACAATTATCTTAAAAGTGCAGCTGGCTTTCTCAATGGGCTGTGTGACGTAAGAATTGGAGAAACAAAACTACCATGAGATGGTAACAAAATAGATAAAAACTTGACACGTGTTTTGTAGACAAAAGGATTGTTTTTTGTCAACCTTTATATTTTATTTATTTTTTTCTTTTTTAATACTCTATCTATGAGATAGGTAATTCATGTAAAATACAACAGCTGCTATAGGTCAGTATTGTGTGGGTTGATAGAAAATGAACACTGGAAAAATTACAGTTTGACCAGATAACTGGTTGAAAAAATCTAGTGGAGGTACCCAACTAATAGGTACATGAGAACAAAAGTAAAATTTTAAGAAGCTTGGAAAATGATAAATTAGGGATTTGTTTATAAATCAAAATACAACTCCCCAATCATGCCAAGGTATCTCAATAGTAGCAAGTCAATTTTGATCCTGCAAGCATTTGTAACCTGGTTACTAGAGACAATACTGCAAGATACTTACTGCCCAAGAAGTTTTGGTCAACTGAAGAAAATTTTACCCGGCTTAACAAGTTTCTATTGTGCAAATTATCTAATCTAGTGGAAGAATTAGAGATTAGATTTTGGTAATTAACTTTCTCTGAAAGCCTGAAACCAAAGTTGCCTGACTGAATTATTGAACAGTCTGCCACACCAATCAAGGGCATTGTTGGTTTATGTTCTAAATGATGCTGACACTTATTAACTTAAAACCTGGCCATAGTTAGGATAGACCAGCGAAATGTGAGTCATTAAACAGATAACTGGTAGCCACAAAAAAAAATAAACTTGTATTCTTTCTACAAGCAAAACTTATCAGTTCAAATTACCCAATTTTACTCCCAAGATTTGGCTTGACACATGGTATGATTTTTCAGGAAGTCACTTTCTTGATTAATCAACCATGATGAAATTTGTGCCCTAATCACAAGGTCAGAACATTCTATTCTCTAACTCAGCCACCTGCTCAGAATTTAAGGGTAGTTCTAGATTGGTAGCAGGGTCTCATTTTACAGTTGAAATGGCTAGATAAAACTATAAGGGAAATATTGTACTGAACCAATTTCATTTTGGGAAGGGCTCAAATTTTTCTGGGCTTGAATCATCAGAATTTTACCACTTGAAAACCCACCCATATTAATTCCTGTCCTTTTCCTGTCATTCAAAGTGAATGACCTTACTGATAAATCCACTATCATATTGTACATTCCATGTACCATTTCTATAAATACTTTCATGGTAATTGTTCTAATGAGTTTTCTTATTTGGCACCTCAACTTTACAAATTTAAGTGCAGTACTAGATTGGAAGCTAGGTCTCATTTTACAGTTTAAATTGCTTGATGTACCATAACTGAAAGTTTCTTCTCTTGCACGTCTCACTTGTGAAACTCTCTTCTGACTTTTTGATTCCCAGTCAACTTTAATATTCAAAATCAATTGTTAATTCATGTTCTTTTATTGTTTTCTCTCTTTAATAATGTTTTTTTTTCTTTCTTTCATACTCGATAACCTCTTGTGTCTTAATAATGACACTTTATTGACTTGCTTCAGGTGAAATGAGTAAAATAAATATGATATAAAATATAATATTTTGCAGTGGATCATAATTTATAAGGATATAAGAAAATTCATATAAAAATGGATCAAACTGCTTTGAAACCAAGTTTCAGTAACTTGTTTAAAGCACAAGATTGAGTTCAATTATATTTTCTCTCTTATTACTATACATGGGTGGTGGAGGGTGTCTAAATGCAATTTCCATTCTTTTTTCAATTCAATCTCTGAATTTCTTTTATCATTAAATTATTTGTTCTACACATATTAATAACAGTTTATTCAATTTTTTTTTTTTTTAACTCAGTTCTAAAAACAGGTAGGATATTGTATGAAGTGTTGTTTATTCATTTGATGGCACTTACATGAAATAAATTTGCATTTCACAGAGTCACTACAGCCAGTTGAAGACTGACAATTTTTTTTTTTTTTTTTTTTTTTTTTAACTCAAATAAATAAATCTTAACCTGTTCAAGTTAATGACATTTAATCTAATCTACAGACCAGAAAGAATGTACTATTAAAAAGAATTTTTTTTCTTTACTATTTTAAAAAAGAAAAAGAAGGTGAGCTGAAATGTTTTTGGCTTGACCAAGAAGTGATTCAACAAACCATCCTGGTTCTGACAATAAACTACATCTGGCAACAAGGTCTCTGATCAGGAGATTGTAGGTTTTGAAGAGCATGGGACCACCTGCTGTCCCCCCCCCCTCCGGTCCACCCTGACCTGGGGTGTAGCAGCTCTGGGCAAATAGTTCAACCCTCAAACTGAGGTCAAAAGACTATGAAAGTATAAAAGTACATTTTTATAATAAAATAAGTCAATATATTTTGTAAATGAAATTATTAATGCTCCCAAGAAAGTTTAATTTCGGCATTAAATGACCCATATGGAATTGATATGCCACAAAAAAAAAAAGAAGCAGTTCTATTTGGACAGATTTTTGGGAGTGGCTTTTATTGAGAACTTTTCAGCATCCAGTTGTATTTTGTTTATTTATCTTAGATATAAGTCTGAACAAAACTTATATACACAACAAATAATATATGTAAAAAAAAAAAAAAATTAAAAGAAATTTAGAAGATATTAAAAATAAGATATTTAATCAAAGAAGGTGATCAGATAATTAATCCTGGAAAAAGACTGACAAAGGCCCTTGACGACATACAATTTTTTTTTTTTTTTTTTTTTTTTTAACGCAAATAAATAAATCTTAACCTGTTCAAGTCTAGAGTTAACCATCATCTTCCCCTCCTATCCACATAAACTAGCCCTTAATGTGGCGCCTGGGCCTTGTACTGGGTGAACCTTACTGGAAAAAAAAAAAAAAGATACAAAGGAGCAAAAGTTAACTTATTTTTACAAAAATCTCCCATGTTTACAGTCACATTAAGCTGGTCCTCATTCAATCACTCAAGTTAAACAGTATCAATCCCAGTAACTAGATATGGGAAAACTGTGTTGTGTATGTGGCTGCCAACAATCTAAAGAATACTTTGTTTTTAAAAAAAAACATAATGGGTTCATACCCCCCCCCACACACACACACACACCAAAAAAATATAAACTAGCACTTTGATGTAGTGTAATGGTTAGCAAACATGTCTTGCTAAATCAATTACAATTGTGTAGTGAATTCAATCCTCACTGGGTGCTCTATACTCGCAGCCTTGTGTTACATCTAAATTACAAAGGTCTCCCACATGAAGGATATTCTATTTAAAGAAAATCAAAAATTTATCACAATTTGTCACATTTTTGTTTGAATAATTTTCAAAGGTAGAAAACACGTTAATTGATATTTGTGGTTCCCCCAAAATTTTTTGTGTTGCCCCCCCCCATCCTTGTGTACTGCCCTCACCCACATATTAAGACATGCCTTATTCATGGTATTAGGTATACTGCAAATTAAAAACAAGCACTCTAATGCTGTATCTACAGATATAGTATGTCGTTCAAACATATAGCAGGACAAGAACTTTCATTGCAATATTTGTGGAGAGACCCACACAACATTGGTTTCTGCTGTGGAGACCATGTCTTATTCTTTCCAAATTGCGTTCTTAGTAAAATTAAGGCCAATTATAACAAAATGCTGTAGTAAAACATAAGGATATATATATATATACACACACACACACACACACCCCCTACAGACTTTGGATGCAACTGACAAAATCTGCTGTGAAAAACTTCCAAATTGCCAGTGATATATTTCAAAATTTGCTGACTTAGCAGAATGAGTCATATTTGTTCTGAAAGCAGTGATTGGCTTTTCAATTGTGAACAAAGATGGGTGTACAGTATATATAGTACAATATATTAGCGTGTGCATGAGAAATCTATTTTTGTTGTTTTGATTAATATATCTATATTAAGTATATATTTGATTAAGGGATATATACATGTTTATAGTATTTACATTATGATCATAATTAGTGGTAGTTACTACAGCAGTTTTAATAATCCCTTCCCATCTATGGATAATCTGCTTTAACGGACCACACCATCCTCCTATTAGTCCTTTGACGAGAGGTTTGTGTGTGTGTGTGTGTGTGTGTGTGTATATATATATATATATATATATATATATTTTTTTTTTTTTTTTTATTTTTTTTTTTTACAGTAAAAAAAAAAATTAACTCAACATAGAGATAGTCTATTGCAAGCCATTCTGTGTGTGGCTATCATCCGTCTCGGAGCATTGTTTTAAATTTATTTTCCATGTTAGTCCTCTTCTGCTAGATGACTTGTTAATGAGAATAGGTTTGTGTTTGTTTTGGTGGGGGCGTAACATATCTTATCCCGGTCTGGGGTTGAAGTTTATTTATGGCCAGAATCTTTGTTGTTTGTAATATCAGTTCCTACTATAGGGTGTTTCTTATACAGGCTCCAAATATGTTTTTCTGGGATTCACAGTAAATAGTTTTTGTACTATAGATGTCCAATATTATTAATAAGTGATGGGAAATTTCATTTTAAACGCGTTACGATTAATGTAAATTAGTTGAGTAAATTAGTTAATGTAAAATAAATGGTTTTTGAAAAACCATTTATTTTACATTCAACATCATCACTTGATAAGACACCAGAGGTGTTGAAACAAAATGGCTATTTTTGTAGTGATTTTATAATATATTTATGTTATAATTTTTTTTAAATAAATAATTATATCTGCTCTACTCTGTATTGAGCACTCTTTTAAGAATAGTAATTGTTGGTTATTGGAATTCATTCCATATACACCAATTATATACTTGGAGAGATATATATATATATATATATATATATATATATATATATATATATATAAAACCAATTTATTTTAATATTTTATCTCATTTAGTAGTATAAAAGCAAATTTATGTCTTTTCTGTAATGTTGTCTTCTGTTTAAGTGTGAAAAATGTGTCTGGTGAATGTATATCAGTTTCTCAACATCAGGCTTGAAAGTTCTAAGAAGTTGAAGATCCTAATGTTCAGTGTTTTTTTCAGTCTGTTCCTTTGTTTGGAAAGTGGGTGACAGCACTAAAACCTTGTTCCACTATGATGTTGGGAAGGCAATAAAGTAAATTCTTTTGTTCCACAGTGCTGGGTAGCTATCTGAAATGTCTTTTTGTAACCAAAATTCTTGATATGAATTTTTTTTTAAACTTTGGCCTCAGCTCAATATCATTTTGGCGTGAAATCCGTTCTTCCTTCATAATCCGTCTCCTCGTTGCTTATATCTAAGAATGGAATTACCCAGTCTAGTATCTCAAGCAAAAAATAGATCCTAAAACCTGTCAGACATGTCTCTGTGCTGATCATCCAGGTGTGCTTAATATAGTTGAAGGTCAATCTGGAATATTGTCCTCTATTTCAGTAAGGCTTGGAAACAGAAAGTGTTTACAATGGGCTATGTTACACTTGAATAACTCTGTTATACAAAAAAAAAAAAAATGAAGAGGGCTGATTTGAACCTGATAAGTTTGATTTAATTTGCTTGCAGTTGTTAAATTAATTTCATTGAACTTGGTGAATGTATTAGACCAGTAAGCAATGTCATGTAATGTAAGAATTTGAATCTTTGAAGAATTCAAAAACTGTGTTAAAAAGAGAATACAAAAACTTCAATACTTTCCCTTTGATAGTCATCTAACTTCTGTGTTCAACAACAGACATTCAAAATTTTCACCATTCTCATGGTAGAATTGTTGAAACAGTTCTGAATTAAGAAACATGCTTTTATTTTATTTATTTCTCTGCTCAGTGATTTGTAAAGTTGACCACTTAGGTTTTTAGTGGCCAGATGTTGCCTGTGGATTCTAAAATGACTGCAAACCCGCCATGTTTTTAATACCCACCAGGCTTGGTACTGCCTACTTTGGAAATCATTGATTTACATTTATGTTAGTCTTAATTGATTGACGTTTGCAATCATTTTTGATGAGAGAAAACAGAATTTTATCAAACTGATTTCTGTTTCCTAAGTCATTCTCTTTCATTCTTCGCAGTACCACCTGCTGATAATAAATAATTATTATAAAAAAAAAAAAAAAAGCCATTATGGCTTTTACAAGCATGGTGTTTTGAAATCAAACTTCTTGTTAATGTTGAAGGAATAGTTTTAATTGTTTGATGGAACCTTGGTCTGCTTAACCATTAGTCTGTTGCTCTATTTACTGAGGTAAAACTCCAGATGTTTAACACGTTTAAGGTTTGCAACATTCTGAAAATATCCATGATCTGAAAGCACCAACAGGTTTCATTTTTACAAGGTAAGTGGCTTTTTATTTTAGTTAATTTGCTTGGGGTTTGAAAAATATTAGCAAATGTCAAGAATTTTGCTCAGGTTTTCTGTAAGCTCAAAGGTAGTGATTGGATTTAATTGTTCCAAAGCAAAAATGTATGATATAATTCCTCATGTTACTTTAATCTAAACTCTATATGATGACATATACAATCCGAGCTCTTTAATCCGTGGTCTGGGACTTGTATCAGCTGCCATTGATTCATTGAACAAGGGCAGCACCACACATTGCTTACAACTTTCTGCCGTAGCATAGTGTTTGGGAAGCATTAATTATTATACAGTATGTACACTATTATTTCCTGTTTGAGCTACAGGTACCTATAAGCCTACTACAGTATAGTAATAAGTATATATTATTTTGGGATTTTAGGCTTTCTTTTTTTTAGACTTTGTATTGTATAAAACAATAAAAACCTTATTTGGAATCATTAAGGGTTGTTTTATTTTCTGCTTAAGCTTTGTCTTACCTTTTGATATACACAGCAATATAGATGCGAAAGGAGCTGGCATCACTGTGTTTTTCTCAAAAGAGTGGATTTATACCAAAAAATATAAACCTAACAGTAAAAAAATAGCTGAAACTATAATATTGCATAAAAAAATAAATAGTTGATACCATATAATTCAGGAAAAAAAAATTTAAACTTTATGAAATATAACAATGTCTTGGCTTTAAATAACCCATGAGAGGGTTGATAAGCCATAAAACAAAACAACTAACCAACATAGGAGTGATTTCTGTCATCTGATATTTTGTGTGGTCAGGCAGTGGCCTGATCCCAAGAGTGTCAGCTTAAAGAGATCAGATTGTACTAATTATAACACTTCTGAATAGTATATTTAGAATGCAGATGAAAATATTCACTCAGGTTGTGCTGATGATTAAAAAAAATGTTAAGTCTGGATGGTTTAATTTTATTTGGGCTTAAAACTCATTTAAAAAAAAAAAAATCTAAATCAGTTTCAGAACATTCACTGCTGCTCTGCAGATTTGCCACATACAGTGTAACACGGTTTGTCACTGGGGGATGGATGCCTTACTGTGTCAGTAAAGTCTCATCGAAGACGGTTTCTCATGGATGTTTCTCACACAACTGGAACTTAGCAATATATATTGTACATTCTGAAAATTGGATCTCATCTGAAAAGAAAATTCTTCCAAAGACGCATCTGACAAGGAATTCTGAGTATCTTAACAGAATTACAGAAGTGCCCAAATCTTCCATTCTTGGAGGTGATTTTACAAGCTTATTTTTATAAATACACATTCAGATGAATGTGATTTTAAAAATTGTTTTATTAAGTGTAATTATTTTTCATGAAATAAAATATTCAAATTTTACAGCTGTTTTGTTTGTTTTTCTTTTTTTTTCTCTCTTATTTTTTCAACTGATACATTTTTTTTCTTTTCATATTCCCCAAAGGAACACTTTTGTCCATTCAGCATATTTTAAAATTCTGACAGGATAATGCCAGAAAAATTTAATATAGAAATAATTAAAGTCGTGGGGCAGCTGCCATTTTTTTTTTGGGGGGGGGGGGGAATACTTCAGTCGGTATGAAGTTACTATGACTTTGAAAACAGGCATTTTTTTTTCTTTCTGCATATATAAGCTATTGCAATAATTTTAAAATGATTACTTCAGGAAATTATATGAGGAAAAAGAAAAAAAAATGGAAGGAGTGGAGATATATACTTGCATAGCATGCAACTTTTGAAGACCTAATTTTGTAGCTAATTTTAAGGCAATTATATCATATATGAGATATAAAATTAGTGTAAGTACTGTTGGCCCTGGTACACCATTAACCAAACTATATATCTATTTACTGTAGTCAAAATGTACAGCTGTATTTAAAATAAACATGATTTTAATAAAACTGTTTTACTTGACTTTATCCAATAATAATGCATATAATATTTACATTATCATCATGTTATAAAATACAAACGTAGCAAATATGCATCTTTTCCATTGTTTTACCTTTATAAAATGTTTAGCTCTTTCTCATTTGGTTATTTATGGCTGAATGCATTTACGCAACAAGTATAGCATTACTAACGATAATTTTATCATTCTTATTTACTTATTTAACTAGAAAATGGGATAAAGAGGTAGAGGGAAAGAGGTTAGTCTATTGTAATTTGGTCTCTCAAAAACAACGTCGCATGATACACAAGATAAAAAATGATTTTATTATATACAAGTGAAAATTCGGGGATCACGATACACAAGTATATACAGGATACATATATATTCACACAATTGCCTATATAAAATATATATTAGATGATTTATGTGAGTAAATGTTTGTCACTTAGCTGATTGATGTTACCTTCAGCATAGAGACTCCAGAGTTTCATAAATGGAGATGTTTGTCCACTCATCAATAAGTATCAGCAATTTAGTGCTTATATTTGGTGGGGGGGGGGATTTTATCCTTTTATGCGTATTTAGTACTGGGTAAGTTTTAATCTGTGTTTATGTTTGCATTTGTGCAGCCATGCGCATGTCTGCAGATGTGTATTTGTTTGCATGCACTCATTTGCATGGATGTGTAGGAAGTTGTGACCATTTTGCACCTTTTCTTTGTTCTTTTTTTTACAATTTACACTCATTTAGCTTTCTTTTTCCAACTGCTGCTGAATTTGTCTGGGTTTGTTCCGTCTCTAGAGATGTGACCAATTTTTATTTTTATTTATGGGTATTCTGTTTTTTTTTTTTTTTTGTTTTTCTTCCTTCATTGTTTTATATTTCTGTTAATACTTGCCTTCAGCACATGGATACATCTGCATAAAATGCTTGCTTGTACACTAATTTTGTGTTAATTACGTTTTACTGGGTGCCTATCATGAGCAATAAACTGGGTGTGGAATTTTTGGCCTGATGCTTTTCCAAGTACGTAAATGCCACAAATATTAAAAAAATGTAGAAATGGAAATCTGGTTAAAAAAAAAAAAAATGGAAGGCTCAAATTTTGGCAATCCCATCATGCCTCAAGACCAGTACAGCTTGATTTAAATATACCCATTCCTATCTGGAATGTTGGTGTCACCAAATCTTTCTTGATCTGATATTTACTCAAGAGTCATGGTTGACTCTGCCAGACTTAACTGTATATTGGTTATCATTGAAATGAACACTTTTGATTATTATTTATTTTATTTTTGTTGGTTGTTTCTTAATTTTTTTGCCATCCATTTCAGAATATTAATCTACATTTTTCTTTTCCTTCATTGTTTTTTCTCTTAATATTTGTGTGCTGAGATATATGCTTATGGAACTTATTAATTCAGCCTTTCCCAACCAGTTTAATTTAGAATATTTTTACCCACTGTTTTTTATCAATGCTGAAAAATTAAGTGTTAGCAGCCTAATTTTTAGTTGGTGGTAGACATCAGAACTCAATCATTATATAATATGAATTCTTTCCCATTTTTTTTTTTTTTAACAGGAGTAGATAGGCTCACCTATTGTTCAGTCTGCATTCCTTCCATGTCTATTGAACAGGAGTAAAGGTACATCCCTTGTTCTCTGTTCCAGTTATAGTTTACTGATTTTCTTTCTTTCCCTTACCAGAGTCACATTGATTTAACTGTCTTAACTCTTTGGTGATGAGACTAACCAATGGCTTTGATTTTTCATTATGAGGAAACCAGGTTGGCAGTTTGCTGCTTCTGACAGGTCATTAGGAACCTGTGCTCTTTAGTAGTGCTTAGAGAGGCTGCTTCAATTGGCAGCTGCATAAAATCAGGGCATCTGTAATTCCATGTTGCGCATGGGTAGGTGTCCCTGCATATATTTCTGGTCAACAACCCTGATGTTACATTATGCTCTGCTCTCAGCTACACACTGGCTGTTTTGTAATGCCATTGACAACAAATAGTGACAATTATGTTGATCTTTTTCCTCTCTCCTCAAAACATATCTCATGGAAATCACAACAAAGAGAGATAAAACTAAACCTGCTAACCCCCCCCCCCCCAAGTATTTCTTTCTCCAATATTTGCAGTATGCATTCCAACTTCGGCAGCATAGAATCCTTCCTCCTGGAATGGTCGCCAGAATATCTTTGCCCTTTGTGAAAGTATTTTGAATTCTTTAATTGCTACCAATGAATTCTTGTTTCCAGGATATCTTCCCATTTGCTGAAAAGATTTCAGCATTCACATATATATAACATCTAGGATAATCTGTTAGCTATCTCTTTTTCCTTTATTGCTCCCCCCTCTTCTCAAGACTGCAGTATATTAGATGCAATAGCTCACAGTATAGAAAAGGCACTTTCTTTTCATCTGTGATCTTTGGTGACTTGAATGCTTACCAGAGAGACGTGGCTGAAACATTCTAAAAGTACTGATGTTGCCAGCATACAGACATTAGATTTTTCCATTGCCCAACCCTCACCGAAATCATGGACTTCCCCACTCATTTCTCTAGCCAAATTGAACAACATACTTCTCTACTGCTACTCTGTTTCTTACCTCCTCTCTCCGCTCTTGCCAAGCTTAACAATACTGCCCTCTTGGTAACTTGGACCACTCTGTGCTAACTATTGATACTGCCTTCCAAACATCCATTAAACAGGAACCTTCTGTTCATAAGACCTCATTCCAGTACCAGCATGCTGTTTAGGACTCATTCCAGGATTTTCTTTGTGACACCCCTTGGACTGACATCTTCAACTTCCCAATTGAAAATTGTGCCACTGAAGTTTCTTGGGTCAAAGCTACCATGGACGTTTTCACCCCTTCTCAGAAATACTAGATGAAATTGCTATCCACTCCATGGCTCACACCAGCATGCTTGGCTGCCATAGCACACAGGAACCACTATTTCTAGCTATACCAGCACGACAGCTCTCGTCATAACAGGTGTCTATTTGTTACTACTTGAAAAATGTAAGCAAGTCCTCAAAGAAGCTAAGTCCCTGTTTACTGAGAAATGAGGCACTGTATAGTCACAAAAAATATCTGAGACCATCTTCAGGGTTTGCATATCTATGGATGTGTTAACACCATAAATTCAAAATATTTTTTTTACCTCTATGCAAAGGAGTTATGTGATTTTGTTTTGTTTTTTTGTTTTTTTGTAGTTGATTTTATTTATTTTGGGCCACAATTCTCTGATATAAAGGGCTTCCAGAATTTTAAGTTTTTTCTTATTATCTTGATAGAGCACTGATATATTTTCAACTAATATATGTCTCAACTGTGAATGTGGACATTAAATGTTCTGAGATTGAACTATGATCATTTAAGTGAAATGTAAGCCTTCTTGTCATTGTTATTGTCATAAAACCAACATGTGTATTAAGATTTTATCAGAGATGCAATCTCCTAAAGTAGATTTAAATTAATATATGATGTTGGTCTTTTGTAAGATGCAGGTTGAAAGATTATAATGTAAATACTATAAACATGTATATATGGTATAATTAATATATACTTAATATAGATATATTAATCAAAATAACAAAAATAATAGATTTCTCACAGCTACTTTCTCGTGCACACACTAATGTATCCTACTTTATATACTGTACACACATCTTTGTTTACAATTGAAAGGGCCACCAAACAGTCACTTTGAGAACTAATATGACTCATTCCACTAAGCCCACAAATTTTGAAATGCATTGCTGATGATTTGGAAGTTTTAATTTGTCTGTAACATCCAAAGTCTGTTGATAGGGATCCGTAGATGAGTGGTTTGTCTGTACTACCCATATAAAATTTTTCAACAGTCGGATTCTCTATTATAGAAATAGTACTTAGATACACAATAGAGTTGATTAAACATTTGTTTCATAATGGGCATTCATTAGAATTCTTGCAATTACATTGGTTAATATTATCAAGAGTATTTATCTTGGAATGTGCATTATTATCCAAATTTTTAAATTGATTTAAAATTTTGTTGTGTTTCTTTATAATCTTCTCAAGATTATCGGTGCAGCTATAACTTAGTTTTAATGTGTTTCTGTTAAATATTTTACTAAGAGTGTTACTTTTAGGGCAATGTTTATCAATTAAATAGAGGAACTTGGCCATCAACCACTCTGTGGCCAAGAGGTCAAAGTACATCAGATTTAATGACAGCTTCCTGTAGGGAAATGCAAGTTCAAATCCTGCTAGAGAACACATATTTTTCTAATAAATATTCATATAGGCCGGTAGATGAAAATAAATATACTGTTTAATAAATAAACCGAGCATCTACTCAAATATGGGTATCCACTAAAATAACATTTAAGCAATTAAATATGTCAGATTAATAAATGAAAAAATCCATTCCTAAATTTACTTTATGTTAGAATATGAAACAGAGCAGAGATGTATATTTTGAAAATCAGGAGAAATCTGTTTAAAAGGAAAATATATATATGCCATGTCCTTTCAGGACATAGGGGGAAGTGGAGGGCCATGATCACCTATCTCTTGTGGCTCTCAGTAAATCTTTTCCCTCTGCCACCTCCCCCAGACCATGTGCTGTCATTCACTTGCTTAAACCTGCCAGGTATGTCATGCATTGCTTTCCCTTGTCTCTCTTTCCTTCTATTTGACCTGTGAGTATCAGATTCTGTAAGCCCTCCTTTCTCATTACATGTTCCAGAAACTTCAGCTGTATCTTCCTGATGTTAAGTATAAGCCTCCTCCTTGTTTGCATCCTCTCCAAGACCTCATTGTTGCTCACATGCTCAGTCCATGATATCCTCAGCATCCTTCTGTAGAACCACATCTATGTCGCCTCGAGTCTCTTCTTCCTCATTGAGGAGATTGTCCGACATTCACTGCCATAAAGAAGGACAGATTAAAAGATGATATTTAATTGAGTCTTTCTATATGATTTTAAATGTTTTTATGTTAAAAGTGAAAATGAATTTTCATCATTTGAAGCACTTTTATTTCTGAAAAGGAAAAAAAAACTGTAGAAACAACAAAAATGATAAGTGCCATTTATAGAGATGTCATCATAGCAAATCACTTAGGAACAATACTCTCAGTTATATTTAGAAGTGGAAATTTTCATCTGAATGAGAACTTTATAAATAATCCAGGTCATACAACATGGAATATCACAAATGTTGTAAGGTATTTGCAAAACTCTTGGATACATTAATCACTCCAATGGTTGGATGCCTCATAATATAACAGAAAAAAAAAACATTTTATGGACTGCATTTCTATCTGTGATTCTCAAAATGACTTTTTAAAAAAAAAAAAAAAGAATGATCACAAGTGATGAAAAATGAATTGTTTACAACAATGTGGAATGAAAAAAGCTTTTTTGGAAAAATGAAATGAACCATTGTTAAACACTCCAAAAGCTGGTCTGCAGCTGAAAAAGGTGATACTGTGTGCCTTGTGGCATTTGAAAGGTATGAACTGCTTCCACAAAATTAAACATTGAATTTCAACAAGTACTATTCCCAGATGAAACTGATTAATAGAGGCAATCAAAATGCATCCAGAATTGGCCATTTGGATTAGTGTTGCTTTACATCAAGACAATGCCAGATCTCACATCACTTGCAGACTCAACAGTAGTTGGTACAGCTTGATTGTGATGTATTCATCTAATCTTGTACTACCCATAGTTAGGGGTTGCAGTGGGGACAGTCCACCTCAGGCAGAACTTTTGATCTGTGGTGAGTTTTCAGAAAAGAAAAAAATAATAGCATAATTTCAATAATTTTTGCAAAAAAAACAGCAATAAGGAAGGGTTTAAATGAAGCCAATTTGTCTTTGATATGTCTGGCTCAAAGCATGCCAGCAATAAAAAAAAAAATGTTCCAAAATGCAGCTGGTGGGGATAAACCACACTTACAAGACAGTGAGCAAAAGGTGTGAAAAAAAATTGGACATTTTTAAAGAGCTTGATGTGGAGTTGGATTTAGTGAATCCACAGTTTTTTCACACCTATGTGAGAAGTCCAGACTTTGGCATCAGTTCTTTTTGATTTTTCATACCTGAAAACTGTTAGTGAAAAGAAAATTAAATAAATAAGTGAACCAATTGTTTTTTTTTATCCTATCATAGGCTTAGCTTTAATACGAATATAAAATCTTTACTTTTCATAAATTATAAAATAAATAAATAAATCGAAATAATTCCAATGCTTAAGAATATCACATGCATTTCCAATTTTTTCCAGAAATATCAAATGGAATTTTAAAAGAAAATTAATATATTTCTTTTTAAGTGCAGAAACTTAAAGCCCAAAAATGAACATTTTTTTCAATTTACCAGTTTTCACAGTAGTAAAACAATGTAATGTTTTATTTTGTTTAGATGGTTGAAGTTTTATTAAGCTAGATAAGAATTAAAAGTATAACATTTATTTCAGTTTTTAAAATTGAACAGACTTAATTCTTAGTCTACTACTTTACTAATAACATTGTTAAAAGAAAAATGAGCCATGTTTCTGTTAATGTAGCATTTAATTTACGACTCCTGACTTGTTAGAATTGAAATAAATATTTTAAAAAAGTAAATTATGAATTAAAATTACATGTTTTTTCTTTTTAAATAAAACAGTATATATACAAAAACAAGTTATCTTTCTTTTAATATCATAAAAAGTTTTCCTGATTTAGAAAAAAAAGAAGTAACATCTTCGTTTTTTACATATCCCCAGTTTTATTTTTAAAAAATAAACAAACACAATTATACTTTTATTTCATAATCTATCAGTGAGGAGTTATAAATACCATGTTAACAGAAACACGAAAAAAAAACCTGGCATCATATGGGCATTAGATTCTGAGAAATAGATAAAAAATATTAAAAATTGATGGGTGTACAAATAATTTTGTCATTGCTTGTGTGTGTGTGTGTGTATATTTTAGTCTGGGGATGGTCAGCAAAAACACTAGCTATGCCACTGCTTGTACCTTTAGATTACCAATTATTTCAATACCTACAAAAAATCTCTGGGAGTCCGTGAAAATCACTTGGAGTTCGATACCCAGAAAGATATCAAGTTCTGGGAAGCTGGAATCATGAAACTGCCTTAAAGATGTTGACATAGCAGAACAAAATGCCACATCAGTCAGTTATGTATGATACACGTTTAGGTGATCATGTATCTTTCAATACATGACAGACAAGGCAGATTTTTTTCCACAGTATGTTGCCATTTCTTTCTGCAGTAGACCAGTTGCCATCCAAGGCTACAGAACCCAGTCTGTCCTGGTATTTACCCATAGGTGGGGGGAGAAGAAGAGGATTCATACCTTTCCCAAGGGTATTAGCACATAAGTGAATGTAATGGATTCAATTGGAATTAGAACTCTGCTCTCCGATTCCTCAATCCGAGCCGCTATCCATTACTCCACCATGCCTCCTGTGAATGAATTAATCTATGTGCAAATATCTAAATATTGTCCTTCAAATTTACTTTAAAATCTTATGAACTTTTGTTCTCACACAAATTTTTTTTTGTGTTTTTGTGATGTAAGGGGAAAAATAAAGAAAGTATTATGTTATGTTCTCCCTACATTTTCTTCATTTTTTTTTAAAGTGAATTTCCCCCAATACATGTTTTGAGAGTCATTCATGGTAAAAGAGATAAAATGAGGTATAAATAAAAGAGAGGTTGCTAGGAAATGAACATTATGAGGATAAGGAGGAAAGACAATAATTGACTCTTGATTTGAAGAGGTCAAGTTTGAAGTGTTCAGAAAAGCAGCTATTCTGGACAAAACAAAGGAGGGGGAGAAGCTGAAGACCAGGAAATGGAAATTTACAATATGAAGGAAGGGAGGGAATGTAAAGCATTATGGGTAGAAAAATAAAAAGAATAAGTGGTAGTGGTTGTGCCTGAGTTTTCTTGTTCAGCAATCAAGGCAAAGGAAAGATAAGGAAGGAAGGGAGTAGAAAAAAGATGGGAGTGAAATGAAGGGAGTAGGTGAAGATAGGAAAGAAGGTTATAGAGAGGAAGGAGAGAGTGAAACAAAGGGAGAAAGAGGACAGAAGGAAATACAAGAGAGGAAGGTAGAAGAGGGTGGAAGGAAGAGAGGATCAGAAAGATGCAGAGGAAGGGAGTGGGGGAGATTTGTTTTTTGTTTTTTTTACAGCTTAACCTCTTTTGAGTTATTTAAAACAAACATATTTTCAATTGTAAGAATTTTTTATGAGTGAATATTGCATTAACTTTTTGAGAATAACAATGATTTTTCCAAATACAAGCCTTTCTACTTAACCCAAGGGTGGTGGTGGTGGTGGTTTTGGGGTAGATGGGTTCATGCCTTTTCAAAAGGTATTTGCATGAAAGTAAATGTAAGAACCTAACTACAATGTGCGAGAAAACGGGGGGGGGACAACTTCTTGCGACACAAAAAACGAATGCCTTCTTGCGACACAACAACAAACGCCTCCTTGCGACACAAACGAGCAAAATGGCACCCAAGACTGCTGCCGACAGACGACCGACCGCAACGGCTTTTGTCGCCCAAGAAAAGACACCAAACGACTCGTGCGTCTTCTTGTAGTCCTCGGTCAAGTCCATTATGGTACTCCAAGATGTGCCCAGCGACAACACACACACGCAGTTGAGGATGTTTCCGCACATGCTCTTTACATAGAATTCAAATTTGGCTCTCCAATATTTCATTTTGAGTGTCTATCCATTACATGATGCACATATCAGCAAGTAGAGAAGAAGAAAGAAGAGTGCCAAGGTGTGCGGGTTTCACTCAAGAGAGGTGGTAGTATGTTCAAACCCTCTTCCTTTTTAATCAATCAAAATATAGATATTTTTTTTGTTTTCTTTATTTCTTTTATACATTTTGTTTCTCTTCATTTTTTTTTCTCCTTTTCCGTCAAAAGGCGGAACAGTTTTTCAACATGATAAGCTCACTAGTGAGTGTCAGCAATCCCTTTTTTTTTTTTTTTTTTTTTAGAGTCCAAACCATAGTTTTTATCACAATTTTTTGGTTGATTTGTTCCTTGAGCTTCTTCAGTTGCATTTTCTATCGACCGGTCAATAAATGTTGCTTAGTATTTTTCTTGTTTATTCTTACCTTAAAACAATAACCACAACTCAAAGCCTCACTGGAAATTTCCAACTGAATTTTTTTCTTCAGTGAACTATTGAAAAACAAAATAATAATCAACAAAGATAGTGGTCCAAACAGTGTAATGGAAAATAAAAATACTTCATCTGAGAAGTTTGGATGACAAAACATTTTCATTACAGTGTAACCCGGATATAAGAGAGTTGTCGGGACCGGAGAAGAAGTCTCTTATATCCGGGTTTGGTCTATTTTATATACATTAACACAGGCTCTAATTTGGGACCAGAGAAAATCTCTCTTATATCTGGGTTACACTGTATTATAAACTAAAGAGACAATCTTAAAACAATTCAACAAATACTTTTTGTTCATCTATTGTTGTATAATTCAAGCATAGATAAAGACATGACCAACAAATTTTCTGTGGTGAAATCACAGAGTATGTTTTTAGTATCAGATCATTGCAAAAGTTGTGCCTGCTTTTCATTGTTTTTACATTTCTAATCAGGCACAAACTTTTGCAATGATATTAGTTCTTGAAAATTTTGTAACTTAAAGTTTTTAGCAGGAGATTTAATTTACAAATACATTGCTAAACTGGACCCTTACTTTGTGTCCAAGTTAGCTAAAGTGAATGCTTTTGTTTTTGGTTAAATGTCAATATTTTAAAAAGGGATTCAATTCACAATGTAAGTACAATGCTAAATTTAACCCCTATTTTGTATCTATCAAGTTAGCTAAACTGAATATTTTTATTTTAAGTTTTTAAAATCAGAATTACAGTCAAGCACATTAAAGCAAGCAACTAATGCATTTAATGTGTTGTTTTGGAAAGGATACCTTTTGTGTTCATATATTCTTTTATTTAAATTCCTTAAAATTTCTCCAATGTGACAATTATTACAAGTAATAAAGTAAATTCCACCTTCATTTTAGCTTATTTTGTTTTGTATTCTTTTATTGTTAAGAAAACTTTTCCTAAAAATATTCTTGATATATAAAAATGTATCATTTTCCTATATATATATATATATATATATATATATATAATCTTCAAGAAGCGAGAGCAAGATCTAAAAGGTCAGCCAATCTAACAGTGATCTCATCTCACAATCCTCACACTTGCTCCATATGTGGCCTCCTTTGTAAATCACTAGCGGGTCTTAAATGCCACTTAAGATTATCGCACAAACTTTCATAACTGAATCAATAAGCTGTCAGATCCTCATACGTTGAAACCGACGGGAGAGTCCATTATTATTATTATTATTATAATAGATAGATATGTGTATGATAAACATACATGAAAGCATGCACAAAAAGTATTTTACTTAAGTCTATATTTCTTCCTCAGGTGTTATAAATAAAGTGCTCAATGTTATGAGACAGAGCTATAAGTATGTATTAGTGAATATACATAATATCCAACATTGATAATACAACTCGGAGTTTTATGCAGTTTGAAGTATTTGCACCTGAAGATTGCAACAACTGCATGAAACTCCAAGTCATGCTACTGACGTTAGATATTATGTATATTCAATTATATACATAAGTGGACACTGAGATAAACAAACAGTGACAGTCTTTTTTTCATGCAAGCTTCAGGCCATATGAGTAAATGCACTGTTTTTCTTTATTAAACACTATATTTATTTTCACCTACTGGACTGAATATTCAATAAGCATTATTAAGGAAAAAGATGAGCTCTCTAGCAGGATTTGAACCTGTGTCAACATTGGCAAAGGGAACTCTCATTAGATCAGACATGCTTTGAATGACTTGGCCAAGAAAAACCTTTGCCAATCAAAGAATGAATTGTTCCTTTAAGCAAAACACTTTTTATCACAGACTCTTGAAATTTCATATCTACTCAGTTTCGTATCCAAATGTAAACAAAGCCATTTTCAAAGGATAGATTTTTTTTTTACTTACTCATCACACATATTTTATCACGTTAAATGTTATTTTTAGTGGATAATCATATTTGAGTAGATGCTCTGTTTTTATTTATTAAAGAGTATATTTAATTATTATTGTCTCCTGGCCTGAATAAATGAAAATGTAAGTTCTCAGACAGAATTTGAACCTATGTCTCAGAGCAGAGGGAACTGTCATTAGCTATACAACATGCTTTAAGTGACTCAGCCACAAAGAAACTTTGCAAATCAAGCAAGGCTGAATAGTGCCTTTAAGTGAAATCCTTCCCTATGATGTTTAAACATTTAAAGTGATAAAATCTGTCAGATTAATAGATTTATATTTATGTGTACACACATGATCCCAATATATGAAAGTGCCTGAAAACCAAACCATGAGAGCTTTGAGAATGAAATTGGGTAAATGGAACTCTTTCGAAGCCATTAGGGTTGTACTAGGACAATGTCACAAGTCATCATGACCTAGCGTTTGAGTGAACTGGCTTCGTTCAAATTGGGTTGACCCAAGCTTTGTGAATTAAATTGGGTAGATGGAACTCTTTGGAAGTCATTGGTGGTTGTGCTAGTCATCATGACCGAGGGTTTGAGTAAACTGGCTTTATTCAAACTTTGTTTGTCATGCCAGATTATGCACTGTCTCTCCCAGAAACCATAGCTATGGACTGCTCAGCATAGTTGCAGTATAAACTACAGGTGGGCTCTGAGTTCTGAACAAATGCAAATTTGCTTGAGTTGTCTACAGCAGGGATTGGCTAGCCACACTAGCAGATGGATGTGTTTGGAAATGTATTAGTTTGAAATGTTTTTTTAGCCAGAATCCAAAGTTGTAACTTTTTCTTTTGAAATCTTTCTGATCACCAGAAGATCAAAACTTAAAAACATTGTTTTTGCACATAGTAACTATGGGTCTTTCAGTTTAAGGAACTAGTTTAAAATCCTGTTCATAATATGTGTGTATATGAAGGGGATAATAAGCTTATTGTCATAATTTCTCTTATAGTTTATGAATTGTTTTTTGTACTTCATTTAAATAATAATTTTTCAAGCAAAGCAGATTGCTATAGGTTTCAAAAAATTATAATTGTGCCTGGTAGTTTTTACATTTGCATACATTAAATCTAATAAATATAAAAGAACAGAAGCAGTATCTCAAGGAGGCACTGTGCCTTGAGAGAATATTGGGCCTCAAACTCACACCCGACCTCAAGTGGAACTCTTGTATAAGATCTATTGTTAAAAATGCAGATAAAATGATCAGCTCCCTGTACCATTCCAGTGGGTACCTCATGCTATCCTCTACCTTAATAAGAGCCAGATCAGGTTGAAAAAGGAGTACTGATGCTATATTTGGGCAGGAGCTACCCAGTCCTCACTTTTCAGTCTTGAAAGAGTCCAAAAGTGTCTCCAAGTCCTTGCTGGAGAAGAATTATTTTCCACCCTCTCTCTCACACATGGGATGTGGCAAGTCTGTCACTGCTCTAGTGCTACTACCATGGAAAGTGCTTGGATGAACTACATTCCTTGGTTCCATTAAGTCTAATCTCCATAGCTAGGATCCACCATACCAATTACATAGTAGCAAACCACCCACATTCCTTCCATTTTGCATCAGCAAGAATTAAGTTCCACTCAAACAGCTTCTTCCTGTGAACATCTGCTCTGTGGAACAGACTCCCAAGCCAAGAGGATCTTGCCCTGATCGCTACAATCTTAACCTGTTCAAATCTAGAGTTAACTGTTATCTTCTCTTATCCATAATAAACTACTCCTTAATGTAACCCTCTACCATGCACTTGGGTCTTATAAAGGGTTTAATCTTACTGTTTAGAAAAAAAAAAGTACATTTTTGGGACTTGAAACATACACAAAAATTAACAAAAATACATTTTCAAAGTCCCTCTACAACTACAATTTCATCCAGTTTAAAAATAGATATATAAAAGCAGATTTGGCGTCACCTCATATGGACATAGCAGTAAGTACACCATGTGATCTTTCTCTTCTAATGGGAACATGACCAAAAAATATTAGCTTTCATTTGGAACCTATCTTTGGTCAATATGAGAACAGACCAAAAGCCACTCAAAGAGTACTTCCAGCAAACACACACAAGGGTACTCACAGAAAGCACACAAAGGAATACTCAACAGCAAACACCCATGATACATTCACTTACTCACACAACGCTGGAGAAAGCCTTCTCATTCAGGCTTTCATGCCATACACAGAGATTGACCCAAGCAGGACTTGCCTGAACACTCAACTGCAGAAAAAGCAACTTCCTAAGTGGGTTACTTCTATCCATAAATATATATGCAGACGCACATACACACACATATATATTATATATATATATATATATATATTTCATATATCAAGAACAATATTTTGAAAAAAGTTTTCTTGTGATATGTCACAAGAAAATTTTTTCCACTGTCATACATTTTCCCATATATATATCTTTGCACCTATAAATATTACATGTATACATCCATATATTCACAGACATTTGTTTTCATGAACTTTATTTCACTAAACTTTTTGCAAACTGACTCTTCTAAGGACACCTTTTCTCTTTTACTTGTTATTAAATTGTATTCAAATTTTCTTGATGGTTTTACTTTTCTTTTGAACTATGCGAAGCATCATTTCCCTTTTCTTTTCCATATTTGCTGCTGGCTGAAACATCACCTTTTTCCTCCAAAGGGAATTCGCAGTAAACACTTTCATTCGACCATCAAAAAAAGGCCTGCAACGACCAGCAATAGTTCCATGCAACAGTCACGCAAGTTATTTAAGAGAAATTAGCAAAAATATTTGAGCGAATTACAATTTTTTAAATATTAGTATCAATGGGTATCTTAGAGACCAATCAATAACTTAATCCTTTTGCAATTGTTATATTTTCATAGTTATAAGTTAAAACTTGCATGTATGCATAACAATTAAACATGACGGAGTTATGTCCTTTGATTATTACAACCATGGAGGGAAACAGTTATAAAAAGCAGAAAAATACAAAAAGTTGATGTCATTTGTTATTCATTTTGTTTTTTGTTTGTTTGTTTTTTTTTAATATCTTGTGTCAAACTATCTTTCAGATTTTCAATTGCATCTATATCAAGAAGATTCATTAGACTTGAAGTCATTTTTAAAAGTGTAAAGAGCAAATTTCTTTAGTTGAGAATTTACAACTCATTGGCAAAATTTAGACATTATCTAAATTTGCCAAGGATTATTTGATATGTACAAAAATGGAAAAATATCACCATAGTTTGTGTCTTAGTGGCATTATCGCCTTGTTTGGAGTGGATTGATTAAAAAAAGAAAAAATGAAATATAATTGACAGTTTCTGGAATTACAAATGTAAAATTTTAACAAATGTTTACAATTTTCACAGCATTTCAAAAAGTTTTATTCTCAGTTTTTTTTTAATGCAGCAAGTAATGAAAAAAAAAAAAATCAAAAATCAGTTTATTTTTCAAGTCTTCTAACAATTACCATATTTGCCAGCCAATTGGACACAGATTTAAAAAAAAAAAAAAAAAAAAAAAAAAAAAAATGCACCAAAAAATGACCATGTACAATACAGCAGTATCATGTATGAGGACATGAAGACCAGAAAAAATGTGTGATTCACTAGGAATCAGTGCCCTACATAGAGCTTAGCACTGAAACTAGGACTCCTGGAAGTAAACAAACATATCAATAAAAATATCCCTGAAAAATTTGCCCAAGAAATTTATGGAATTGCACTATAATTTGATGCTTGTTTTGTAGAAATAACAGATTTTACAGAAATATTTGCTTTGATTGCTTGCTTTGTGTATGTCTTTGTTGATATACAGATATTGGAATTTGCCTTTCTGCATGTATGTATGTATAAGACTTTATTTCCCACAAGTACCATATTTATGTTTTGTTGTCTATTACTATATCTACGAGTATTCACTGATACTAGTAGATTTGTAGCTATTATGAATGTACTGTGTGCGCAGACGTTGCTCCCTGAAAAAAACTAAAACAATTTTCAATAAATGCATGATGAAATGTACTAAAATTCTTCTTTTCCCAAAAATGTCCTGGTAATTAAACTGTACCTCATTTCTAATAAAAAAAAAAAAAAAGTACTGATAGTATAATTTGTGATAACACTGTAAGTGTTTCTTCATGGTTAGAGAGTATTTCACATAAAGATAAGGTTTAAATATTTTTGGCTGTGATGTGTGCTCGTAAAATATTCCATGTCAAAATCTGGGTGTATCCAAACAGGCTGGCAAATAAGGTACATACAGAAAAAAAGCTGCTTATTGGTATCACTATGGAATGACTGGGAGTTCTTGATAAAAATAACCGACTGATAACATTTAGCAAAGGATGTAAAAAATGGAACAATTTATGGTCAGTTATAAATTCATTGTTATAGAAAACTTTACATCATAAATTCATTATTATTAATATTATTATTAATAGTAGTAGTAGTAAATTGCTTATTATGATCACATTGGGAGAGGGTCTTTTAGATAACAATAACCAGCTGATAACATTGAGCAAAGGATGTAAAAATTGGGACAATTATAAATTCATTCTTATAAAGAATTTTACATTACAAATTAATTATTGGTAGTACAGAGGAAGCCACTTATTGAGATCATGTTGTGACTGAGTCTTAGATAACAATAAACAGCTGATAACATTAAGCAGAGGATATAAAAATTATAATAATTTATATTCCTTGATATTTTCTTAAATTCATTGGTATAAACAACTTTTCAGTATAAAAAAAATAATATAAAATATGTTCACTTTAAATATAATTTTTAATTCATTTTAAATAATATGCTTAGGACTGATTTTGATAATTTTGATAATACACATTTGATAACATTATCTGTTATATATAAACAGCTCCCTCTGTATGCACACACACACACACATATATATAATGTATGCATGTGTACACACACTAAAGAAAAATTTGGGGCCACCCTGTATATCTTTAAAAATCACCTTAAAATGAGATATTTTGCATTTTAAGTAAAAGATGGTGTGTAGGTTTTTTGGGAAAGACAGAGCTGGGATGGATTCAGGTCAAGTGAATCAACAAAAAAGAACAATATCATTTGATTTTGCAAAGACATGCTGTACCATTTAGTTTTCACATAAAAAAATTCATCTTTCAACAAAATAACAATCCAAAATGCTCTTTTAATTATGTCAAAATTACCTAGAGTAAAAAAAAAAAAAAAAAAAAATGGAAATTATGAGTTGGCTGCCTCAATCTCCTGACCTCTCTCCCATTGAATTAGTATGGGAAGAATTGGATAGGAGAGTTTGAAGAGAATACCCAAAGAGTGAGAGTGAGCTTTTTCAGTGTTTAAAGAATTCTTGAGAAGATGTGCCATTTACTTTTTTTCAAAAACTGTCAGAAAGAATGCCAAGGATTTGTAAAGCAGTAATTAAGGCAGGTGGTGGTTTTTATTGACAAAAACAAAATATGATGCCCTTGTATGATAATTTTTCTTATAGTTAAGTGATTATTTTTTTTATCAAAATAAAAGCAAATAAACTGTAGTTACTGAAATTTTATCTTTTACTTTAAAAAAATACAAAAATATCTCATTTTAAGGTGTTTTTTTTTAAAGAAATGAAGGGTAGTCATAAAATTTTGCCTGCTTATATAGGTTGTTCGGAAAATTGTATCACATTTTTAGACAATGAATAAAAACTTGTTCAAATGTTTCTTTTATTTCTTTTTGAAGGAATCCTGAATTTTTATTAGCCCCCAGCAAAAAAAAAAAAAAACTTAATTCAACATAGAATTCCTAACTCAGTGAAGTCAGTGTAATATATTCATATCTATTAATTGGAATAAAGTAAGATAACAATTACAGATCATTATATGACTGAAGAATGAAATTTTAGGTAAAAAATTTTGGTCAACAGAAAATGTCTCATTATTCACAATGCAAGCCCAAATCCAGAAAAATAAACTCAGAAGATCAAATCGAAATTCTACTGAATCCTCTAAACTCAACTTGACACATTAAGATGGAGCACTTTATTAGTAACATGCACTTTTGAAAGTAGTGGAGTGGTCAAGTCAATATTATCAAAATTCTTTTCATCCAAAATTTTTTCAATTTAGAATAAAAGAACTAGTCTTTTGCAGGATTATGTTTTAACAAATAAATTTAGAATTTCTTACATTTGAATGAGGTTTTATTTCCAAAAATGCAACATTACTTCCTAAACTAGGTTTTTTTTTCAGTTTATAAATAGAGATTAATTTTCAAAACAGTAAATTAATAATTAATGCAAAAGTTAACCAAAAAAACTTTAAATTAAAAAAAGATGCAAGAAAAATATGAAAAAAAATTAAAAATAAAATTTTGAAATTAAATAAATGTCTTGAAATAAAATTTTAAATTAAATAAAAATCTATAAATAAAAAAAATAAAATATGAAAAAAGCCAAACATAACCTTTTATTAAAAGTCAATTGAAAAAAAAAAAAAATTAAAATTTTCAAAATCAGGAAATATGATTAAAAAGAAAATTAAAAAAAAAAAAATTAGTAAAAAATATGTTCTTGGAAAAAGTTTTGGAGAAGTATTGGAAATTTCAAATCTTGACCAAATCTGAAAATGGAATTACAAAATTTCAAAACGTGACAAAATAAAAGAATAAAATTCACACACATTAAAAAAAAAAAATCTTCAAATAAATCTTGAGCAAAACTGGAATCCATTTCTCAAAAACATTTAAAGAAAAAAAAGATATGAGAAATGAGGGATCTTCTTTGAATCTTGTCACTAAGCCGACTCTTGTGCAAGGTTGTATGTATAGACACTGCCCTTCTGTAAATATTGCTGATTTGGGCAAGATTTCTTTCTGACAACCTCTATTTCATCTTCATCAGCTGATCTACTGTTACCATTCTTTGCTCTTCCATAACCTCCACCTCCTGGTGTCATCAAACTGAAAACGTCCTGTAAAATGAATTAAAAAAAAAAAGGGTTTAAAAAAATAAAAGAATTTCAATAATTTCGGCAAATATGAGTGTAAATAAATAATGAAATAGTAATTTGGATCAATAAACACACATCAAGAACATGTAATATGAACAGGATGTAAATGATCTGTCAGAGTGGTAGTAGAATTTGTGTGGGTGTTGCTGTAGGCATCTTTTATGGAATAAATTTGTCAGTTCTACACCCATCACTTCTTTTACCTGGACTTTGTTTTTTTTCTTTTTAATTATCTTATCTGAATAACCATGGTTTATTTGAAATGCTCTTATATGACTAAATAGCAGGTGGGGTGAAGGGAACTGCCCCAGGGCATTAGGTCAAAATGAAACTGAGTAGTCTCAATCAAAACATGAACATAATACATTGACTTTTCTTTTGCTACAATGATATATATCAAGTCCATACAGCCCTCCCTTTGTAAACAGAAGGTTTTTTTTTTGGACCAAATGCATTTTTCCTTTTAGATATATATATATATATATATATATATATATATCTGAATGGCCCTTTCACTACAGAATTAATAATTATTGAAATCGAATTAAGTCGACTCCCCATGAAAAATTATTACCTGTAGAACAACATTTCCGCCTGAAAAAACATGATTTCAAAATCCATTTCAGAGCAGATAACATTAGAAAGATTTTAGAGTCCCATGAAATTAAGTGGATACAATGTCTAAAAACACAATATCCAGCCGGGCTAAACCATAAATTTAACAATATAGATAGTACTAATATATAACTCAACAAATCAAAACCTACCCACATTTCTCACCCACACAAGACAGATATGCTTACGGAGGTGTGGAGGCCTCACACTTATACACACACCCACACGAATATACAC
The DNA here is from genome assembly GCA_903632075.3 of Acanthosepion pharaonis. Lineage (NCBI taxonomy): Eukaryota > Metazoa > Mollusca > Cephalopoda > Sepiida > Sepiidae > Acanthosepion > Acanthosepion pharaonis. The sequence continues at coordinate 2,150,141 of CAHIKZ030000724.1, read as the reverse complement.
ACTTACACACATCATACTCACTCACTCCCTAATGAGCCAAATGATAACACACATCCACAGCAATACACACGCTTACACATATCATACTCACTCCCTCCCTAAGAACCAAATAACACACACACAAACACTAAACAGAGTCACATCCCCTCTCCAGGACCAATAAAACTGTCAAACTGACCAAGGGAATTCAGGGAAACATAGATCCATCCAGCTCTTATCTCAAATAACAACTTAAAAGAGACTGACCAACACAAGAAATGTTAAAAGATTCATGTTAAAAAGATAAAAACATAAAAAAAACAAATGAAAACTACAGACAAAAGTTCATTTTCTCCATCAAGACATTCATTTCTGTAGTTTACTGCTACCAGGAAGCAGAAATATTTCTTCTCCCAATGATGGCCATTTTGGCCGAAACTAGTCGAGGAATCTAAATGAAATAATAAAAACGAAAGAATAATCTACAACCCAGTGTGTCTGAAGATTTTAATTTTCAATATTTTTTTATTGTTCAAAAAAAAAAAAAAAAAAAAAAAAAAATATATATATATATATATATATATATATATATATATATATATAGATAGATAGATAGATATAGATGCATGTTTCATTAAATAATATAGACAAGTTTTGTCTATTTATTTTATGCAAATTCCTTTCAAATCATCTGATAAGCTTAATAACATTATCATTGAAAGACAAAAGAAAATCATCATATTGATACATGTTTTTTAACCCTATCTAAGCTTTTGGCTTACATAAGCCATCATCAAAGATGACAATAACATTACAATATATTAAACTATAAACGGACATGGCAATAATGATAGTCTGTTTTTGTATGCATGGAAGATTTCCAAGCAACGACAAAGCATACGAGACGCTGGAAGTGAAAAATTGCATCGTGGCTCATGACGTCACACATGATCATGCGAGAGTGAAAACAAGAAGTGTTAAGTATGGGAAGCCATTGGTATAAACCAATTCTGTTATCAATTATAGGTATTTGAGTATATTTGTGGAGTTTTAATAGTTTATTTTGGTTTAGTTTACTGAAACTAAGTAACATCAAGCCTGCTCTATACGTAGATGGGTGACTGCTTAGGAATATCAGGTGCTGTAAGCTTGAATGTGCAGGTAGTGTAAAGGATTGGAGAATAGAATTCAAATTTCTATTGGTTTTGTTATATTCAATTACATGCAAATACCCTTGGGAAAGGTATGAATCCACCTCTTCTACTCCCCAGATATGGATTAATTAGTAAGACTAAATCATTATTATCTCAAAAAAATTCTTACTCTAAAAATATTTTCTGGCTTTAAATAACCTACAAAGGGTTTATAAACTGTAGAAATTGATCAATAAATCAATCAAAACATATACATTCATATAAAATATATATAAATAAATAATTGTGTATTTGGGCAGCAATCCCTCTTTTATACAAGTTTCATTAAAAATGACTGACAAGGTACCGTGGTCAAGATTTTTATTTAATTTTTCTTCCGTTATAATTTTCTTTTTGTTTTCTGGACATAAATTATGTAGAAATTGTCTGAATGTTCTGTTGGAGTGTTTTCGGCTATACTTTTAGCAATTATCAGGGATGATTTATTTTTACTTTTAACTGAATATACGGATTGTTTTATGTATGTACCTAGAGTCGTAGGAAGGTTTTATTTTCCAAACAAGAAGACTCACATTACATCTCTCTGACTATAGTTCAATTAGGTCTCGTTTAAATTCACACAGAGACCTACCAAACTCCATCTGCAACATACTCATTGATAATACAAATACAATAGCCTCATCCATATGTAAAAAAAAGTTTAAAATAATGCAAGCGTTATTAATAAAAAAGAAAAAACCAACACTCCATAATATCAATTATGAACATGCCCACAATGTGTTTGGAAAGTACTTGGACATACAGAACATTTGGACAATTTTTACATAATTTATGTCCAGAAAAAAAGAAAATTATAAGAATATAAGAAAAGTTAAATAAAAAACTTAACCACAGTACCTTGTCAGTCATTTTTATTGAAACTTGTATGTATATTGTTGTAACCTAGGGAAGGTTACTGAATTGAATAATCACATGAAGGTTGGTAATGAATGATAATACTTAGGACAAGAACAACACATATAAGATTTTCCAGCAGCATGTAGAAGTAGTAGTCAACTGCTAGAAGTGAGTCAAGTGAATTCCACAATGAATCTACAACTGCAGACTGCAAACATACAGTATTCACTACTGTATTTATGGTAATGGGGGCATACCCATTATCATCCGTAGGTATGCTACCTGGGCTTTACGTGCTCCACTATTATGGAGCTGCTCCCACTCCCATATTCAAAATTGGAGCTGGCTCCCCTCACACTCCCCGTTTTCAAAAAGGAGCCACTCCTGCTCCATTAAAAAAAAGAGCAGCTCTTTTTCAGTGCTCCATAAAATGTACCTTCTTTCATAAACGTTGGACATTTTTACAATCAATAAGCTGGGTATGAGATATTTTGGTACTCAAATTTAATAAGAACCAACATTTAGCCTGTCAGTATACCCTTTACCCATTAAAATATACCAAAGTTCCCCCAATGTACTTCCTTATAAGGCATATGTCATTCCTAACTCCAAAAAAAATCACCTTACCAAACAGCAAATTTAGTTTTACAAATTTTATCATAAACTGGAGTTTAACTTTGGTAATAGTTGTTTTTTGAAATTTTTGTCTTTCAAGCTGTGATGTTTTTTTAAAAAAATCCTCCTCTAATTTCAAAATGAAAAAGCATCCTTGAAGATTTCATTTTAGCATTAATTGAAAGTTAAATGATTAAATTTACTATCTCCACTCAGTAAAATATCCTGTTGTATTTCAAATAAATATTATATAGATTGGAATCTCAACTTTTTGGCCAATTTATGAAAGTTTTCTTAAAAGTGGCCATTTTCTTAATTTTAAGAAATTTTTAAACAAAAAAATTTACTTAAAAAGTGAATTTGAATTTTATTCCAGGACAAAAAGTATCATTTCAGACCAAGAATCAATTTTAACAGTTGAACGAATATCGAGGGAAATAGGCAAGAAAAATCCAACGCAAGTTATTACTCGTAAACTAAAGATTTATTTATTTATTTTTTAATAACTTTCAAATGATGATAATAATAATAATGGAAAAATTGTGTACAAAAGTAAATTGTCAATAAATTAAAAAGAAAACATTGGTTTATTCATTCATCCAGCAATGAAAATTTGTCATAAAAACAAGAAAAAAAAAGTTCAAGCCTTTCTTCCCTCACACCATATATCTACAGACAGCTTTTATACTCTCTCTCTCACCAACACTCACACACACACACATACATACACACATATCTAATAAAAAATGACATCAAAGACTTTCTACACTGTTTTCTGGAACTTAAAAGAAATGTACCGGACATCAGAACAGTAACACCTAGGTGTCAAAGTCACTTGCCTCTTTAACCCCCATCACACCCGAGTAAAAGTTGAAATAGTTACACATAAAAATGGAAACTAACACACACACACACACACATTTTCACTCACTCACTCTTACCACAGATATAATAATAAAAAATAACTTAAAGAGTTTAGCTCAGATTTTCCTTTCTTTTCATTTTTTTATTGTTGAATACAAACTAATGTTTAAAAAAATTCAAATACAGTGTAACCCGGATATAAGAAACCCGGATATAAGAGAGATTTTCTCTGGTCCCAAATTAGAGCCTGTGTTAATGTATATAAAATAGACCAAACCCGGATATAAAAGAAAACCGGATATAAGAGACTTCTTCTCCGGTCCCAACAACTCTCTTATATCCGGGTTACACTGTAATTTTGGAGTGAGGTGCGCCTTCAAATATCACTCGCACTATTAAATAGAACTTGCTCGATAATACTCGCTCTGGTTGAATATAAAATGAGCCCCTCTTCTCCTTTGCTCCAGTGAAAAGTAGCGCGCTCCTTTTTGGAGGGCTCTGTAAAGCCCTGCTGTATGCTACGATATACAGTGTAACCCGGATATAAGAGACCCGGATATAAGAGAGATTTTCTCTGGTCCCAAAGTGTTCCCATACTTACCTAAACAAAATAGACCAAACCCGGATATAAGAGAAACCCGGATATAAGAGAAACCCGGATATAAGAGACTTCTTCTCCGGTCCCAACAACTCTCTTATATCCGGTTTACACTGTGTGTGTGTATATATATATATATATATATATATATATATGAAAAAAAGAGAATGAATTGGTAAGAAAATAGATATTTACCCCAGCAGTGACATTGACTGATGTTTTTCCACCCAGGTTGACAACACGCCCATCTGCATAAAACATGAGGTTACTGCCTCGTTGTCCTTGTTGCCCACCTGAAAAAAAAAAAAAAAAAAAAAAAAAATGGGCTGCTGAGTGAAAAAGAAAAGAAACTTTTCAACTAATTTCATGCAAAAGACCTTCCCATTGTATCTTGGAAGAGATTTCCTTCAGCTTCAAAGAAAAAAATATGGAAACTTTAAATATATCTTAAAAAAATAACAGATAACCAGTTAATTATTTCTCTATTTATGTGCCAAGTCCTTTCAAGATATGAACAATCATGGCTCGCCACATTTTCCTGTCTTTTGTTGCTTTAATCACTTTTTGACTTTTTACTATCTCTTTTTGTTCTGGATATGTTATCCATTTACTATTAAATAATAGTTTAGTAGTGTTGTATAGGAATAAAGTGTTGCTGTCAGCACTTGAGTTTGAACATAGATTGCCAGTGAGCAAACACAGGTGATCCCATTATTGAAGTATGTAGACCACATGACTAGAGGAAATGCATATATGTAGGAAGTAGCTGACGACTAATGATCGCCATTTCTATTCTACACTATTACTATTTGGATTGCTATTTCTCTTCTATTACTATACGGACTGCTATTCTCTACACTATTCACTATACTATTTCTCTATTCGGATCAATATATGGATTACTATTCGAGCGAGTATTATCAAGCAAGTACTATCTATTAGTGCGTGTGATATTTGAAGGCATCTGACTCTAGCATTGTTCAACAGTGTAACTGCGATTACAAAGTCTCTACTATAACGAGCATTGCGAAAGTGACAAGTATTTGTCGACATCACAAAAAGTAGAATATTATTTTTAGAGGAAGTGTATCTTGGCTTCAAAATGTTAACCAAAATAAGGAAGTTGATTTTGATTGGCTAAGCTAGCGTGGGAACAGGATAAGAGAAAGGTTTCAGCAAGTTGTTTCTTACCCATCAAGTCCGAAACGGCTCCCCAGTGAGGGGTGCTGACCCCTACTGGATAGTTAGATAATCTACATGTGGACATGATTAATAAAAATAGTTAACATTCTCTGTGTTTGGAGTCTTTCATTGCCAAACTGAAACAATTGACAATCATGAACCAAGAGAAAAAGCCAAGCTGAGATCATTCACTGCTGTCAACATGTAACATTACTAAGTAGGTGATCATGGCTCTCCAAATCTTCCTGTCCTTTTTTTTGCTTTAAGTCACTTTTTGACTATTGACCAACTCTCTTTGTTTCCATTCTGCTATCCATTCACACAAACTCGTTACTCAGTGTTTCCCCTACCTCTCTTGCATTCAGTATGCCCTGTGAGTGTTAAATTCTCTAAGCACCCTTTTCTCATTATGTACCTCATAAATTTCAAATTTTTCTCTCTGATTAAAAGAATAAGTTTGCTTTTAGTTCCTACTTTCCTTAAGATTTCTTCATTGTTCCCATGTTTTGTTCACAGTATCCTTAGCATTCACCAGCAGAACTACAATTGTCATTTCAATCCTCTCCTTCCTCTATGAGGAAATAGTTTAGCATTCACTGCCATATGACAGATTAGATATGACATAGCAGTTTGGTACTATTTTCTTTTGTTTCTAATGACACAATAATGTTTTAATACATTGCTTAGCTTTTAAAGAGCATCTTTAGCTAATCTTATATACTTTCAGACTTCTATATCATAATTTCTACTTTACTATTATACTATTATATATTTAGTGTTACTAAATTGAAAGCTTAGAAATGAAATCTTGGTACAAATCTTGTGTTTGTAGAATGCGTAATAATAGCCAAAACAAAAGTGAAGAAGATGAGACAAAGTGGAAAATTTATTAATGACACATTTTGACTTCCTCAGGTTAGAATCTAAGAAAAACAAAACTGTGTGTGCCTTGGGATCTCTGAGGATAAGTGGGAATCCTAAGTCAATTTAGATTACCTGAGATTATCACCTCCCAATGTCCAGTCTTAGGAGAGTGTTTGCTTTTGTTATCTAGATATAGTAAAGTCTTTTATATACCTGCATGGGTGTGTATGTATGTACATATGTGTACAGGTGTATATATAACAAAAAAATCCCTGATTTAAAATCCAACAAAATGAAATGGCTCTAACACATTTATAAATAAAACAAACAGGCAGACAGACACTAAGATTGAACAGTGGGTGGTGATAAGCTAAAGCAATTCAATTTGATTTATGATTCAACTTATCCTCAGAAATACCAAGGTATTTTTATCACACACAGTTTTGTCTTTCTTTTATTCTAACCTGAGGAAGCCAAAGAGCATACAGCCAAAATGTATCACTAATAAATTTTCCACTTTGTCTCATCTTCACACAAATCTTGTCTTAAATAAATCACTTCAATATGAAAAGAAAGCACGGGATTATATTGTCAAGTATATTTGTAAATGGTAAATGCTAAATATTTACAGAGACATGGTGAAATACTTATGGAGACACATGGTAAATGCAAAATATTTACAGAGACATGGTGAAATACTTATGGAGACACATGGTAAATGCTAAATATTTACAGAGACATGGTGAAATACTTATGGAGACACATGGTAAATGCTAAATATTTACAGATGACATGGTTTAAATACTTATGGAGACACATGGTAAATGCTAAATATTTACAGAGACATGGTGAAATACTTATGGAGACACATGGTAAATGCTAAATATTTACAGAGACATGGTGAAATAAACATAAATGCTTATTTACAGAGACATGGAGAAACATGGGAAACACATAAATATTTTACAGAGACATGGTGAAATACTTATGGAGACACATGGTAAATGCTAAATATTTACAGAGACATGGTGAAATACTTATGGAGACACATATGGAAATATTTACACACATGGTGAAATACTTATGGAGACACATGGTAAATATTTTACAGAGACATGGTGAAATACTTATGGAGACACATGGTAAATGCTAAATATTTACAGAGACATGGTGAAATACTTATGGAGACACATGGTAAATGCTAAATATTTACAGAGACATGGTGAAATACTTATGGAGACACATGGTAAATGCTAAATATTTACAGAGACATGGTGAAATACTTATGGAGACACATGGTAAATGCTAAATATTTACAGAGACATGGTGAAATACTTGGAGACACATGGTAAATGCTAAATATTTACAGAGACATGGTATATTATGGAGACACATGGTAAATGCTAAATATTTACAGAGACATGGTGAAATACTTATGGAAAATGCTAAATATTTACAGAGACCAGAAAGTACCCCATGGAATTTCCATAACTCTAATTAATAAAGATGTTTTAAATGTAGGAATATTAAAAATATCCTATCATAACATAGGAGGTCTGATCAAAAAGTATTGGGACTGTTGCTGTGCTAATGTAGCTAAAGTACCCAGAGTGAAGCTATTAAATAAATATTGACTTTGAACTCTATCAAGAATGCACACAAGGTTATAAGGTTCTTTCATTGTTTATAGCAGTGCTTGGAAGGAAAGTGTGTATAGTTGTCTCACCAGAGGTTCCATCAGCAACCATGGTTTGTGCAGCAGTTTTTGGTTAAGCATGACATTCCCCAGGCCTGACAGCTAGTATATTCCCCAAATTTCACCCTTTGCGACTTTTGTTCTCTTTCCTAAAATCAAATCTCATTTGAAAGAAACAAGATTTCAAGACATTGAGGAAATCCAAGACAATGTGATGAGGCTACTGATTGCTATTCACACAAAGGAGTTCCATGAATACTTCCATCAATGAGAACTAGGCTGAATAAAGTGTGTGGCTTCAGAAGGAGACTACTTCGAAGTGCTGAATTGATACATGTGATTTTCTTTTTATAGGACCAGTCTAGATAGTTTTTTTTATCAGACATTGTATAGACACTACTTGTAAAATATATATTAAAAAAAAAAAAAAAGAAAGAAAAATAAGTAAAAACAAAAATAACATTTGCTAAATACATTCCACACATTCTGGAAAATTTGTCAGCTAGATAGAAATATTTTTAAAAAGACCTATAAAATAAACTATAAAAGTTAAAAAAGAAAGCAATTAGTAACACTAACCATTTGCCCCATAAGGGTGATACACTCTCCTCTCTGTGAGTACAGATAAGTGAAGCTTCTTTCGGAAGAGTAATTCTCTACAGACTCCATCCCCTCCTTTCCAATGCCCTGCTCCTCCGGTATTCTTGCCGAGACTGAAGTTACGAAGGACCACCGGATACCTGAAACCAATCAGATACAGCGAAAAAGAAGAAAAGTAGTTCAGGAAAATCTTTAGAACTAATAATTTTTGTGCTTGAATTTTGAAAATTAGGTTTTGTATTATTAAAATCTCATTATTATTATTATTAAAAGTTTATTATTATTATTAAAAGTGTACTATTATTAAAAGTTTATTATTATTATTAAAAGTGTACTATTATTAAAAGATTATTATTATTATAATTATTAAAAGTTTATTATTATTATAATTATTGAAAGTTTATTATTATTATAATTATTAAAAGTTTATTATTATTATTAAAAGTGTACTATTATTAAAAGTTTAAAAGTTTATTATTATTATTAAAATTATTACTATTATTAAAAAGTTTATTATTATTATAATTATTAAATTATTGTTTATTATTATTATAATTATTGAAAAGTTTATTATTATTATAATTATTAAAAAGTTTATTATTATTATTAAAAAGTGTACTATTATTAAAAGTTTATTATTATTATTATTAAAAGTTTACTATTATTAAAATTATTGATTATTATTATTATAATTATTAAAAGTTTATTATTATTATAATTATTGAAAGTTTATTATTATTATAATATATTGAAAGTTTATTATTATTATTAAAAGTGTATTATTATTAAAATTATTGTTTATTATTATTATTAAAAGTGTACTATTATTAAAAGTTTATTATTATTATTAAAGTGTTAAAAGTGTATTATTAAGTTTATTATTATTATAATTATTAAAAAGTTTATTATTATTATAATTATTAAAAGTTTATTACTATTATTAAAATTGTACTATTATTAAAAAAGTTTATTATTTATTATTATTATTATTAAAAGTACTATTATTAAAAGTTTATTATTATTATAATTATTAAACGTTTATTATTATTATTAAAAGTGTACTATTATTAAAAGTTTATTATTATAATTATTAAAAGTTTATTATTATTATAATTATTAAAAGTTTATTATTTTTAAAAAATTGTACTATTATTAAAAGTTTATTATTATTATTATTAAAAGTGTACTATTATTAAAAGTTTATTATTATTATTATAATTATTAAAAGTTTATTATTATTAAAAGTTTATTATTATTATAATTATTAATAAAGTTTATAAAAAAAACTTTGTTATTATTATACAATTATTTCTTTAGACTCATTTTTCACCTTTGTTTCTTTTCAATATCTCAACCACAACCCTCTTCAACCATCTGCAGGTGTCTGTTACATCAAGTGTCTGTTACATCAAGTAACTTTTCAGGAATGTTGAAAGGAATCCTTAATTTGATCTTTAGAGATAACTTCAGTCAGATCTCTAGTATTCTTCTGAAGGCTACATTTTATTTATGTCATTCATTTTTTTTTCAATTATGTATTGCATTTATTTATATGTTTTGTATATTTTTCCTTAGTCCTAAGTTTTGACATTAAAAATAAGGTTATTAGCTGTAGGTTATAGGATTTTATTTAGAATTTTTGCAAAAACATGGTTGTAGGGACATAGTAGGAATTTGATTTTGTGTCAGCTTTTGGAAATTAACTCTGATCTTTTATTTAAGTGTTTCTTGTTCTGGAAAGGACATTAAAGCTCTATTATCCTCTAAGCAGAGATTACATTGTTTTGAGTTGCTGCTGGTGCTGTAAGCTGGTGCTGTTTTTCTTATTTTCCATGTCCTTTTTGGTATGTTTTGGCTTACATGCTTTGAGAGGGTTGTGCTGTTTGCATTTTTTATTGTTGAATGATGTTTTGTGTAACTTTTGTTTCCAAGGACGTCTGTCATATATTTTTTCTGTATTTCCTTTAGATCTTACTGTAGTTTTATATATTAAATTATTTTGTAGGCTGTTACTGCTTAGTGGGCATTTACACATTATTCTGCAGTTACAGATAATGAATGTAGGTATTGGTGGTATACTTGGGATTTTTCTGTTGCATTTTTTATGATTGGTAGTATGTTTTTGATGCAGCTATAGCTAAGTTTTAGAGAAAATCTGTTAAATATTTTGTGCAGTTTGATTTTGCAAAGTATTTAGGGATAAGTTTGATGAATAAATCTTTGGTTGCATGAAATTTAATTTGCGTTGAATTAATTTTTAAAAATTTTAATCTTGCAGAAAAAAGTTCAAGACAATTCTGAGAATGCAAAGTGCTCACCTTCGTTCCAAGATTTCTGGGTCTGTTATTCTTGTATTTGTCATGTGTGTGTGGACACCACTACGTCCATGCCAACCTGGTCCCTAATAAAACAAAGAAAATATTATAGCATATTTTGCTAACAATTTATATTATGAAAATATCTTTATTCATTTATACAAAATGAAATATATTAAGTATATGGTTTATGATGTGTATGCATTTTCTGGTATATAAACATTTAGAAGGGTTAAAAACTAAAACTAAAAACTATTTTAAAAAGATGTTAAAAATAAAGATTTGTTAAAAATATAAAAAATACAGATGTTTTTTAAAAAATATTAAAAATAGAGATTTTAAAAAATGGTAAAAATAAACATATTTAAAAAATATGTTAATAATAAACAGTTTTAAAAATATTAAAGATTTTTTTAAAGCACTAAAAAAAAAATTTTTTTAAAAATAAAAATGTTTTAAAAATAAAGATTTTTCATAAATGTTAAAAAATAAACATTTGGTTTTAAAATGTTAAAAATAAAAATGATTTTTAAAAATTGTTAAAATAAAAAAATGATTTTTAAAAAATATTATTTAAAAATATTAAAAAAAAATATTAAAAAAAAATATAAGTTTTATACCAAACAATTTTAAAACCAAAGACTTCTGTTTTTCTTATTCCATATATTATATAGATGATGATGTAAATAACAGCAAAGGTGAAAACAATGTTAATGAAAAATTTTCATTATTTGCTTGATCTCTTGATATTTGCTGTATGAATCATGACTCAGTAAATATGGAGCCTTTATTATGGTTACATTGATTATTGTTCATTTCCTACTAATATGTATTCAAGAATATGATATTCATATTGCTTATCCTGCCATCCTTCATATGATTTGTCAACATTTTCATTTCTACCTGAAAAGGGTTTACCTTTCTTTTCTACTTTCACTTTATTAACTTTTTTTATACTAGTTTATCCATATGACAGCAATATTTAAATAATTTTGCAGTTGTATTGTACTTATAAAATATTTTTTTAAAATTGCATTTTCTTGCTTATACGACTCATACCAGAGGTCCAAATCAAATTTAGGAACATTTGAGCTAAGAAGAGTTGATCTGTGGTGACCCCCAACATGTACTGGATTCATTTTAAGAACTATCAAAACAAGTGTCAGAATGCCAAAAAAAAAAGCAAAACAAAAAAACTAGGTGCTTCAGAGTAATGACTTAGTTGCAGATGCCTGCACAGGCAAATTTTGTTTTTTTTCAATATTCATTGCGCCAATCTGTGTTTTATTTTATTGCAACTATGCTGAGCAGATCTTAGTTACAGTCTCTGGGAGAGAGCGCATGATCTGGGGTGATCAAATGTTGAACAAGGCCAGTAGATTTGAACCCTCAGTCATGATAACTTGTAATTTGGTCCAAACATTCTCATCTACTCAATTTCATTCACATGGCTCAAGTCAATCCATGATATGGTTTTTAGGCATTTCTCAATAGCACCAGATGCTGGGCTCATCTCCCAGATCAGTATTATCAGGAAATCACATCTTTGAGACATTGAATATTGTGAGATTCAAACACGGGATCATGGTTGGAATACTAACACTAGAACCACTTAACCACAATAGGGATAAATACTGCATTTTCTTTATGTGCATTATTTGGGGAAAAAGCTTCCATCTTTGTTATTAAGATAAAGTTTTGGATATGTAAAATATTAATTTAAGAAAACCTGACGAATGTGTCATCTGAAAGGTTGTGCTTATAGTAAGAATAACGTCAGTAATGTAGGAAATCAAGACGAGTAATGTACTTGTTAGTAAAATTTGGTTAACTAAATAGTTGTTGAGATTTTGATATAACATCATTTTTAGAAAAACTTAAAATAAATTCATATAATAAAGAAATCTTGACCACTGACCTCAGTGAGTTTTAATCAGCATCCCCCATTTTTTAAATATGCTTTTGTTTTTTGGAGAGTAAACAAAAAATACTCGTTTTAAAAAACATGTTATTTGTTGGAGTAAAGAATTGTCTTTCAGAACAAGATTTGATATTCCAAAATTCAACTGACAAGACGAGCATTTTTTTGGGGGGTGGGGGTGGGTTCAAAGAATACAAGTTGAATACATACGGCTCCAGCACCACCAGCCACAGTCTCATAATATCCTGTATCTTCATCTCCAAATGTGATGTTATTCATGCAGCCCTGAAGAGAGAGGGTGGGAGGTTAAAATGGTTTCCACAAGATATCAGGACAAAACAAAACAAGAGAAAGCAATGAAAATCAATTTTGATGATTAGAAATTGTTTATAATCAAACACAAATGGAAGACATTCAAGTAACCATTTTGTATATTCACTTTTATTGAAATGAGCAAATTCTATTAGTTACAGGAGTAAAATATAAGAAACATGATGAGATAAAAAGAAACAAAATGAAATATAAAAGCAAAATATAATATATAGCCCAACATAAGTCAGATAAAATTAAAGAGAATTGATGATAATAATAATAATAACAAATTCTTGATACTTTTTTTTTTTAATCGTTTCACCTAAAGCAAGCAATCTGAGAAAAAAACATTAAGAAGAGGGGACAATAAATGAACAGGAATTAAGAAGACAGAGATGATAATTGACATTGCATTTAAATTTTTGATGATCCATGTTTATTGGAAAGCAAGAAGCCACAAGAGGGTACCACAAACGAGAAGTGCAAGAGAAGAAACTGTTAGCACAGAATTTATGGTTACATCTAGCAATTCCAACTGTAAAATGATGAGACCTTGCGACGAATCTAGGATTGTGCTTAAATTCAGGAAGTCTAGGTACCAAAGAGGAAAATTTATCAGAATAATAATCCATGTAAATATTTATAGAAAAGACACAGGTAAGGTATGTTATGGTGGTGGGAAAGTGACTTAAACTGAGATGCCAGGTCAAGGCTGATAACATTGCAGATTTTTTGTATATTGATCAAGAATCCCTAAATATTGGGTTTTGTCTATTTGTACCCACTGTCTCACTTTATTTGTCAATAATAATAATAATAATAATAATAATACTGATCCTTGGTTGTGTCATCAAGTGTTTCAGAACTTGATAATAGATGTGCAAATAAAATTTCTTTAAAATTAGTGATACTTTCTGAATTGGTTGTGTTATTTACACTATTTACATTGTTGTCCTCATCTTTATGGTCATATTCACAACATTTCGGCTGTTGTACACTGACTTTCTTCAGGTGATATACATTGGAATTTTAAACCAACCCTTTATTTAGTCCATGGGAGGAGAGTGTTCTAATTCCACAGGCCATGCCTTTTTTTTTTTTTTTTTTTTTTAAATAGATATTTCAGTTTCAGTTAATTCTCTTTAGTAACTTAACTCTGCAAGTTTTTTTTCCCTTAGGTATTCAACTCATAACTCCATTGGGCCATGTGTCAATAAAAATGAGGATAACAGTCTAAATGATGTAAATAGTTACAATACCTCATCTCAGAAATATAGACAGATAATGGTTGTATCATATCTGCATAAACCACAGATACCTGCACAAATAGAAATTGCTATTTATAAATTAAATACTCCTACATTTCTATAAAATAAGGTGAAAATAACATTCTAAATGCTTAGCGATGCACTTACTTAGTTCAAATAGCAAGGTATATGATAATAATCCCCTCTTTAAAATATTCTGACATAAAAAAAAAAAAGATATTATAACCTGAAATTGATATAGTGCATTGATTATATAAATATATCTTGAAAATTTAATATCAGTCGGTTAATTAACAATTTTACCTGTAGTTGTATGATAGGCCCTATCATCTGAAATAAGCATTTTGTTTCAAATTTTTTTCTATATTATTATAGATTAAGTACTACAGGCCACAAATATGAAAATTTTAATTATTAGATTTTATAAAAACAGTGATGTGCAGAGGTTTGGAGATGCTAGGGCCAACTCCTTGATTGTACGCCCCTAAGATTCAAGTAGGGGTTAGGCTATAGGGACTAGAATTGAAAAATGTAAGAAAGGAAAACATTTTAAATATGTAAAAACAGATGAAACATGAAATAAACACTTTATTCAATTTAAATATAAACTAAATTTTTATTTCCCTCTTTCATTGGATGCTCTCCTGATATAGATGCCCGGGGGCCATCACACCCTCTGCCCACCAACTTCTACATACTACTGGGTTCAGTTGATTCCCTATGTTGGTGAAAACAAAATGTGTGTCTATCATTTCTTAAAAATTTTAAAATATTTTTTCTTAAAACTGGTGTATGTACACACATACCCATACAAGAAAACAAAAATATGCATTTCAGATTGTAAATTTTAAAAATTTTTAATTTTTTAAAATTTTAAGAGATCATATGTTATGAGTATCTCTAAAAATTTTATTTTAACTACTTTTAAAATGTTAGCCTTACAAAACGTTTTAAAATGTTTAATCGTCGAGATGTTTTATTTTAGTACACATTCTTTTGAGAGAAGTGCATTTTTAAGGACAGATGATTTATGTAAAAAACTAATTTTTTTCCATTTTTTGATGGTAATCCTTGCTATCAGAAATTGTTATCCTGCCTTAGTATGTGCACAAAAAGAAACTTCTGTACAAACATTGTATATTTACTTTTAAATTTTACACAGTGGCTAAGTCTTATTTTGCACCTATTATGACTTGCTATTCCTACTAAGTTTTTGTGTTTGACACAAGAACTTAGATTTGGTAGGGAATAAAATTTTTGTATATCTTTTGTTTTGGCTTACATCTGGGGATCAATTTATCATGAATTTAAACAGCAGACTGGACCCCCCCACACACACACACACCCTATTAACTTTTATGATATTTAATAAAATTATTTTGGATATTTGTTAATCTCTAATATGAGAAAAGATATGAAAAAAAATTTTAAAACTCCACCCACTTTTATTGTGAAAAAATTGAATTGCATGATAAAATCTATACTTTCAAAGTGACTAAGTCATTATTTTCAGTGTCAAATTACACAAGCATTTGGTTAGTCTTTCGTATTACTTACTTGTGATGCAGCACAAACACCAAATGCTTTAAAAACAACATCAACAATTCTTTGTGAGGTAAGCACATTGCCGCCAACAACAGCTGCATTCTGCGAGGGATCTAAAATGGAACCAGGGGGAATAATCACTTTGATTGGTGCCAGACATCCCTGCAGATGAAAAAAAAAAAAAAAAAAGAAAAGAAAAAGAAAAAAAAATGCTAGATAACTTTATTTACTTTTTAATTAATATTTAATTTCATGCTAATATTTTTTGTTGCTTTTTATTCCATCTTTACTTGTGACTGTCAATCTACAGCAGTGAGGAGACAATATCAATTAGAGATAAAAGATATTAAGATATAAATTATATTAAAACTTCATTTGCTAATTGCTGATTTCCCAAAAAGCAAAAACCTGATTCTTTATTTTCGTTATTTATATTCAAACAGTTGTCCTCAAAGATGATGATGATAATATAAATAGTGTAAATAATTATAACTCCTCATACGTGAAATTTAGACAGAAACTAGTTCTCTTTATTTAATCTACAGTAGTAAATTGATCAAAGATATTCCACATGTAAAAATAACACCTCACGAGAAATTCATACAAAAAACCTGTTTCTTTATTTACTAAATATACTTCTTTTATTAATCACTGTAGAGTGACAGTCTGAGTAGATGTAATAAAAAATTAAGTGAAATTAAGATGAAAAAATACAAGTTGGAAATTAATAATGCTTGACAATGCTTCAATGCAAGATAACATTATAATTACTAACAGTCAAAGCATACCAGCAATGTCTGGGCTGGTACAAAAACAGACACATGCATGACAGAAGAATTGAGGTGGCTTTTACTTGAGTGGTTATGATTAGAAATCTTCCATGACAGAAGAATTTAGGAAAGATGATGGGCTGGTTATTACTTGAGCAGTTATGATTAGAAGTTTCCTACAACAAGAATTGAGGAAGGTCGACAAGCTGCTTTACTTGAGCAGTTACGATTAGAAATCTCCCACGACAGAAGAACTGATGAAGGTTGATGAGCTGGCTATTACTTTAGTGGTTATGATTAGTAATCTCTCACAAGAAAGAATTGAGTGGACATCAATTTAACGATTCCAACCAGAATTTCCAAATCACCATTCCTTTAGTAGGGTATTTTGATTTGTAGTAGCTAACAGAGACATTTTTTGCAACCAGTTTTTCTTTATATTCAATAAACCTGTTGTTAGAATTTATCAAGTGTTGTGCATTTCATTAAAGGTGTTCTTTTTTCCAGCCTGAGTTCTGATGAGCACCCGGACAAAAAGGACAAAAGTTTACTACAACTATGGACAGAGTTGTGTAATCTTTGACAGGTGTTGTGTAATCTTCAACAAGAGTTACATAATCTTTGACAGGAGTTATACAATCTTATCCATAGTACACAACATATATAAGGGGTTCACAGTAGACTTCACCATCAATCTCAACATTGTAAGATTTTGGGAAACCCGAATCAACCCAATTGAGATGACACACTGGCCCCAACCAAGGAAGGAAAAGAGAAGCCAAATGACGCTAAGGTTGGTATTGCACAACCAAACTAGCGACTAATGACTGAGAGAAAAAGAGGAGACGAGACAGAGCTTGGAGCCAGGGGAGTGTTGTGTGTGAGTTGAGAAATGATAGGTGTGTTGATAGATGTGTCAGTCATCAAAGGGGTTGTATCGATGTATCATAGGTGGGTTACAATACAATTCTAACTACTTAGACTATAGCTGGGAGGAGAGGTGGATACATACCTAATCAGAACTTGATAAACAAACTTATAAATTATAATGCATATATAAAGTGGGGATTCAATTCTATATTACAATCAATATATAAACTGATCCCTCACTTTTGGCCACAGTAGTTTCTATACATTTATATTCCAAAGAATGTAAATAAATCTAAAAAGTAAGAATTTTTTTGGAGATAATAATGGTTTAATGATACATGTCTTACTAATTAACCCATAGCTAAGGGAGAAGGGTATTTGCATGTAAAAGAATATGAGACCGACTGGAATTGGAACTTGGCACTCCAATTAACAATTCTGAATCATTATCCATTACACTACCTGCACATCTAAGCTGGAATTCCAAAACTGTCACCCATCTAGGTACTGACCAGGTATGACATTGCTTAACTTCAGTGATCATACGAGAACAAGTGTTTCAATATGGGTTCATCACAAAAGTAATTGCCAAAACAAATAGACAAATTCTTTTTCTCTTTTTTTTTTTTTAAAACATTTCAACAGAGAAATGCCAATCTAAACTGATAGGTTTTATCCCTAAAATATAGTTAAATTAGTTGGTAACTCAAGGTGCTTTCCCCACTTTTGACAATATAGTTGATAAACTAAATTATCTTTGTTATAGATAGTGGTCTCAGATAAGGTCATACATAAAATGATTACCTGATTCAGTGGAACATCATGTCCCACCATGCAGCGGAGACAGTAGATTAAGGCAGAGAGAGTTATCGCCCTTGGGGCATTGCAATTTCCATGCACTTGATGAGTTGTGCCGGTAAAGTCAAATACTGCTGATCCCTTCAGAAGGAAAAAAAAAAAAGAAAATATATATTACAGAATATTTTTTCTTATTGTAGTATCATATGCAAATTAGATAGACAAGTACAAATAGAGAACAGCTGGTGAATATAGGGTGGCTATGCCTGGCAAACCCAGTTGTTATTCAGGACACAGAGAACAGTACTACAACTACTACTTCTACGCAGATTTGCAAAACATAACAATGGCATCACTAATAATTAATAATGTTAAATTCAATGGACGACCCAGAACACATAGAAACACGGATAAGAAATTTTGCTGCATTTGGAAGAATGAAAAAATTAAGAGACACAAAGACCGACAGAGGAGAGAATGAGATAATAGATTTATTTCTTGCTACTGCTGGGTGCAAAGCTGTGAAGAAAATTTCGACAATGTGTTACCAAACCGAATTAGAAGAAATGACATTTGAAGAAATTATTAACATTATAAAAAAGAACATAAGACCAAAGAAAAGGTTGGTCATCGATGAAAGAATGAAGTTTTTAGAGACAAGACAAGCCCCCAATACAATATAATACTTACATAGATTGAAAGAATGAGCAAAGTATTGTGAATTTGAAAAATTGGGAGCAAGAAATAAATACACAAAAGAGAAGTAGAGAAAAAATAAGGATAAATGGCCAAATATTTAACATGCAAGTTGATACAGGCAATGAAGTCATGTTGATACCAAAAAATTTCTGGATAAAATTAGGATGACCTAATTTAAAAAAAAATCAGCATCCAATTAAAGCAATTGGATAGAATGACTATAAAAATAATGGGTACATTACAAGGCAATTTTGAAACTGACAAGCATTTTGAAATAATTCCCATTACAGTTGTAGAATGCGATAAAGATCACGGATTACTAGAAATTGATGTATTAAAAGTAGATAGAGTGAGACTAATCAATTCCATGGAAGCAGAAGAAAATGAAATAAGATTATTGAAAGGCAAGCATTCAACTAAAAGAAAATTATCACCCAAAATATATATAGTCAAGAAAAGATCCAATTCATATCCTATCTTTGGTAGTAGCCAAATTAAACAAAATGATACAACAAGGCATACTAGAAAGAGTAACTCAAGGTGGTAGCAATTGGGTGTCACCAATAATAGAGATAAAGAAACCCGATGAAGATTTAAGGATTTGTGGTGATTACAAGTTAGGGGTAAATCATCAGATATGTTCAGACTCTTTTTCTTTGCCAAATATTGAAACTGCAAGCAAAAACACTTTGCAAAAACTGATCTCAAGGCAGCATACAACCAAATAGAAATTGATGAGAAATTCAAGGAAATTATCATGATAAATACCCCTATAAGGCTTAAGATGGACTCATCTACTGTTTAGGGTAAAGATTTCAAGCCATATTTTTCAAAAAACAATTGAAAGAGTCTTATTAGGAAAAATAAAAAATATAATAACATACCAGGACGATATATGTGTAGGGGCAAGAATTAAAGTAGAATTAAAATATAAAACAGAGAAAATTTTAGATTAAAAAAGGCAGGAATGTTTGTAAACAAAGACAAGTGTAATTTTGACTGTAAGAAGATATATTTAGGATATCAAATATCAAAAGAAGGCATATCATCCGACGATAGACTAACAAAGAAAATAACAGAAATAGCTGTTCAACAAATAAAAAAGAATTAGAATCCTTTTTGGTGCTAATGAATTTTTATAGTAAATACATACCAAGATACAGTGGCATAAAAGAGCCATTTGCAAAATTACACAAAAAACCAAAAAAATACTGAATTTAGCTGGACACAAAAATTATCGCTTTTGAAACAGTAAAGAAAGTACTGAGGAACAAACCAAAAATAAAAGTTTTTGATCCACAAAAAGAAGTAACATTAACCAGAGATGCAAATGAAAAGGTGATTGTTGCTATTCTATTACAAGGACACCCAATCATGTGCATATCAATAAGGTTAATGTCAACAGAAACTAACTACTCGAATAGTGAAAAAGAAGCACTAGCGATTGTATGGAGCATAGAAAGGGCCTGAAACTTTTTGATAGGAAAACAAATTCTATTAAAATCGGACTACAACCCACTAGAATTCATATTCAACCCGAGAAAAGAATTGCCAAAAGTCACATCATCAAGAATTTTGAGATGGGCAATGAAAATCATAGCATTCAATTTTGATATAGTGTATGTAAAAGGGAACACTATCCCTCACGTAGATGCTTTATCAAGATTACAGTTCAAGAATGAAACAGAAGAAAAACAGGAAAATATTGAAGATAAAATAATACACTGGGTAGAAACAGACATTCTTCCTTTAAATAAACTCAAAATAGAAACAAAGCAAAACCCAATATTAAGCAAAATAGTTGAAAGGATAAATAATATATGGAGCAATTGTTCAATGGCCCTTTAAAGAGATAAAGCACAAACTAATGGGGTCATAATAGTAGCTCCACAAATACTGAGAAGGGACATATTAAAAAGAGTACATGACAATGTGCATTGTGGCATAACAGCAACGCAAAAAAGACTAAAGTTACAAGCCTGGTGGCTAGGATATTCTAAAGATGTAGAGGAATAGGTTAAGAGATGCCCAAAATGTGTGGAAATAAAAAACTTTAAGCAAGCAAAAATTCACTCAAGGCCCAAGGAAGCAGAGCCATAAGTTAGGGTCCATATGGATAACACACATATCAAAGATAGGGAATTGTTCTTAGTATTAGTGGACTCATATTCAGGATGGCCAGAGGTTGTCAGAGTAAAAGACAGAAAAGCCACACAATAAAGCAAGTACTAAGAATTATATTCTCAAGAAATAGAGTACCCTAGACAATAGTCACCAACAATGTACCCAAATTTTGCGATGAGAACTTATGCGTGTGGTTAAAACAGATTGGATACATCCCATCAAGACACCACAATATCACCTACAATCTAATGGCATTGCGGAAAGAATGGTACACACGGTAAAAATGGGATTAAAAGCATTCTCACCACTTAATGAAAGCATATCTAGCAAAAATGCTCCTCAGTTACAGATCCATTCGACATGCGGGAAGAAAACTGAGACCTTTGGCATTAATTGGAAGACAAATCAGAGCCCCCATAACTATATCCTTTGCAACAAAAGAAAAGGTATGGTAGAGAAAGAGGCTAATCCAGAAAAAGCAAATTTCCTGATACAAAACAGGACACAACATGGCTATACTTGAGAAAAGAGGACAACATATACTGGCACATGCAGATCAGTTCAGAAGCAGAAATGAACTGGATGACGTAGAAATGGAAGAACAAGAAGAGACAGAAAGTTAAAAAAGTGGAACAAAGCAGGAAATGGAAGAAAATGAGAATGAAAAGACAGATGAGTATGAAGAAAATGAAGAAAGGCTGAGATCAGCATTAAAAAGAAAACAAAAAAGACAAGAATGACAACACATTATGAAAATAATCAGGAATAGTAAAAGAAAAAACAAAGGTATACAACCTCTCCGATTCAGGGAGGTGTTGTATCGTATGCAAATTAGATAAACAAGTATAAATAGAGAACAATTGGTAAACATAGGGTGGCTATGCCTAGAAAACCTGGTTGCTATTCAGGACACAGAGAACTGTACTACGACTGCTATTATGAAGAGAGATATGCAAAACATAGCACTTATATTGATTTTCATTTAGAATTTGTAAGCTTTTTTTTTAAAAAAGAATAATTAAAAAGACCAATTTCTTTTCAAAGAAATGTTGAAGATTGTCTAAATTTCTAAGATAACGTTTACCACTATTACATAATAGAAACAGAGTACTGATAAAAAATGTCAAGTTTCTACAAGTTTAATCTAACGTGTGTGTGAATAGATAGACAGGAATCTTGAATGGATAGTCTTTAATAAATAGATAAAAGTCTTGAATAGATAGAGTATTGAAGAAATAGACAGATAAGAGTCTTGAAATGATAGAATATTGAATAGATAAGAGTATTGAATAGATAAGAGTCTTGAATAGACAGATACATAAGAGTATTGAATAGATAAGAGTCTTGAATAGACAGATACATAAGAGTATTGAATAGATAAGAGTCTTGAAAATGATAGCACATTGAATAAATAGGTAAGAATATTGAAGAGATAGGTACTATAAAAGAAGAGCTGACCGTGTACTGTGCGTGACTTTGCATGCATGTATCTAATGTATGTGTTGTACATGAGTGATTTACATGTGTTTGTGCCATTTAATGTACATACAAGAACCATACACAATTTGACAGGGTTTGACATATTGACATAATACATTCCCCTTCCACTCAGTCTGGACAACCCCTATCTTGGGATGACAAATAAATAAAACCATAGTAGGAGACAAGAAACAAAAATATCCTAAAATAACCATATATGATTTTATTGAACTTTACAGTAACAAATATAATTATTTTTTATGTTTTCCTTTAAATTTTGTAGAAATGTTTTGGGGCTTGTCATTGAATTACAATATATCAGCATGCATGTACATACCAGCAGTTTGAATGAAACTGAAATGAGCATTTGTGTAACAAAGGCTAATTTCCTTTTTTTGTTTGACAACAATCCCCGGAAAACAGGAAAAGAGTATAAGCTGAAATATGTTGCACTTTGAAGCCATTTTTATAACTCCGGTGTTTTAACAGAATATATTTCCTAATAAATGTAATATGTTAAACAAACAATTTAGATTTGAAATTTGATCATCTTGCCATCAACAAAGTGACAGGTATCAAACTAATCTTGAATAAAAAAGAACTAATATATTTTTTTTTACCTGTGGTTCATTGATATCAACATTAAGTCGGATGCAAGTCCCATCATCCATGAAGTCTTCAGAATAGAGTCTTGTAACACCGGTCCGTTGTTTTGTCTTTCTGGCAATATCTTGCAGCATTTCCCGAACGGCAATTTCTGCATTATTCTGAGAACAAAAGAACATGACTTGTAAATAATCAGAAAGTAAAGTGAATTTTATCCAAGTTCTGCACATTTCAAATCCAAATTATCTTTTGTATTTGATGTAAGTGACTACACTATAGGTAGTAACTACCTATAAGTATCGGTAAGTCAACGGACTATGAAGTCTAGCTGGGATCTGTTCCAGCTGTGCTGGTCAAACTCTCCACCTCCAGACAGAGAGGATCCCCAGACCAGGCTATGTCAAAGGGGAAACAGCTATCCAACCCCGTTTTATACAAGGTCTATGGGGAATCTTTGGCTGAGCCTATGGGCTCAGATACCAGACATTAAATTTGGCCCTGTGCCATATCTGATCGCGTGGGGTGGTTAGTAAATATACTAGCTGGGATCTGTTGAATACAAATCAGACTTACGCGAGAACTACCGACTTTCCAATAGTAGCACTCACTACTGGATTGACTTTGGAGGACCTTGTACATAACTGTTATTGTACTGCTTTTTACAATAAACTTTTACTTATTTTATCCACCATGTTTGTCAAGTATATATTTCTATTAGCACGGAATCTAACAGTATTGCTTATCAGTTTGGGAAATGAGACTCTTCCTGTGTTTTCAGTTCTCAAATAATAAATAAATAATTAGTATTTGATGCAACAGTTGCCAGCTTGGTATCTTGTACAAAATTAGAGAAATCTTAAAATTTATTGAGATCTCTTTTGCTGTGCAGTCCAGTCAACTAGATCATGAAGAGCCTAATATCTCAATTAAAAACAGAATCAACTAAGAAGAATGTCCTCTGTGTTTGATATGATTCTGCTTGAATTTGGACAAATTGTTACATGAGATTTTATAAGAAGCGCACATGTGTGTGTATGTGTGTGTATTAATATAATAATGTGTTTTTTAAAGATAAATAAATACCGCAACACACACAATGACTAAAATTCTTGAAGGAAGTATTAGGCAAATGGACCATTACCATGTGACCAAGAGTGCATATTCATAACCCTGTATCAATGCAACAGCAATGTAAAGGGTTATAGTCTCAGGCATGTGTGAATAATGTGAAAAAAAAAGAAAATATTCAACACTACATTATTATTGATTTGTATTTTACAGTTTATCAACCTTTTGCAAATAATTTAAAGCCAGAAAATGTTTTTTAAATTGTAAGAATTTTTTAGTAGGTGCTGTTTAATCCTTTCTATTGTGGGCATGGACAAGGCTTTATTCAGCAGCTGATGGCTCTCTCTTCCATTTTATGCATGTGTAGATCAAACTGACCTCCATAATTGTTTTGAACCCTGTGAAGCAGTATACTATTTTTCATATCCATAAGGGAGATCAAAATCTAATTTCATATAGAGGTGTGAACTTTTTTTTAATACAAGGTTTTCATTGGTTAGAAAATAATTTCACACTGCAAAAATCTTTTCCTCAAATTTGTGGGAATGGTGAAGGGTGTTATTATTATTTTCTAAATGGTCCAAAAATAACACATGGTAGCTAAGTTTTATGAAGCTAGGATACAAACCCTCATTTGTAGGTGGAACATTGCTATTGGAAGAGGTGGTAAATATGTTGAGAAGTAAGGATGTGAACCTGTAATGTATAGCTATATTTTGATGCATGATATGTTTGATCGTATTCATTATTTCTTATATAATAAAACAAATTACATTACTTTTTGACTCACCCTCATATAACTAATTGATTGAAAGTAACATGAATATTACCTGAATATGACCCATGTAGGCCTGTACCACTTCTAAAGAATAGTAATGGATTAATTCATGGACAAGTTGGATTCCCTAAAATAGAGAAAAACAGGAGAAAAGAAGGAAAAACTTTTTTTTAATACAACAGAAAAGTCATCTGACTAATATCTGCCAATTAAAACAAAGTATGAATCAATTACATACAATGAAAAAAAAAACAAAAAAAACAGTAGACTTGATATAAGATTTTTCAAATATTTTTAGATAAGGTGTTGTGTTAACCAGCCTAGATCAAGAAGTCAGCAAAAATACCCACTATAAGATGTGGTGTCAAAAAGGACAGTTTTTCCCCATGACACTGTTTGATTTTTTTTTTAATTACCTTCACTCTTCAGAAATGTTTATTCTTTTAAAAAAGTGATAATTTGAATTGTAATAGGACCTAAACATGAAAAATGAAAGTGAATTCATACATTTTCTTTGTTATTTACATTATTTACATTGTTCAGACTATTGTTGTCATCTTAATGACATTTTGGCTTTTGTACGCTCCAGCCTTCTTCAGATGATATATGTTGGAATTTCAAACCGAACCCTTTATTTAGTTCACAGGGGTAGATTGTTCTAGTTCCACGTGCCATGCCTTTTCTGGATGTCTCAGTTTCAGTTAATTTCCTTTAGTAACTCAATTCTCCAAGTTTTTTGTTCACCTCTGCTATGGCCAGGTATTGAACTCAAATCTCTCTGAGTCAAGTCATTGGATTACTTCAACCAGCACCTTTATCCACTGGCCTAGTGGACTAAATAAAGGGTCCTAATAATGTAAAATGTGTAAATAGTTACAATACCTCATACCAGAAACATAGATTTTCTTTGTTCTTGAGAATTGGTAACAAAAATAATAAGCACTCAACGAAGGTAGTTAAAAAAGCAGTGTCATGGGGGGGGGACAACATCCATTTGACATTCCATCTTATTGTGGGGCATGTTTGTCCATATTTGCCAAGAAGTCTTATTCCTTATTACTATAAATGTTACTTTTAGTGTTGTACCTCTTGCTTTATTTTCTTGTCTTTTGTTGGTTTCTTTTTATTATTATTAGGTATTGATATTCAGAAAACTTAAAACGATTACTTGGTTACTTATTTTTAGGGTATCATGTTACAATTATAGCCATGTGATGCAAACAATAATAGGTGCATTAGCAAGCTGAGAGATAACCAGATTCTACAGGGATTTTGCTCAGTTGTCAGTTTAATTCTGCAGAGATTTCAGATGTGAAGTCCTCACAGTTATGGTAGGTACTTTGCTGAAAACCAATTTTCAAGGTACAATCCTAACAAACTCTGTTGACATCTAACAATGGTTTTAATGATAACAAATTGAATAATTTCCAAAGTATATGTAAAGAATTGAATCTTTCCATGTAGCCTGGACAAAGTTGAAGATGATTACTTAATAAACAAAAGTATCTGAGTGCCTCATATGAAAGGCTTGAACAAATAAGACTGTAATCTAAGAAACATAAGAGTAAAGGAACTGATTAATTAAACAGTTCATTTTGCTTGGCATCTAACTCTGATTGAAAGCAGGTAAGTATTTTATTCGTATAGATTATTAAAATAACTAAGAGAAATAATCACTCAGAAATTTACTACTTATGTTGATTTACCTCATTCCCACCACAGATGGGACAGGAAATATATAAATAAATACAGATAACTATTATATGATTTGATTTGGCTTGTTCCTTTGTTATTTAGCATGTATATTATGGCTTGTAATAGCTTGCCAGTCTCCTGCCCATAAAATCTTGATATAGCAGCAGTGAACAGATTAAATCTCTAACCCATTTTTTTAAACTTCTAACAAGCCTCATTTTCAGGGTGCATTGAATCTGTATATATGTGTTTCTAGAAAGAAAAAAAAGAAAAGGGAAGATAGAGAAAGTATTAATGCCCTCATGTGTTCAATGTCTACTTCAGTGAAATGGTGTAGCAATATTCCAGCCCAAAATGATTAGTTTTAGTAATAAAAATTAGCAAAAACCATGGAATTTCCACACGCCCTATTCTATATGATTAAAGGAAATAGATCTTATAAAAACCTACTTGAAAAATTATTATAATTGATTGATATGTTTGTTTAACAGCATATCAACTCCTTATGGGTCATTTAATGCCAAAATTTAATTTTCTTGGGAGCTTTAAAGTAGTAAAAATATTGAGATGACTCATTTATATATGATGTCACAAAGACAATAAATAGCTACAGCTATTAACCATGAGGTAGTTGAGTACATACTATTTCCCAGGAGTTAGCAACACTGGTGTTGCTGATATCTAACAAACCAAATGGACATTTATCACTTGATAATTATGAATACACACAAGTTTGGCTCAGAATAGTAGCAGCTAAAGCTAAAACAAAAAAGCTAAAGTATTCAAAAGCAGTCAGAGGAGAAAACCAAATAATGAATCTCTTGTTGGCAACTGCTGGATGTAAGGCCATTAAAAATTATCAGCAATTTTGCACCCAAGACAGTTGGAAGAAATGACATTTGACAATATAAGTCCACTAATAGTGAAAAACAAAACACCCAAGAAAAACTAGTGAATGCAGAGAGAGCTAAGCTTATGATTATTTCTCAAAAAGTGAATGAACCAGTTTTTAAATATGTTCTTCATTTAAAACAGGCCACTAAATATTGAGAATTTGAGAAACTGTGATCAGAAAACCAGTCAATCGAAGAGGATTTGATCCAAATGAAATTGGTAAATGGCCTTCAAAATGAGTATCACCAAATGAATAATGCATTTACAACTGAGAAAGTTGTTACTAGAACAGCGTGTTGAATATGTTCAGTCACAAGAATTAATTAGAAAATTTAATAGAACAAAAATTATGAATCTAGTAGAGGAAATGGACACATACATAAATGTTGTGGATATCAACATCAAAGAAAAAATGTCCAACATATAAAAAAAATGTGAAAAGTATTTCAAAATGAATAATTTTAAAGATATGTGTAAATCCAAAAAGAAAAAAGTAGAGACAGTTCAACAAAATGAAGAGGAAATAAGTATGGACATCTTTTCATTGAAAAAAAAAAAAAAATGAAAAAGGATTATTAAAAACTCTAGTCAATAATGTTTTCTTGTACATGCAACTATATATGGAAGGTGACTTGATGTTAATACCTATAAATTTTGGAAGAAATTAGGAAAACCAAGATTAAAAGAAAAGCCACATCTAATTGAATCAATTTAACAGATCCAGAGATTTAAAATTTAAAGACAACATGACAACCAGTCTTTGGGTCCAGCTAGTATTAATAAAAATAAAATATAACAATGATACCTTCTGGTTAGCTGCCACTTGTGCCCGTAGATCACTAAGATTGTCTTGGAGATTTCGAGTGCCACTGCTGCCTGGAAATTTAGCTGGTGCCATCAAAGCTTCTGTAACAGCTATAAATAAAAGATCAAAGAATAAAAAGAAAAATCAGTGTGATTTTACTGCAAAGATTTTCGGTCAATGTACAATTAAAATAATATTGTGAGTTTAGTGATAAAACAAAAAATAAAAAATTACTTTAAGAATGATACAAAGACTTTTTTTAACATTGTATTTCCAGTTCCTTCTAAATTTCTTCTTCAACTCAATACTTCTAACTTCTCTGTATAAACTAAAATTTTTTACAATTTATTTATTTTTTCCACAATGAGAATAAAAAGATTCACACTCCACTCTGGTCTTTTGAACAGGAGTAGAGGTTTGTCCTCTATTTCCGATTTAGGATAGGGTTTCCTGTCTACTTCAACTCTATACTTTTAATGCCTCCACCAACACACTGAAATTTTTACTATTTATTTATTTTTACTTATCCACTATAAGAGTAGATAGTTTCCCCTATCATCCAATTCATATGCCTCTCTCATCTTTTGAACAGGAGGTTTATCTCTCGTTTCCTATTTATGATTGGGTTTTCAGTTCCTTCTAAAGTTTTTTCTTTCTTTTTCAAAGAATAAGAAAGAGAAACATTACTAAGGAGTGAGAACAATAGAAGAGTAATCAAGAAGTCAGTAAATGACAATTGACATTGCATTTAAATTTTTGAAGCTCAAAGTTTTTTGGAAAGCATGCAGCTGGAAGAGAGTTCCACAAGCAAGAAATGCAAGAAAAGAAACTGTTAGCATAAAACTTATAGTTACATCTAGCCAATTAAACTGTGAATTGATGAGACCTTGCTACCAATCTAGTACTGCACTTAAATTCATAAAATCTAGGTACCACTGTGAAGACTTCATCTGAATAATTTCCATGAAAGTACTTATAGAAAAGGCACAGGGGAGCTACATTACGGCAGTGGAAAATGACTGAAGCCAATATGCCAGGTCAGGACTATTAATATTGCTGATTCTTCTAACAATGTTTGTTAATTACAAATGAAGCAGACTTACCTTCTTCTTGAAAGACTCCTTTGGATACAAGTTTGAATGACTTGAAAACAGCTCCTTCCTGATCAAGTGATGTTGAATGTGGTGGCATAGAGCCAGGAGTAATTCCACCAATGTCTGCATGGTGTCCTCGACTGGCTACATAGAACACTGGCCGGGGCTGACCAGGGTAAAACACCTGTTGCAAGTGAAAGGAAAAGCATTTATTAACCAAGAAGAAATCTCAAAGGGACAAATGATTTGAAAAGAATATTTCCCTTAAAAGAAAAGCGAATAGTATAGCAGTTCAATAAATCAACAATGACAACAAATCACTAAATAACCTCTAGCCCTATTTACATTGTTCATGCTGTTGTCCTTATCTTTATTGTCATATTCACATGCTTTCAGCTGTTGTCCGATCTAGCCCTTTTCAGGATCTGTCTATTATTGTAACTATTTACATTGTTCAGATTGTTGTCCTCATCGTTACTGTCATATTCACAATATTTCAGCCATTGTATGCTCTACAATCTACCTGAGTGGACAAAATATAAGGGTTCAGTTCAAAATTCCAACATATATCACAAGGACAGGGCTAGAGCATACACTGGCCAAAATATTGTGAATATAAATAATAAAGATGATGACAATAGTCCAAACAATGTAAATAGTTGCAATACCTCATCTCAGAAATGTAGACAGAACCTCTAATCCTTAGTACTAAATTATGCAGGAGTATGAAACCAAAATAATAAATAATAAAAGAAAAATTAAAAGTAATAAAATTACTTTTAAATATAGATAAGAATGATAAATAATAAAGAAAAAGTGAGATTATAAAAAAATAGTTAAATGAATATGAAAACTCCCTTCATGCACCAGAACAGACATTTTTTCTGCCAATTCAAGCACAAATCAAATTTTCTTTTTTTACCTTTGACAGATAAACAAAGCAAATGTCTGTGAACAGTACTGACAGGCCTGTGGTGCAACAATAGCACATGTTACTACTAAACAGATAAGCATAAACTTTTTATCTCTGTATACGTATATGTACTTCAAAATATACAAACATTTCTCATACAAAGTATATTATTATATTTTGTTTACACTTATTGTGTTGTATCATGTATATGTTTTGTTGCAACATATATATTTCCATTGTGTGGCTGATAATATCTTTCTAACTCCCAAACAATATATATATATCTCCAAGTATAGGATTGGTGTAGGCGGAATAAATAATAAATTCCAATAACCAAAAATACTATTCTTAAAAGAGTGCTCAATACAGATTAGAGCAAATATTATTTATTCAAAAATTATAACATAAACATGTTATAAGGTCGCCACAAAAATAGCCATTTTGTTTCAACACTTCTGGTGTCTTATCAAGTGAATGTAGGATAAAGAGTTTTAAAAGGTTCAAATCGACCAAACACACCTCGATAAAGGAAACACTGTTGCATAAGCTGCAATGACTAATCAAAATACAAGTAAATGAAAATTCTAAAAACTTGGCAACGAACCTTGGTTATAATAATTAATGCCTTAATGTTAAGGTTAGACTAAAATAGAAATCATTCTAACTAATTAATATTAAATTTTGCTATAAAATAATTGAAAAATAAAAATTACCAATTGTAAATTTTACATTTAACCTGTATTAAGATTAAAATATTAAAAATTATTTAAAGAAGGAACTGAGGAAAAAATACATATATTTTATTATTTATTTTGTTTTAATCGAAAAGCCAAAATCTCAGTTATAGTCAACACTAATCTAAGATACAAATATTGTAATAACTTAGATACATTTGAAGTGATGATATGAGCAGGGAAAGAAATTTTGCAAATGACAATACATACAATTATATTATATATATATATATATATATATATATATATATATATATAACAGAAATATATTCAGATAAGGCCAACACATCACAAAACAACCCACAACAAAGCCCACATCTCTTAACCCACAGTAGAAGAACTGCAAAGTAAATATATTGTCCGGTTCACACTTCTCCCCAGTCTTTTCAACAGGAGTATAGTTTTATCCCATGTATCCTATTTATGATTGGTTTTCTGGTTCCTTCTAAGGTCTACTTCAACTCTATACACCTAATGACTCCACCTGAACTCTGAAATTTTATTCAGCAATTAAATCTTCAAGCCTAGAATTAGCTGTCTATCTTTTCAATTATTTTGCTCTTTCTTATGCAAATATAATGCTACATGTTAAGCCTTGTATTAGGTGAATATTAGTAAAAACAAAAAAAATTGTCTTACCGGCGTGATGACAGTCAAATCTGGGAGGTGGCTGCCTCCTGTATGGGGATGATTGCTTAGAATAACATCTCCATCATGGAGGTTATTTCCCAAAGCTTTCATCTGAAATAGAAACAAAAAATATTGAAATAATGATCAAGATGTGCCATGTCACTTTCAGAATGGTGGGTGATCATGGCTCCCCACAATTTCCTCTCTCTTAATCCATGTTCTGCCAGCCATTTACACAAGTTTGTTAGATAGGTTATTTGCTACTTTTCTTTATCACTCTTGCCATTATGTCCTGTGAGTTTCAAATTTTTTTAAGCCTTCATTTTTCATTATGTTCCTAGAAATTTCATTTGTCACTTTCAGATGTTAAATGTGCCTTTTGTTTCCATTTTCTCTAAAACTTCATCAGTGCTCACATGTTCAGTTCATGGTATTCTCAGCATCCTTCAGTAGTACCATTTCTCTTACTTTCAAGGCTGTTATTCATGTGTGATTAGATTGTCCAGCATTCACTGCCCTATAGAAGGACTGACATTACATAACAGTTCAGTACTCTTTTCTTTGTTTCTAATGAGATTTCCTTGTTTCTTAATACTTTGCTTAGCTTTTGAAAGGCATATTTTGCTATTCCAATGCACCTTCAGATTTTTGTGCCACACTTTCTGTCCCCAAACACTTCCCCGATATTTTAATTTTTGTACTTGTTTGATTTTGATATTTCCAATTTGTAATTCACATGTTGCTTGGTTTGGTTTGTTTTATGGCATACCGACCTCAATGGGTTATTTACTGCCAACAAGATCTAGTTCATCATTATACCCACAAACAAACACTATGAACAAACAGAAATTTCATATGTATGGTTTAAGAGATAAAAACAGAAATAAACAACCTAACAAAATAACAACAAACAAATGGAAAAACAAACAAATAAAAAAACTAAAACATTTTATTGCAATCAGCATAACAAATTGAAAATAACAGAACAATGGAAGAAAGTTTTTGCTACTATTTTTTTTTTTTTAAACAGAGGTGCTCCCTTTGACATCCACAGCTCACATGACAAAAACAGACCTTAATTTTCTCTGGCTCCATGTACCCACTTCCAGAATCAGTCAGTTATGTGCCATGTGTGATACACGCATAGGCAGATTTTTTTCACCCCCACAGTAGGTTGCCATTTCTTTCTGCGGTAGACCAGTTGCCATCCAAGGTTATAGAACCCAGTCTATCCTGCTATCTGTCCATAGCTGGGGAGAGAAGAAGAGGATTCATATCTTTCCCAAGAGTATTAGCACATAAGTGAATGTAATGGATTCGACTGGAATTCAAACTTGGCTCTCTGATTCCTTAATCCGCGCAACTATCCATTACTCCACTGTGCCTCACTGCCCCAAAATACCAAGGCCATGAAACATCTTTTCTGACCAATCAGAAAAAAAAAACCCATGCAGTTTTTCACAGCAGCCATTTTTGAGCCACTGATTCACTATAAAGCCAACACTGATTTCATCACTGCAGGTAGATCTGACCTGGATGACATTAGTGATGGACCCCACAGCAGGCAAACTTAACCAGGCCACCAGTTGTGACACCAAGACACTTACACTAACAATGAAGCTTTCAGTCAGTGATGAAACCAGAAGCAGCAGAGACGAACACCAGATAATTTATGTTGATAATTCTCCTACAAGTCTATCTCACTCGATTACATATGCATAATATTGATTTTCTTTGCATATCTTTCTTGACTACTACCGTGTATTATAATCCCTAACAGACTCCTGCTCTCCCACAACTGATATACAGCGCCCCAGAATGAGCAAAATGTCAAATCTTGTAAATCACGGGGAAATAAAAAAAAACAAAACATTTTAATTATTTCAATCACCGATTTGTTGTTCTCTTATTTCCACACTTTGTTCTTGGACCAAAAAGAATTCTCACCTGATACTGAACTGTTTCTTGCATAGCACCCAGGTGGACAGGAATGTGAGGTGCATTGGATACCAACCCACCATCAGGACCAAAAAGAGCGCAAGAAAAATCTAATCGTTCCTAGAAAGAAATTGAAAAAGAAACTTTATTTTTTTTTTATAACATTTAAATCAAGAGTTAAAGTTTAACTGTTTAAACCAACATCTTTTCATCATCATCATCATCATCAACACTTATTATTATCATCATCATTGTCATCATTATCATCATCACTATTATTAACTAAAAATAATCATAAAAATTTCAGTTTCCCTATTTTCATTTTCTGATGAATCTTACTTCTTAAGTTAATGATTGAATAAACCCATGGTAAGTTTTACAGCAATAAAAATCCATAGAAATTCCCCTATCACACCCTTAATTATTTGAGCTTAACAACTTTAACAAAATATTGCAGTAATAATCATAAATATGCATGCTGGTCATTATTTAAAAAAGGGTGTAGAAATGAAAAAAAATTGAAATTCACAACTTTTTCCATTTCAATGAAAAAGATGTTAAACAATCTTTTCTTTCATTTTCTTGCTGAAACCAAGTAGCATCTCTAATGTCTTTTCCGTCTTTCCATGTGATCAAAATGGAATAGTCCGTTATTTAGGAGGTATTGACAGGGCATAATATTGTGCTAAGTAACTAAGGGCGGGATAAGCAGAGCTATGTGATAATACTCGTTTAACCTCATTATTATTGATTTTTATCACAAGTCTGGCTCAATAAAATCCTCAGCCATGAGAGCCATCAGTGCAAAACTGGAATTAAAGAAGTATGATGGTGCCCAAAAAGTAAGGCATAAATCAGTAAGAACTGATACATTGTGAAAACTATAAGCACAAGGCAACAGGGACACAGATGCCATGACTTCTTGTAGAAGACAGAACTGCCTTAATATTGTCTGCATGCATATATATTATCAATATGAATATCTAAAAACTTATCAAAAAAAAAAAATTTCCTGCTCTTGTCTAATCATAGATATGAATTTAAGAGAGAATTATTATTAAAAATATGTTTATCCTTGGCAAGGCATAATCACCATGGTTATAGATAAATTTGTGTATACTAACCTTAATATTTGTAGAAATGGCGGTTCTTTGGAGAACTCTGCAACCAAAAATAGACAACACTTCAATCTAAGAAATGTGTAATTTTTCAAACACAAAATAAAAAAAAAAATATTTAATTTCAGAATTTAAGAGAAGCATTATCACAACTGCTGCTGCTGATAACTGATATGATGTAAGAAATTCAGTCATCCACGATTGACAGCGCTTGGCATACTGGTCTTCTTCGCAAGTTGAAAAGTTATGGTGTCTCCTGGCAAATTTTTGAACTGATTCAGTCTTTCTTATCAAATCATGAAATGAAAGTTGTCCTGAATGGCCACTCTTCTAGATCTTTCCATACTAATGCAGGTGTCCCCCAGGGCTCTGTCCTTGGTCCTACTTTGTTTTTAATTTTTACTGATGACTCTTGATGACATCAGCTCTCAACTTGGTACCTATGCTAATGACATCTGTTGCAATACTAAGTCTAATCAGTTTTATAAAGTCCAATAGGCAGCTGATCTCAAAAACAACCTATCTATTAATCATCTGAGAGACCCCTGTCTTCCATCAGCATGGCTGATACTAATCTCCAGGAGAGTGACTCATTGTGCCTTCTTGGGTTAACATTCTCAGCTGACATGAAGTAGAAAAACTACACTGAATCTATCACTAGATCAGATGCTAAGAAAGTTGGTTCACTGTGTCATGATAGACAATCTTACTCTTCAAAAACTATCATGCATTTATCATACATATCTATAAGTCTACCATTTGTACATGCTTAGAATATTGCTGCCACATATGGTCTGGTCCTCCTGCTATATATTTAGAGATTCTTGATAAAATCTTCCAAAAACAATCAGCTCCAGTTACTTTCCCACTACCATAAAGTTACTTCCCTATGCCTTTTCTATAAATACTTTCATGGTAATTGTTTGGATGATCTCTTCGATATGACATCTAGACTTTATGAAGCAGAAATTTAAGTTGTCCCTTTAGTGATTGCTGCACTTAGGACAATTTCCATAAATCTCACTGCCTTGCAAGATGCCTAGTGTATACCTGACATCATTGGGAGTATGCAGGTGGCAGCACTTCTTGGAACAGCTCATGTGCTAATAAAAGTGTTGTGTTTCTAAGCTGCATTGGACAGGATGATGGTGGTGATATTATTATTATTATTATACAGCATTTAGAAAAGAGCCCAATTTAAGAAAACTGAGATTTTGAGAAATTTTCTAGTTCAACATGCCATGCCTCTTCCGGACGTCTCAGTTATCTCCCTTTAATTGAACTCTCCAAGTTTTGGAACTATGACTCTGAACAACTTCATAGGTTTTAGTAAGTTTTGTCTTTTTACTATCTCTCTTAATCCCTGTTCTGCCAACTGTTTTCAAATTCCTTAGGTAGGTTATTACTGACATTATTTACAATTTAATTTTTTTTGTTGTGTCTCTTTCTCATACTGTCCCAACCCAACAATATACAAATTATTTTTTACAACAGTGTTGCCCTCTGTATAATAATAAACACAACTGATATTTTTGCCTGAATTTCTGAATTAGTATTATTGATATTATTTACTGCTTTCCTTTGTACCTTCGATATGTGTTATGGGATCTTACCCATAATAATAATGGACTATTCCATACTTAATAAATACTGTGCCTCAGGAGTAGGCAAAGAATCAGTAGTTCAAGTCAAGTCAGTAGTTCAAGTCGAGTCAAGAGTCGAGTCAGAGGCAGTCCGAAACAGAGTCGCGTTCAGACAATTACTGCAAGACATTGGAATAGTGATACTGGTCGAGACTACATTGTTCTCTCTACTAAACCTGATTGTTCACACTAACATGTCTACTTCTCTGTATATATTCCTGTTTGTAATATATCTGTGTTATTCCATACCAGTGTTCGAGTTCTTCTTTATTGGTTCTACCTTGGACTATCACCGTGGTACAAGGAACCGGACCATAACAATATGTCTTGTGAGTGTCAAAATCTCCAAGCCGACTTTCCTCATTATGCACCTGAGAAATTTCAGCTATTTGTTTCTGATTTTAAATACAGGTGTCCTTTTTGCTTCCATTTTCCTTAAAGACAAGCACTCATATGCTACATCACATAGTCATTGTAGAGTAATTGGCAGAAATGCCCAACAAACAGAAGTGACAAAGTTTGCAATAAGTAATAACAAAAGAAGAAATGAACAAAGCAAAAATAATAGTAAGCAGTCAATATATACAGGACAAAAGTAACCAAAGCAACAGTAACAATGCAAAAATTTCACAAAGTAACAATGGTTTTAACAAACAAAGTTGATACAGACAAGTGATTGTAGTGTTCTGACTTCATGAACAAAAATATGGTGGATGACACCAAGAAATGGCGTATCTTACTGGCTAGGAAGAAATCCCAGCAAGCATCTGTAACATTTATCTATAAATTTGTGTGTGTGTGTGTGTGGGGGGTTTAAATGTATTTGCTCTCATTCCACCCAGGATTGGGACCAACAGTGTGACACTATGGGACACTAAGCTTAATTTAGAATATAAACTGGGACAGATGAAAAGAGTTAAAAGTATGGAATAACATGGAAACTGATAGAAGGGGAAAATCTGAGGAGAATGACTTTATTGGTTTTGGGAAATGATGATGTCAGAGGTCAGGTGGAAGGTCTTAAAATGTGTTGTGACCAAGTAATTGGTTAAGAAATAACAAAACAAGAGGTTGCAGATAAATAGTGTATTGAACAGTAAATACAACAGAAGTGTGTTACACGACTTGGGAGCGTGTGTCGGTTGACCAGCATTCAGTCTATATCGGTGTTCTCTTGAGGCTTACTTTTCCTACTACTTTATAGTAAGTGGAAGAGTCCACAATAGTCTCATTAGAGGGAAGACACAACAAAATGAAAGTGCATTTCAAGGTTAGTTGAGGGCAAAGGCAGAATTGAGAAACTGATTTGTGCTTGTCAGACAGCGGAAATGGACCCACCAATTTTGGAAATGTAAACAAGTTGAGAAACAGGATTTTATCCTGTGCTGAAGGAATTGAGATAATAAATAGACCTGTAATTTTCATGAATACTCTTAAGTGAACAGATATGAAGAAAAGTGTTGCTGATGGCTGATTGACAGAAATAGCTGGCAATGGTCTTTTTCATAAACAAGACCAGTTGTCAAAAATTAAAAAGATAACAATTAATGACTAAAAGTTAAGACCGCCTTTTTGCCCATGCGGTTTGAAAGTTGCATTTGTAAAAGAGAGAGCTGAGGTGGCAGGATTAGATGAGATACCAAAAGAGATGGAGAGATTATCTCAGCCCATTTGGAAGTAATGATGTGAGGCATAAATAAGAGAAAGTGAGTTATATGGGTGGGCCAATACCCGCAACCACTACACAAAGGAAGAGAGGTTCTCCCAAATTTCAAGATATAATGAATATTATGAACCAGACAACAAAGAATTCTTGTTCAAATTAATACAGAAACTTG
The DNA here is from genome assembly GCA_903632075.3 of Acanthosepion pharaonis. NCBI lineage: Eukaryota > Metazoa > Mollusca > Cephalopoda > Sepiida > Sepiidae > Acanthosepion > Acanthosepion pharaonis. The sequence continues at coordinate 2,111,837 of CAHIKZ030000724.1, read as the reverse complement.
GGGAATCCCCAAACACCATCAACACCAATCTGGTCTTTAGTCAAAATCAATATAAGCAGAGTCAGAGATGGACAAAGACAGCAGCAGATGAAAGTTCTGCTGAAACCCACATGATTTGCTGCTAAGACAATTCCTGACTTTGAGCCCTGTATCAAAAGTTTGCACTGATAGACAAAGTGTCACTAAAGAAATTTTAGTGAGAAACCAAACTGAAGACTGGCCTGAAGAATTTTTTCATTTTTCTTTCGTCAACAAAGACATTTCTGTTTTTTTCCCCATCATAGTACAGCTTGCCGTGGTCTGAATCAGTGCTACAATTACTGACATTAATCGATCCCTACCAGCTCTGAAATCAAGAAACACAACCTGGGCAGAGCAAGGGGTAGATTGAAGTGAACAGCAACCAACGACCGTTGATTAGTGGCAGTATTGAACAGCATGGGATTGACCCTGCAATCAACTCATCATCCTGCGACCCTGAGGATCAAGACATCTTCTGTTATAGGTGGCATGTGGCAAGGGTCAGATTGTCTGGTAATTGCTGGTCAGGCTGACCTAGAATTGACCACTGGGTTAAGTGTTATACAGTCACCATCATTAGATGATGCATTTTGCCAGCAATGAACAAGAGCCTGTATTGCCTTCTTCGTCTTCTATACGCTGTTTCTCTTTACTATCCCTCCCAGTCTCTGTTCTGCCTTCCATTTACATAAGTTTCATTAGTAGTAGGTTACACCGGCAGAAGTGACCAAAATTTAATTCACACCTGTTGTTATCCTCATTTCTGAAACAGGAAGAGTTCACTGACACACCTCTTTTTCAAACACATTTTCATGTCAGATGCCATTTGCCAGATTGTCATTCAGATGCTATTTGTAACAAAGAAAAAAAAATGATGGGTTATTGGTGGGAAAGTCCAGCCTCTACTACCATGCCACCAATACCTGCCTCTAACTTTGTGAGTCAGCATAAAATAGGTAGCATTACTTTCCAAGTGACCTTTGTAGATGAGGCCAATTCAGGTTTCATTATACTATAAAAGTTATCTAGTGAATTAAAGCCGTGGTTCACATACTTTTTGCGCCATGGACTGATGTCATTCAAGATAATCTTTCCATGGACTACGTACATAACAAAACACAATAAGCAAGACTGCAATAGTCAATAAAATAGGAAAAAAAAAAAAAAAGGTTTTATTCTTTCTGTATAGCCCAGTATTGATCTGCAGCCTAGTGGTTGGGGACCATTACTTTAAAGCATCCATCAGGAACATGATGTTAGTATTTGATGGCAATGAATCTTACCGTCCCATCTGCTCTGCTATGCTCATGAATCTGTGAGAGAAGATGGAGACCTGGATGGTGTCAAGGTGGGTGCCAAGCCGTTTAGAAATACCACTACCAATCTGGAATGAAATGCACAAGTTTGAGTTGGATATTCCAAGAAGGAAAAATGTTTTAGATTTTTTTTTTAATAGTATTATTCACCCAATACAAAACCTAAGAGACATTCAAGGTAGAGGGTTCCTGAATGAGGTTGTTTTCTGGACATAAGAATTGTGGACTACAAGACTTGCTTTTATTTTTTTGCTTGAAATTGTTAATCAGAGAGCCAAACTCCAATTCTTGTTGGGTACATTATATTGACTTATGCACAAATGCCCTTAAGAATGTTATGAATCCACCTCTTCTCCCCAGCTATGGGTTAATTAGTAAGACTTTTATCACTAAAAATTACTATTATCCTACAAAAAAATTATTACAATCTAAAAATATTTTCTGGCTTTAAATAACCTGCAAAGGATTAATAAGACATAAAAACAAATCAATCAATCCAC